>OX104068.1:1825970-1865773 GCA_944474145.2 Dicrocoelium dendriticum | reverse complement strand
TATCGGACCCAGAGGGACTTGTGGTTTATGTACTTCAGGTAGTCCATAAAGACGTGGAGGATGGGAACCCAGTGGAGTTAGCTGTTCCAGTAGCACGCTATCTATTTGGTTCATACGCTTCAGCTCCTTCCAGACTTGAGTGATTTTAAACTCATCCTACGCGGTTTTATCCTTCTGTACCGTTTCACAAAAGAACTTACTCTTATCTTGCAAAATGTCCTTGCTGTTTCCAATCTATTCCCAATCCCCATTTCTACTGATTGTTGCCTCCTACTAATTGTTCAGGCGGCGTTTGACATTGAAGAAACTTACGGAACTCTTTTACAGTGCCCTAAAACACCATTTTTAGATTAATAAAGGTGTATTGTGCAGCGGCTATCCGAACGGAATAGTAATGAAACAATGCTGGGCAAGTTTTTTGCATCTCCGACTTTAAAGCCTTCGTTTTCCACGCGCCGATTTTACCCCAATTACGTAGGAAGATCGGACACTCAGAACAACGTAAAACTTAGTCATATTCGAAGCCATCTACTCATTGCTACATACTTCCGACCGTTCATGCAGCATTCTGTGTCGCTATTAATGGTGTCAATTGTTTTTTTGCACACATCGATTTCAATCCGAAAGTGGACGGAAATCGGACAGTCGACTAATGATGCTTTCATGGTATGTGAATGAACTACCGGAAGTGCTGACAGAATGGTAGTAAAGTGTAGGAGAGTTGGAAATAAAATACTTTGTAGGTTGCTACACCTATGACAGGTTGTTCCAGTTGAGGATGTTCTGCTAACACATTCGGCGTCTTCGTGGCGATTTTCTTTTCACTTATCGCAGAGATCGCCTCAGATCTATCTTGTCTCTTTCATCCCGCCCATTTACCAACTCTTCACAGAAACCCGATGAAGTTGCTTTAACTCCTATCTGATCGGGCTCGGGCCATTGCTTGTTTGTCACATTGAGTGATAGACTCTGGGAACGCATTACGTGCGAATACTGTATTGTCCCCTACGCTATTAGAATTTAAACATCAATCTTCAAGCCCTGATCTCTTTTATTTCCCAGTTTCTTATCTGCTTGTCATCCGGATCCCTTCTTCCTGGATTACTCGATACTAAACTTTACTTCGAATTACATCCTTGCTTTCCAGTGATATTCTAGCCCGCAAATTTGCCCTTTATTTTCTTATCGCACGTGTCCGGCGCAACGGGTACTGCTAGTGAATAACGCGTGGGTTTTAATTGCTTGATCACGTCCGATCTGTGTGTGCTGCTTCGGTTCCCATAAATGAGACTAATCATACAGCTGAACTCTTTCCTGGACTAACGATACACTCAAGATAGAACGACCATGGGATTGGCCTTTTATTCCTCTTCCATTTGAATTTGCGTTGAAGACTGATATTTTTGCCATTCAGCCCGAAAACCTTGTTACGTCTACCGTTAAAAGAATCAAGACGCCCGTTCTGCGAAAGTTTGTATCATCCTTGGAACGTGACGTGATGTGACCTGCTCTATGCTCGAACACGACAGGTCGCGTCAGGATCTACGGTGATTTATCGGATATGTTTCTGACAACTAGTGGCGTTCGTCAAGGTTGTCTAATTTCCTCATTTTCCTCGTAGACTCCATCATGGAGTGTTTCCTAGCGGAATCTTACGATGCAGGTTTTGAGATACTACCTGATGAAAATGTAGTTGATCTTGCTTATGCGGACGATTGTATGTAGTTGTGTAACGATGTTGGGGTGGCGTAGTCAACCCTGAATAATCTCTCTATACCTTTTCCCCATTGATTGCATTCCTACTGCAGTTGAATTGCTCCCTAAGGATCCGGTTTGCATCCGTAAGCCAACTGGACGTAGCCCTTAACACATTTGAATTTCTTTTGGACGCAACATGCGCGCAGTGTCCTAGGAATTGAGGCGGCATCGAGGAAACAGCATGCTTGCGGCTTTCACCGGCCCGTGACCTTAAGGATCACAAGCCTGCCCTGTAACCGGAGTTCGCAGGTTATAGCCTGCATAGGATATTGGGCAATCCTCTCCATACCTTTATCCTCGCGTGACTGTTATGGTTACGAGGCAATCAAGCGTCAGCATTGCGTTACTGCTGATGCCCTTTTTCATTTCCCGCTGACAAGTCAACATTTATCCACTTCGTGCCTTGCGCCACCCTACATCTAGCAGACAAAACGAGGCCCTCTTCGATAAGCCGTGACCGGACATACGTAGTACGTGCCCAAGCCAACTCAACTTAATCAGTGCTCTCTGTTGTTCTGAGGAACTAGGCTGATAATCTTCGTCTAACACTGATCTACGTACATCCTCGTTGAGTACACGGTGGTGCAAGCCGACCCGCAGCCGGCATTATTGTTGCTGACATTATCGTTTTCTAGTCGGATTACCTGTTTGTGTTTAGTGTTTTCTTCAAGATTATAGCTAATTATGACGAGGGCAAAATGAAGGCCGCAAGGACGTTGTTTCGCTAATGCCGCCTTTTCTTTACACTATAGCCGGCTGTATGTGCTCATATGTCGTTGACAACATTCAGACGCCTGGACCCCGATTCTTTGGAATGTTAATCAGTTTGCTATCCTCCTCCTATTGTTCGTCTTCATCCAACAGGTCACTGTGATTGTGTGGCATCGAAGCATCAGTTCAAATGACTGATCTACCTCTGCTGCTGCTGCTGTTGTTGTTATCTTGTCCCGGTGCGTGCGTAATATCTAAGTTTTAACATGAATTTTGTGCAGTTAACTGATTATGCTATTTTATCCTGACCAGTTTGAGCATGTCGAAGTCTCGCCATTCATCCCTCAGTTATACATTCTTTCTTGGATTACTTCATTCCGTTGCCGTTTCGTGCTATCCTTTATCGATGTTTTTTTTCTTTTCAGGGTTTGGCAGAATGAGCGCTAATCCTCCCGACTCGGCGCACAACAAAAGCGGTCCGGATTCGCGTTCGCGTTCATCTCGGAGGTTGGGACCCGTCGAAACCTCTATTCTAGAATACGTTTTGCACGTTCACGGCCGTGATGCTACCCGACGCGCTCAGCTTATCAGTCTATTTGTTCATGCTCAGTTACTTGCTCGAGGAGCCAGACCAAGTTCAGGAGGAGGAGAAACTCAGTATCTAGCAGTCCTTGGATCACCGTCATTAGATGAGGATCCAATACGATTATCGTATACTCTTGTGCCTCGTCCTGGAGTAGAGACACTTTCCTCTGTGACTAGTCAGGTAACCATTTCTCTAATCGATCTCTCAGAAACTCTATACCTGAGATGAAATTCCTGAAGTTCATCTCATTTTACGTCACTTCTGTCAATTTACCGTACCGATTTCTCTATGGATGCTTAAAACTTTTATTAACACAAGGTCTGTAATAGCTGTTTCTTGACGGGAAGCATATTACGGTGTCAGCAGTACGCCAGTGCGCCGCACAGACACTTCGTTACCATCTGATCACCACCAGTCGTGCGCAAGGATGACACCCAAAGGAAGAAAGGCATCAACAGTACGCAGTACCGACGCTTCACTGTCGCGCAACCACCACCATCGGTCGTACGTAGGCTAAGGATACCACAAGGGTCATCTGGTCCCCTTACGCAGGCTCGAACCCGCGCCGTCAGATTACAAGACAAGCTCGTTACCTTTAGACTACGAGCCGGCAAGGGTGACACGCAAAATCGTAAAGTGTTCCATATTTTTCAAGCTGGCCCGTAGCCTCGAAGATCCTGAGCCTGTCTTGTAATCCTGAGGTCGCGGATTCGAGCCAGTGCAGGAACAGGGCGACTCTCGTAGAATCCTTAGCCCACGTGCGGCTGGTAGTGGTTGCGCAGTAGCAAAGCGTCGGTACTGCGTACTGGCATACGGCTGGTGCTTTTGTGTTAACGACTCTGTGAGATCGCCCACACGTACGCAGATTCGAACCAAGGACCTATGGATTACAAGGAAGACGCTCCGTCATTTCAGCTTTCAACCGACTAGACTATGTCCACCATTATTTGCTTTGTTATCGGTGCGAGATGCCACCTATTACCGTAGTCGCTGAGTCCCCCAACGGGCTATCAATAGATCCTTTATTTTCAGTCCTTTGTCGCGTATCATCCCTCATTGAGATGTCTGCTCTTCCCCTTGCAACTATGATCCATTGGATGCGTGGACCACGCAGTCTAACTGCATTCCATTGTGTATCTTCTCTACTGTACCTGAAGGCCTAAATGACAAAAGGCGCATATCCTTTAGCATCCAGATCGAATATAGCGCTAGTAGTATTTTTAATCAGCTAGGGTGACTGGTCATCATCATCATTACACGTTAGCTGGAGGTGGAAAACACCTCAGCTATTGTGCCGCAATACAAAAGACAAGAAAAGGAAAACAAACGGTGGCACGCCCGCTGAGTTCCCAGTAACAGATAGACATCGTTCCGGAGAGCTAACAGCTTGCTGCCGTAAAAGAGAGTCATATTATGCTAGGGTGACTGGTAATTCAGGGTTTGTCTTGCAAACAGTTTGTGCCTGTTTTTGCGTTCATAATATCTGCTTTGTACGGTTTGCGTCATGTCCTTCCGATCGATACACTGGCTTTACCTCGACCAAATCACAAGATACAGTTATATCGGAAGCATAGGTAATGTTGACATGTTAGGACCAATTACGTCTTTGTTTCTTGTCTATGGATGGTGATAGTTATGCTAAGAATCCATAATAAGTTTTTCGGTCGATACTTTCACCACATTACTACAGAACCGCACGATCAACGCTTGTGACAAAGCACCGTCAAATAACCTGGTCCTGCAAACGAGGGTAAAATATTCTCTTAACTAGGCCACGTTCCTCAACTACATTTTTACTGATTGTTATTGTGTTCTTCATCGCAACCGTTCGCATGAATTCTAACTCTACTTTACTACAGACTAACGGCGTTCTGCATTATATCCATCTTCCTCCAGCTACAATTGTCTGTCGCCGAAACCGATTCTAAAATATTCGTCAATCTAACCGATACTACGACGGACAAGTTTGGCCATACCGAGCTATCCGGCCTCGAGCATGTGCGTCTGAGTAGCGAGATAACCTCTGGGCCTACAGACATTCACAACGTCTATCCACGAGTTGAAGAGCTACTCGATGCGATTGAGGAGAATCTATGGAAACCGGTACTCCCTACACCACCACTAAACCGCGTCACCGAACCCGAAAGGAAGAGGGAGAAACCAGATTCCGCAACATTTCCCAATGAAGTAATATGTACTTTTAGTATCCTGGTTTTCTTGGTCCGATCCTTTAAACTGCTGCTGAATGTATCCGTGCTAAAACACAATGTCAGCGAACATATGTTCTCGATAATTCTTAAGCAGGCTTACAATAGTACATACATGCCAATGGGATATATATATATATATATATATATATATATATATATATATATATATATATATATGTATAGCAGCAGTCTATGAATAGACATTGAGCCATCGGAAACTACGGAACTCAAAACAAGGTACAGGAATAGTAAAAGAGAACACAACACAACAGCAAAGTCCATGGTTTCGTCAGGCGGCGAGATACTACCCGGTTGCCCAAGCCGAAGTAGGGTGTTGACTTAGGGGACACAACCCCGAGCTTTTGGCTGAATAGCCTGCCCGCAAGGCAGCGGAGCGAATTCAGGGAATCGCGCCCATTGGGTGCCGGTGACTGATTGCTCAGTTCATACACCTTTCATTTGTTCCTTTGTCAAACAGGGGCCCAATGCTCCCCAAAATTACAGCATTAACTTGCTGGAATACAATGCTTCGCCAGGATGAAGCAAGGGACAGTGACTTTATTTAGTGGCGAGTCACGTCCGCCACGTCACAGTGTTGTTAAACGGACATATGTGACTTTTTATAGGGAGAACACTTGCCAGGCGAAAGCCCATTACATCCTAGAACACTGCCGCCGAACCACCCAGCTGGCAAGCCAGCCACATGTCAGTGGAGCCATTCTACGTCACTGTCTCAGCTTGGATTAATCTCTCGGACTGTAGATTTGGCTGTTTGCATACGGTATGCCTCTCTCCTAACACCACCCACAGTCCAGAGTAGATGGTGGTCCATCGATCAATCGATTCTGAGTTGTTCTTTGACCCGAATAATTTTTGTGCTTTTTCTGAAGCGACCTTCATTGCTCGTCGTAAACGATTCGATAGTGTCCTCAACTGAATTACTGCCGGACACCGAATACGGTTGCTTTGTGCTATCTTGTTTCACCTTCTGTGCAGTGATATGAAACCGAACGTTTCATATCTGCGCCCATATGCCGTCCGATTTCCGCCTATGCGCAGTTTTAGATATATGGTTTTACAATGGAGAGGTTGGGGGGGGGGGTTTGAATGGCATAACCAAAAGTTATTCAATTCTAGAGTCCACCAAACAGTCGTCACATGCCAAGAAAAGCACTATACGGCCGTGTCATCCTTTCGGGAATCGTCAGCAATGCAGTCACGGTGGTCATGGTTGTTCTCCATAGCCCAGTAATCCCACTCACGGACTGGCAACGGTCGGATTGCGAGTTCTATCCCCACAGGGGTCAGATGGGATGTGCACTACTGACGATTCCCGAAAATTTAAAGCATTGAGTTCCCTTTATCATTCTAAATAAGACGAAGAGAAGATTGGTATTGCAAGATGGAACCATTTCATGTTGTCTGTTCACTGCAAACTAACAACATAAATATGAATCATGTGACAGAAAACTCGAAGGTCGAAACTGGTCACAAAGTGAAATTATGTAGACGCAAGAATAACAGATCGACGAGCTTGACCTTGGGGTCATGAGCCCCAAGGAAGATTTAGGGAGACTGTTAATTGTTTTTGTACACAAAGGATAGGGCGACGCCGGTTAAGTGCCCCAGCTTGGCAAACCTCAAAACTTTGGGGTTTTCATTTCGATAGATAATTGTAAACGTTGATCGGTTAGATGTCTGGTGATAGATGATGCCGGCAGCTTAGATACCTTTTCTCGTTCGGCTGCTAGTTGTGTCGATAGCTTAGCAATCCGTTTTGGGATATGTTCTCCAATGCGCTTACCCAAGAATCGATCTGTTCTGCCAATGTAGCTACTTCCGCAGTTACAAACGAATTGGTAATCTTTTTAGGTCTTCATCCCATGAGTTCACAAGCTACATAGCACAGCCTAGTCCAGAAAAACACCAACCGCGCGTTTCGCCCTATTGGGACTCATCATTGGTGTGCAATCCCTTGATCCCCTACTGGGGATCGAACCTATGACCGCTAGAGGCAGATGTCAACTAGCCAGCAGCTTAAGCCACTGATCCATGGGTTACGTTGGCTGAACTATATAATTTGCAAGCAAACTGGGATGTAGCACCACCTATTACGTCTACAAATCCTGCTACTCACGAGTAACATCAAATACAATGGGTTGTGGCGGAGATCGGTTGAGTAGTCTTCACTGGAGGCATAGGCAACTTCCTGGTCTCACAAATGGGGCAGAATTTGGCGGCATTGAATGTCCGGCGAATCGATGTAAACGCTTTTCAAGTTGGGCGGCCACGATATTACCTTTGAAAGGTAATTGAAGGTAGACAGTTTGGGCACAGTAAGTACCCTCGGCCTATTTTCCTTCATTTGACTGTGAAATCGAATAAACGCCTCTGGATATCCGTTGGCCCCTAGCGTCTGTGTGATGAACAGAAATTCCGACTCCAAACGGTCGTCAGTGCATATTCCGCGGGCTCGATGAAACAGCGTCTTGACTAAGCACCGCTTGTATTGGATAGGGGTGAAGCTGTTGAAGTGTTCATACAATCCTGTCTATGTCCTGTAAACAGAACGCTTTATGGAGCCGTCTTCTCGTCTGGTCAACAACACATCCAAAAACGGAAGACAATTGCTATCCTCTAGTTCACAGGTGAAACGGGCGTTTGATGTGCATTGTCGAAAAAGTGAAACGGCCATACAGTGCTTTTCCGGGCATGTGACGGAGTCTAAATGCGATGAGCTTCTACTTATATATCATTTTCCTTGGTCACAAAGGCCTTTCATTTGAAAGTACCCACGGACTGTTTCGCCATGCTTGTATGTACTCTCATATTTCCAAAGTACTTTCCTAAGGGTAACCACAAAACCTCTTGCACAGAAAAACCAAAATGCGCTATTATTCGTGTCACACATGCTTCGAACTTACTTCGTGTGTGTACTTCAGTTTTAGAAGCATACAGCTTTGTCGACCACTTCGTCTTGTTGTTCGGCTTACCTGACCGGTGACGTGTTCTTATAAAATAATGAACGTTTCGCGTTCGCTGTATTCCAACACCTCAATTTACCTCAGGATCTATGGGGAATGGTCTCATTTTCACATCTCACTTCAAATTTCTCACGAACTCCAATATCGAGAGTTCCCTTGTGTAATCCAGTAATGTAGATACTGAGCTACCGCCCAGGGTGTTAGTTGATCTGGATAATCTGAACTATATGGTCTTGTTCAGTAATCGCGAATCGGCACACTCGACTCCTATCCTTTGGCATACACCTGATAACTCCTTGACGTTTACAAGTCATTGCGGTATATTCTCCCCCCCCCCCTCAGGCTTGTACAACTACATGTGGAGAGACCGAATTGGTGGACACAACATCGGGCGCACGAAGCGCTAAAGTGGAATAAAATGATTCATTTAAATTTTAAAAGTGCAAGATGAAAAAACATTTCAGCTGGCGGACTATCCTGAATTCAGTGTATTTCGTGTATTCTCATTCGGCCGCATTCGGACTAATAGGGAAAACTTTAAACTGGCAGTACATCTGTGGGAAAAATCACCTTACCATGACAGAGTAAGACTAGCCACAAGTTCCAGTTGCTTACATAGGTTAGGCTTTAGATGCCGGATGGCGGCAGCCTCTGCGAACCTTAACAGGTTAGTATTACTTTGCCTGCTAAGCACAATGAATGCTTCTCTGGGGTTTTAGCACATTGTACAGTCGAACAAGTGCCTAGCAGTTGTGCTGGCAGGCAGTTTCTCACTAGTCAATGCTAGATTACACGTGTCCATGGTACGTGCAAGTTATCACATGTATAGTTAAACTGGTAGATACAGGAGGCGGTAATTTGAGATTGAGGCCTGTTTAGGCTGGATTTGTGCAGCAAATTTCTGGTTTTGTGCAGCAGCACGAGCTCAGCTGCAGGGTTGGACCTGTTTATGGACTGGCGTAAGCGATGGCACAACCTTCTATCATTCTGTATAATCATGTAGTAAAGACCTTAGGAACGTCAACCGGTTTTTCTTTTCTCCTTGTTTCTGTCCCATACTTCGCCATAAACTTAGCATGACAACCATTATCGCATACGGTGGAATTAACGCTTTTTAGTTCTTTCTAAATTGCTTCTCACGAACAAAAGCAATACGAACCAACGAACGTTTGTAGCTCAAGGGACAATAGCTGTTGAAATTTAAGTACTGCCCTGTCCAACTCGGTTTATGGTAAATGGACCTAACGAGTGAGTCATCTGATCTCCTCTCTAGGTCTATATTCAAGTAATGGAATTTGTCTGATGATTTGTTTTCTATAGTGAATTTGATCTCTGGGTGACAACTATTGAACGCGTCTAGCATGCTCTCCGCTTGTTGAGCGTCACTGACAACCACCAATATGTCATCAATCTAACGGGCTGACGCAATTTTGTGTTCTCCATTTGGGCTATGAAGATATCGGCTAACTAGTCTCAAGTGGACTACCCATCGCCATGCCCTCAACTTGTCGGTAAATTTTCCATCGAAGCAAAACTGAACATCTTTCGTGCATATGCGAAGTAATGTTTTTAATCGATGTGCCGGGATCCCCACTTTATTCGCGTGTCTGCTTATGCTGTCTGACGTCTCCAGGGATACATTTGTAAATACTGAACAGACGTCGAAGGACACCATGTGTTTGTTTGCCACATTTAAATTCGTAATCTTATCAACGAACTCAAAGGAATCTTTCAGATTATACACTGCTAGCTCTCGTCGGATAGGCTCAATTAGTCGGGCTAACCATCGCGCCAACTTCTGATATGATGCTCCAACCACTGAAAGCATTGGACGCATTGGAATCCCTTCTTTGTGTGCCTTCGGTAGTCCATATATCCGAGGAAGTTTTGAACCACGTGGCAGCAGCTGCATCATGGGTTTAGCATAGATCAATTCGCGGGTTACAGTCTTTACAAGTTTTTCCATTTTCTCACTGCCTGTTTGGTTATCAACGAATCAATCCTTATTCATGAGCACGAATTGCATCTTCTGCAAGTAGTCCTCTTTGCTCATTACGACAACTCCAGAACCTTTGTCGGACCTTAGTATCAATACATCATCATTTTGTCTTAACTCCATCAAGGAAGCAAAATGGTCTTTTGAAACTATTCTAGACTTTTTTGCGTCCGTAATGTAAACTTGTTTGGCTAGATCCACTGTCTTGGCTTTAAGCTAGCTGTTCGCATCTGCTGTCACTGGCGTCAGGCTAGAGAGCTGTTCGTACAGGTGTTCAAACTGTGCTTCAAATCCTATACGACCGCATTTATTTGGTGATACCGAAAAGTTAAAACCAAGGGCTAAAACTTCAAGTTGCAGACGTCTGAGCTGGACATCTGCTAATTTTATCACGTACCTCTCTGGGTTCAAGGGGGACCGCTCAGTTTAAAATTTAGTAGTAATGGAGTTCAAAATTTGCTGCTTGGCCGTCACCCGCCTTTTAACTTGCAGCTCACAAAGAAAGTTGTAGAATTTCACACGACAAACAAAATTTAGCTCACTCAAGACATGTTCTACACACCCGAGCTTGACCTTCCGTTGTGTACAGCGATAGAGGAAAGCCTCGCTTTTGGACTAAGTGTAGTGTCGTATATTTTTCGGATTAGCAGGTAGCCTATCTCTCCTCAGCGACTTCAAAAAGAAGCGTGGATATTACGACATCCTTGTGCATTCGTTATAGACATCTATACGAGCGGCTTCGCGAGAAAGGGAGCAGCGTAATGTAACACCACGAGGCGGGAGGCGTCTCTTTAAATTTTTATAAACCTTTACGATTGAAGGAAAAACAGTTCAACTTGCATGGTAATGAGGCGACTAGAAAGTGGTGCCATACATAATGTGTGTAGGAAACGTATTTGAAATGGGCAATATACAGATTTCCACAGCTTCATTCCACTATGATCAAAACGGAACCTGATCCTCAATGTAGTGAGCTGAACGCAATATGAATTTCTCGAACGACTCATTCTCAGAAGAACTGTTGCGCATACGCTCGATACTGAGGGAAAATGGCTACCCAGATAGTTTCATCCACGCCAACATGAAGGAAATGAAGAATGCTCCAGTAACTTTCACAGCAGAGAGAAACCCTATTTTTCTCCTTTACCGTGCAAAGGTGCGATAACTGCTGAACTCTCGGTTTGTTTTTCTTTTCACGCCCTCAGGTGCACTTTTCCCGTAGTTAAAATGCATCATAATGATAAAATCTAGTACACACAAAATCGATCTACATTTACTGTTTCTGCTGTTCCTGTGGAGCAGGTTGCATTGGTCGTACGACGAGGCGCCGCATGTCCGTAAGCTTGGGTGAACACCATCCAGCCTGGTCAGAGACTAAATGCCGAAAGCCAGTCAACTACCTTCATTGCCACGTATGTTTCCGTCACACGCTATGCCACTAACGACCGAGCCGTTCAAGGTCGATCATAGTTCGTTCGTATGAGTTTACTTTAATCCGCTATGGCCATGACAGTCCGGCTGTACTAGTCGGAATTGTGCTTTCAGGGAAGAGTTGCTCAGACGTTAAGTCTGTCTTGGTCCATCCGAACCGGAATTGTGTACGCATTGCAGCTGTGACTTGATGGGCAGTAATTAGCGAGTAGTATGGGAATTTATTGTGTTTTTGAGACGATTCATCGCTGCTAGACTCCATCAGACAGCCACCACACATCCTGGTAAACACAGTGATTATCATTGCTTAGTGATTATGAACTGAACGTATTTTACTGACTTCTGTCGTGCACACCAATATGTTTTTCCACATATAATTGTGCAAACCTACAGAGGGATCGACTTCGAGTCATTTGACAGGATTTTTACTCCTTTAAGTTTGACAATGAGGAGATAAAGATAACCATTCGTGTTAGCTACCTTTACGGCTCGGCTAACAGCGGCGGAAGCGTGTGATCTGTTCGTGATCTTGTTCTTGTATTGCCATGTGTGAATCTTCAAATGCCTTACGCACGGGCCCCCTAATGAATGCTGTTCAAATTCTGCGACAGTAGGACCGCGATTTGCTGCTGCAAGAAGACAGTTTCTTTGGAATCTATGATCAGTAGTCATACCTGGTTGAGTAGCTTATTCACAAGCCAATAATACTTGGCTGCCTGGAACACCAAATCAGGTTGACTAAATTGCGTCGGTTTTGGGCATGTGGTACGTACATCGACCCACTGTCTATCGACGAAAGCACTGTATATATTCCACTTGAGCCATTTTGACGGCCTAGGAAAATTACCTTTGATCTGCCAGCAAGAAATGGAGTCAGACGACTGAGCTGAACGCCGCCGCCGCGGTCTACATGATACACCGTATGTCTGGCTCAAGAATTTTCCTACAAAGCGTGGTTCGTAACTCGCACCAGTTTGGAGTATTTACCGAACTGACTACTTAACTCCTTTGAGTTCTGAATTAGTTTATCTGTAGCTCGACATGAATCACAAAAGTTTACTGCACACACTGTAGAGCAAACTATTGGAGTTCTGGCGTGGACTTAATTGTTGACAAGCTATTGCCACGTAGCTTCGTGAGTACCGACTGAAATGACGCTTGCTCTGAAGCTGTATTACAATTTAAACAAAGCGGTACTTATAAGTACCGTTAGGACACAAAGCGTTACAGTGTGTAAGGTGTTGGGCTCTCTACAGTGTAAGGTTGCTTAAGAACCATGGCAGTTGTAATCGTAAGATAACTGTCACACCGACGTGGCGTCATCATCACAAAGTGTAAGTGGTTTGCTCCTGAATATTTTACTGCGGCATTTAGATTTTACATGAGGTCCCATTACCATTAGTGAGCTCCGATACGAATTGCTAATGTTACGGTTGTCGATTATGTACGTTTGTGCTATTCTGCACTAATACATTTGTCCATTTATCTTTATGTAGCCACAGCGTTTTCCTCCAGCGGCTTACGACAACAATCGCGGACGGTCATCAAATTTCCCATTTCCTGACTATGGCAGAAGTGATCTAGACCCCCTTGGATCGGCAGGGACTCGAGGCGGGATGATCTTGGATCCCAGGCGTCCAATCGCTGGTCCTCCCTTCGGATCCGGTGGCTCGTTTTTAGGTGGACCAGATGTGTTGCCTCCAGGCTCTGTTCCTCCGGGTGCCAGATTTGATCCATTCGGGCCCGGGATTGTGCCAGACAGGCTCCGTTTCGGAAATCCACCGCACACACGAGGGCCTGACCCAGATCATGCACTGCCTCCGGGGTTCGATGACATGTATCTTTGATTATTCCGTTCCATCACCCAATAAAGAGCTTTCCAACTTCCCAGTGGTATCTTATTTCCCAGATGATATAACCGAACATTGCGTTATCTTTATTCCTTGTGCTCACATCAGTTCATGTCTAAGAGACACAGACTGTCTCGACGCATATAGGAAACGCGATTGGAAATCGTATTTCACAAAAATTGCGGGTTATATCTGTAGTAACGCTGACATCGTATCTAGCAGCAGATTTTGCGGTCCAAATGTGTGCTCGATCTCTCTGGGGCCAAAAACAACAACAACAACAGCGCCGATACGCTATGTAGCTAGTTTGATAGAATGCTCCTTCCATATATCACGAAAATGAGATTTTTCCATATGCTTCATGCCACACCGACCGACCGACGGTATCCCACGCGAGTGCTGGCAGCAATCTCGGCACAATTGACACTAAAGTCTCGCCAATTCTTCCTTTACACCGACGAGATGATATATATATATATATATATATATATTATAAGGTCGGCGGCATCCGGTTTCGGATTTGTCACTATGACCAGCCACAGGACGCCTGCGCCTACAGTGAAACCATGGGTGGCTTTCGCTACACCACCCACAGCTCCAACCACACACCCCATATCCAGCGTAAATCCGAAGGAATAAGATCGGGAGACATGTAGATGGGAGCCACGTTTCATCAACGGAGCCGGCCCACGTTCCTTCACAGACAAACACAAACACGCTCTATTTGGGGAATCAGTCGCACACAAGGCGGTGGCTGAACCGTAGTCCGCTCCACACCGACTGGATGGAACCACTCTTTGATCCTAACACGGCCGCAAGGACCGTGCACCCCGTCCCCTCAGGCAACGACCAACTGTCTCCTAGGGCCAGTATGGACGAGGTAGTGGGTACTAGACAGGTAGGCACCTTGACAACATGCACATCAAGCGCAGCCACACCGGGGATATCAATCAATAGCTAATCACTTGAGTGAAAGATAACAAAGAAAATAACTCGAGTAATGCATAAGGAAACGGTGACATAAACCTTAATTAAATAGCATATGTAATATGTTGTTTACAAACAAATCCTAGCTAAGTGCACGAGGTCAGAAAGTATATTTTACGGAAATGCCACAAACACGAAAATGTTATCGAAATTAACTACAATTGGCTTAAGCGACGTGTGCAAGTTTGTAGAAGCGTGCACGGATAGACATTGTTATGAGAAAGAAAAACATTGGGACAAAATTGAAAACCCACCACCTGAAATAAATAGACTTAGCATTCAATCACATGGTTAGTAAATCGAATGCAGCGTACCTACAAACGCTGCGCTGGTTCTGCCTACGTTCTCTGCAGGACTCGTCGCTTCGGTGGTGGTCCCGAGTGTTCTCCCTCATGGCTCACTTGATCAGCCTGACTCAGGCAATCGCGATCGCATATGCTGCATCACCATGCACTCGATGTCGGAGTACAACCCATCGGTGCTTGCCACTTCCGCACTTGCCGCTTCTTCTCTGCATGCATGAGGTCTTTCTCCCGCACCTCGGCAACCGCCTTGGTGATCAGATCGCGCAATGCATGGCGATCAACTGCCTTCGATTCCCATGACCTGCAATCAAGCTTAGAACATGAGGCTCAATTTGATCGTGTCCTCGTAACGTCAATTTGTTTTCCCTGCATGCCGCTTCCCAATAGCTGACCATATGATAGTTGTTTCGGTGTTTTTAGTGAGTGCTGGTCGGAATTTTTTCGTTGCTCCTGACTTTTCAAGTTTTCTGATTCAAATTTTTTCGCACATCGGCCTGGGTACACTCATTCAATCGGGCTCGATCAGGCCTACCCATTGCGTAAACTTTCTCTAGGCTACTATTAACGGATCAACGTCTAACGCCGGTTTTCAATTCTGGCTGTTTCTGCGTTGTCGTTCGCCTACGAGTGTACCACTTTTCTACAAAGTTTTTGGAGTTATCGGAAGCTTATTGCTAGGTCTACTTCAGGAGACCTAAACCAACCCTGTCGGTAGCTACATAAGACGGCTTGAAACAATTACGTCTTCGTACACTGCCTTGGTTGACCAAACGCTCACGCCGCATTGTGAATCACGTTCTATCGAACGCACGCAAATCTCTTCGTTTGGCCGGATTTTTACGTGTGCGCCTGTTGGAACTTGCGGTATCACGTGACGCGGCACGCCACGGAATTGACCTCAGGCATAACTGTGCACTGAGCGGTCGGTTACTGAAGGACAATTTACCCTTGGCGGAATGTGGACAACTGAGCACTCTTACAACTGGTTGGTTTGTAAGATTGGTTGCATCTGAAACAGTGGCCTGTTTGTTGACTGGAATAGGTGAATCACTGGACCTTAACGACCTGTTACACCAAAATTCACGCTTGGCTATGGCATATAGTATACCATTTTACACGCATGTTAGTGTATTGTACCAAGCTTTTAGCGTGGTGCATTTTCGAAATCGCGCGACGTACTTTCAAGTTAGCGAGGCCAAGAGCGCTGATTTGGCGTCCTTGACACTCTCATTGGTCATGGGACATAAACCAATGGGACATCGGTTAGAAGCGGCCAGCATAAGCGACAGACAGTCCCATGAAAGTGGTCGAGCACCACCTTCTGTTCTGCCTTGATGCCCATCTGAAGTAAACCTCAATGATTGGTCTCCAACCTGAAACCGACCAATAGGCAAATTGTGCTGCCTGTCAAAGGATGAGATGCTAGCTACCACATTATCCAAACCTTAAGACGTAACCAGTGCGGACAGACATACTAACCAGCACATGAAGCGGTCTATACTTAGTGATCGCTAGCGGCTACCTGGTGGTGGCTTATTCAGCGGTCTAACCATGGTGGCATAGACAGGCAATGTTCTAACTGGTATTCCGCAGATCAGCAATGGCTGCTAGGCGGTTAGACAATTGTGTGCGATTGTCATTGCAACGATCATGGGGGACATTGTCCCCATTGAAGTTGGTAGACCAACCTGAAGCTGAACAACGAAAATGCTAAGTTAGCTTACTTCGATCACAGTTGATGATTCAACAAAAACTAATAGGATTCCAAGTGTGGCGTTGTCACGACGTTAATGAGTGTCCATTCGTCTCCACACCAATAGGCGACTTTGTTGATCAGCTATCGCTCCATTGTCTCCATGTATGGCCTTATGTAAAGGTCATAGAAACGTATGTATTCATATAATAATTACGCTTCAGCAAAGTCGCCTATTGGTGTGGAGACGAATGGACACTCATTAACCTCGTGACAACGCCACACTTGGAATCCTATTATTTTTGTTGAATCATCAACTGTGATCGAAGTAAGCTAACTTAGCATTTTCGTTGTTCAGTTTCAAGTTGATCTACCAACTTCAATGGGAACAGTGTCCCCCATGATCGTTGCAATGACAATCGCACAAAAGTTTATAACCACCTTGTAGCCATTGCTGAACTACGGAATACCAGTTAGATGATTGCCTAGCTACGCCAACATGGGCGGCCATATGGAGGTGAAGCCTAATTATCCTATGAATACATACGTCTCTATGACCTTTACATAAGGCCATACATGGAGACACTGAAGCGATAACTGATTAAAAAATTCGCCTATGGGTGTGGAGACGAATGAATACTCACTAACGTCGTGTCAACGCCACACTTGGAATCCTATTAGTTTTTGTTGAATCATCAACTGTGATCGAAGTAAGCTAACTTAGCATTTTCGTTGTTCAGCTTCAGGTTGGTCTACCAACTTCAATGGGAACAATGTCCCCCATGATCGTTGCAATGACAATCGCACACAATTGTCTAACCGCCTAGCAGCCATTGCTGATCTGCGGAATACCAGTTAGAACATTGCCTGTCTATGCCACCATGGTTAGACCGCTGAATAAGCCACCACCAGGTAGCCGCTAGCGATCACTAAGTATAGACCGCTTCATGTGCTGGTTAGTATGTCTGTCCGCACTGGTTACGTCTTAAGCTTTGGATAATGTGGTAGCTAGGATCTCATCCTTTGACAGGCAGCACAATTTGCCTATTGGTCGGTTTCAGGTTGGAGACCAATCATTGAGGTTCACTTCAGATGGGCAACAAGGCAGAACAGAAGGTGATGCTCGACCACTTTCATTGGACTGTCTGTCGCTTATGCTGGCCGCTTCTAACCGATGTCCCATTGGTTTATGTCCCATGACCAATGAGAGTGTCAAGGACGCCAAATCAGCGTTCTTGGCCTCGCTAACTTGAAAGTACGTCGCGCGATTTCGAAAATGCACCACGCTAAAAGCTTGGTACAATACACTAACATACGTGTAAAATGGTGTAGATGGCTTTTATCTTCCCATTTAAAAGATAGATGACTGCCGTTAACACTCGTGCAATGAGGAAGAAGAGTGCGGAAAACCGAATAATCACGGTAAATAACGTTGCCGTCACGAGTGCCGAGGAACCTGTGTCCTGTTGCACACATTCCGAGCCGTTTGGGATAGAAGAGCAAGTAAAGTCCAAAGGACAAATGACAGAATTGTCCCCATTGAAGTTGGTAGACCAACCTGAAGCTGAACAACGAAAATGCTAAGTTAGCTTACTTCGATCACAGTTGATGATTCAACAAAAACTAATAGGATTCCAAGTGTGGCGTTGTTACGACGTTAATGAGTGTCCATTCGTCTCCACACCAATAGGCGACTTTGTTGATCAGCTATCGCTCCATTGTCTCCATGTATGGCCTTATGTAAAGGTCATAGAAACGTATGTATTCATATAATAACTACGCTTCAGCAAAGTCGCCTATTGGTGTGGAGACGAATGGACACTCATTAACGTCGTAACAACGCCACACTTGGAATCCTATTAGTTTTTGTTGAATCATCAACTGTGATCGAAGTAAGCTAACTTAGCATTTTCGTTGTTCAGCTTCAGGTTGGTCTACCAACTTCAATGGGGACAATGTCCCCCATGATCGTTGCAATGACAATCGCACACAATTGTCTAACCGCCTAGCAGCCATCGCTGATCTGCGGAATACCAGTTAGAACATTGCCTGTCTATGCCACCATGGTTTAGACCGCTGAATAAGCCACCACCAGGTAGCCGCTAGCGATCACTAAGTATAGACCGCTTCATCTGCTGGTTAGTATGTCTGTCCGCACTGGTTACGTCTTAAGGTTTGGATAATGTGGTAGCTAGCATCTCATCCTTTGACAGGCAGCACAATTCGCCTACTGGTCGGTTTCAGGTTGGAGACCAATCATTGAGGTTTACTTCAGATGGGCATCAAGGCAGAACAGAAGGTGGTGCTCGACCACTTTCATGGGACTGTCTGTCGCTTATGCTAGCCGCTTCTAACCGATGTCCCATTGGTTTATGTCCCATGACCAATGAGAGTGTCAAGGACGCCAAATCAGCGCTCTTGGCCTCACTAACTTGAAAGTACGTCGCGCGATTTCGAAAATGCACCACGCTAAAAGCTTGGTACAATACACTAACATACGTGTAAAATGGTGTAGATGGCTTTTATCTTCTTATTTAAAAGATAGATGACTGCCGTTAACACTCGTGCAATGAGGAAGAAGAGTGCGGAAAACCGAATAATCACGGTAAATAACGTTGCGGTCACGAGTGCCGAGGAACCTGTGTGCTGTTGCACACATTCCGAGCCGTTTGGGATAGAAGAGCAAGTAAAGTCCAAAGGACAAATGACAGAGTTTAGTTAGTGCTGTCGACCTTATATCTCCACTGTCAGCCAAAATAAAGATGTTAGAAAAAAGTTAGCGGAACAAAATGAGAAAGTGATGTTGTTTGACTCATTCGGAGACATCCTTGTCAGTTTCATATACACTTTAGGCTGCGGCTAATCCAACGCAAAAGCACGAAATTGGAGCATTAAACTTCCTAAATGCAGTCAACTCTGAGGTTACCCAAAGATGCAGAAGGGGAAAAAACGCCATCGTCCTCATTATAGCTGACGATATCGCGATTGACAATATTAGGCATACTGTTTCGAGGACGTGCAACATCGCTGAGACCGATATTGGTTGTGGAAGAGTGAGGAAAATATCTTTACGTTTTCCTTGTCCGACTCCGTTCAGCTTCCGTAGCGAAAGTCCCACAAGTTCGTTTATCAAAAGTCAAAATACTTTAAAATCTGTTCCGAAATTTTGCAGTTATTCTATTCGAAGACAGGTCACCTTTGCAACGTGAGCTTCAACACATGAGTGCAACTAATGTCTCGCCTGAGCCGAAACAGTCATCACCCTTGCGCGCTTCCTGGAGTGCAAAGAAGGAGGTCATTCAACAGTGTTTGGTTCTCCCCTTCTAAAAACGCATATAATGTTAGCAAGGCCACTATCCACACTAGCGATGATAAGGCTGGCGACAGCGAAGAGGAAATTGAGATGCTGACGCCTCCAAACCACATTCGGCTTGTGGACATAGGAAGTAGTGTAGATTCACTCGATGCACCACGTTCTGACAAATCAGTAGGGATTAGGATCAATTCCCACACCACTATTGAAACAGATACAAGTCCAAAAACATCAAATGGGACTATCGATAGCTCCAGTGAAGGTACATTACGGCCCATTAACATTATGACTACACATAGCAGCAGTGGTCATGGTCCGCATCCTAAGCGTCTTAGATCAAACAGAGGCCTTCGTGCTGGAAAGGTGACTCCCCGTGTCCCAATGACAGTCATGAATAATAATGCAGCTGCACAGAGTGGCAAGCCACAATTCCCCATTGTTCCGGCGATGTGCCAAGGCTGTTCCCCTGGCAGGCCTGTACATGGCTTTGCTGAAACACAGACCACTTATTTATGCCCCTATCCATACTCTCTTCCGTCTCCTCCTCTCACAATGCCTTCCGCTAGCCCTTCGGCAATAACACCCCAAATTACCACAGCATTCTTTTTGCATTCCCCACTCCCTCTAATCCCGATAGGACTGGCAAATCTCACGGTAAGGGGTTTGCTGCAGAAGGCTCTAGAACTAATGTGATTGCAATAGTAAATACTGGGTGGAATGATGAACAGCGCCAGGACTTTTCAAGACTGATAATAATTAATATCCGTTCTCTCTTGAATAAACTTCATTTACTCCGCACCTTCACAAGTCTGAATAAACCTGATATGATTTTACTCACTGAAACCTGGTGTCATGATGCTATGCCCAGCCAGCTGCTTTCTATCGAAGGTTACAAACTTATTAGAAGTGATTGAAAGCAAGGCGGAGGGGTTGCATAATTTACTACTCACAGAACCTCCTTGTGTCTGAATTCACACTTCACTTATAATGCCCCGCTACTGATTCCGTTTGGTTACTCTTGTCCTTCGGTACTAAGCGAACTCTTGTAGGCTGTATATACTGCCCACCCGGGGCCAGCTTCAGTGATTAGAACCAGTTGGCTGACATGTCCAATTACATATCGGAACTTGATTCTTTTGATAAAGTTGTAGGTGAAGATTTTAATATACCAGATATCTGTTGGTCAGACTTAGTAACAAACGCGAAACATGCCGAGTTCATAACCTCCCTCATCACTGGTGGTTGGGAGCAATATATTCTCGTGGCTACCAGGGGAAAATATATTAGACCTACTTTTTACCTCAGGCAACTCCCAGATAGCTACTGCGGTAATTGACGGTCTCCCTGGATGTGATCACAAAATAGTCGGATGTAAAATTATAGCTGAGTCGTCGCATGTGAGGTCTGCGGTGGTTCCACACTTCCTGCGAAATGTCAATTGGGTAGATTTCTCCGCTCTGCTTAGGGTCCAAAATTGGGACCATTTTTTTCGTTCGCCTAACACTAAGAGATCGTCTGATATCTTCTATGACAATGGGACTATATGCTTAAGCATACTTGCCTCCTGTGATAATACGAGAGCCTCTTCTAACTACGCTAACAACACAAAAGACAAACGGAAAATACGAGTGCTAACCCGAACACATGAATGTACTCACGACTTCAGTGTATTACTAAGACTCCAACGCCTTATACTAGAGGCGGACATGAAACAACACACCCGTCTCATGCAGGAAGAACAACGGGCTTTAAATAATAGAAATACAAGTCAACTGATGACTGCATTACTGAGAAAAAGAAGAGGTGGCAAAACTGACTTACCCTCCCATATCGTCCTGCCTGAAGGCGAATGCATTGATTCCCCAATTGCCATGGCAGAAGCCTTTAACTCATACTTTGCTAGATCCTTTAATCTTGAAAAATAAACCCTGGAATTGTCAACCTCGTTTCACTTCTCTGAACAAGTCTCAGTGATCGAGCTTAGTGTCGCCATGATAAAACGTATGCTTACTTGTCTACGACCATCCTACAGACCTGGCCCGATGGGATCTCTTCTGCTTTAATCAAACACGGTGGAGATGATATCCCTCTTATAGTATTAAATATCTTCTCTTTGTCTCTCCAGTCTGGTCAATACCCCGAACGTTGGAAAACGGCTACGGTCATACCGAGACATAAGTCCGGGTCGAAAACTGACATCCGGAGCTACCTCCCCATTAGTCACACAGCCATTCTGTCACGCATGCTAGAGAGAATTGTTGAGGAACATTTGGTTTCGTTCCTACCATTACACAAACTTCTCTCACCTTCATAGCATGGCTTTCTGAAGTCCCGCTCGTGTGTTACATGTCAAGTTGACTTCCTTAAACATCTAACTGAAGCAATTGACTCTGGTCTCCAGTGCATTGTCATCCTTCTCGACATGCAAATGGCGTTTGACAGAGTCCCATACAAAAAGGTGCTATATAAATTAAGTAAGTACGAGGATACAAATCCGCTTCATTCTTGGATTCAATCGTACCTAGTAAGAAGGTCGCAAGTTGTGAATTTCAATGGTTACATCTCTTCACCTCGTCTGGTCACCAGTGGAGTGGTACTGGGCAGTGTCTTAGGTCCGTTACTCTTCCTACTGTACATAAATGACCTCGTTTCTGTTATACAATTTGGGAAACCTTATTTGTTTGCTGATGATTTAAAGGTGGTTTACACGTTCCCAGGTTTTCAGTGTACCGCTGAACTTAACAATATCCAAAGCGACCTGAAAGCCATTGAGAGATGGGCTGATATGTGACAGATGCCATTTGTAGTATTCTAGCGTATGGATGTCAGATAGCAGCAGAAGTGTTCAGGCTTCGTGACGAAGTCATTCCCATCAGCCAGTCTGTTCGTGACTTAGGTTTAAGAGATTCTAGTTCGTTAAAGTTTAGCGAATATACAAATCATATCGTGAAAAAGGCTAAGCAGTCGGTCGGGCTCATATGCCACCTGCTAACCTTGAAAGAAACCAGACTAATTGCTTTCAAAATCAGTATCCGGCCTTTGCTTGAATATTGCCGTGTTACGTTCAGTAACTTGCGAAAGGATGACTTGAGAGCCATTGAAAACGTCCAACGCGCCTTTACGAAGCATATATTTGGCTATTCAACCGCTCTTTCATACAGAGATAAGTGCAAGCAATTGAAGTCTGAACCTTTGTGGTTACGAAGAATACAATTAAATCTGTGCTTTCTCCACAAACTCGCGTGGCAGAAAGCATATGCTGGAACCTATCAATTGCACTTTCGGGAAGATGCCAGTTATGAATTAAGAGATAGTGAATGCATATTCTATTTACCTAAATTCAAGGACAGCCTAAGGAGAAATTTCTATCTTCTTAGTTATGGCTCCATATGGAATAAGCTGCCAAAAGAGATTAGACGTATTTAACATTTTTGCATGTTAAAGAAAACGATAAAGGTTTATCTGTCAACGGACAGAGTGAAATGGATCTTAGAAATTCAACTTGATGATGTAAGGCTGTATGAAGTAGGGCCGGATCATGTATGATATCGGTGAATATCGACTCTAATGCATCAGAGAAAACATTATCAGCTGGGATGAGCTGCTACAAACCGCTTCTTATGCTATTCCTTAATACTACCTCCTATGCGGTTTTACTCCTTTCAAACTGAATTCATACTGTCTTCTGTTTAAAACCGAGAGCAAACTTAGTTACTGGTGTGGCGTCGGGAACCATTTTCGTAATTTTCCCCACAAATTGACTAATTCGTAATATTCTTTTGCGATCCTCTTCGCTACATTTGTTCTCCAGTGCTAATCATTTCCCCTTCTTTTCTGAGGTTAACAGTCCAGAAACATATACTTGAATTCAGTGATGGCAATAACTGATTCCCTATGTGACTTTTGCCTATGGACAACTCGTACAGTCATCTGTCTCCGGCTGTCACGCCACACAACTTGATCGTATGATCAGCTCGATCCATTTCTACGCCAATGTAAAAAAACATACCTGCTTATTTTTTACAATAACGATATAATATCTGTAATACTATACTCCGAGGGGATGACGCAAGTTCTGTTGGATAGCTGGTTAAAGTTTCGAGCTAGGCTGCCAACAGAGATCCGGCTAAAGGCAGCAGGCGAAGGACCAAAAGTCGGAAGCAATTCAACGGAACTTGCAAACGCAACTAATTCCTTATCTGCACAGTCCTGCCGAGAGACCGACACAACAGCGCCCACGGCACACAGGAGGACCGAGCACAGCACGAGTGAAAATTCTGTTCAGGAACGCTCAATAATGCCATGCAACACGACTGAAATACATAAACCGAAAAACGATTAATGGCAGGCCACCTAACGGCCGGCTTAAAAACTAACACAAACTTGACATCTATCAATGAACTCCTAACAACAAAATCCCTATCTTACATGTACACAAACGCACAAGGCCTTCTAAACAAGTTGGCAGAACTTAGAGAACTGCAAGCCTCACAACCGCGGGACCTCGTCATGATTACAGAGACATGGTTAAACCCTGAGATAACCGATTCTGAGATCCATTTACCCGGTATGTCGCTATCTCCGACCGATGGAACCGGAAGGGGTGGCGGTGTGATTATAATACAAACCTCCGATGTGAAGTTATCCACCACCCGGAAATCCGAGCTCCCGATTCGTTTTGGTGCCGCCTATGGTTGCGAAACAAGGACGCATGCCTACTAGCCGTGATTAATCGCTCACCAAACTCAACTTCGGAAATGGACTCCAAACTGAAACACGCTTTCCAGCTTGCTTTGGACAAGTCCTACACCCACATTCTTATCGCGGGAGACTTTAACGTGCATGACATAGAAACGCCGGCAACCGACGGTATGCAGTTTAAAGTCAGCTTGCAAGAGCATATTGCTAGCCACCCTCTTTACAACCACGTAACCTCTCCCACCAGATTTCGAACTGCTAACAAGCCGTCGATACTGGATCTTGTGCTCACTAACGAAGAACTCATGGTTGGCGGGATAGTTACAAGCACACCACTTGGTCGTAGTGATCATGTTACTCTACTCTTTGACTATATTTGCTATGCGGAATACCCTGAAAAAGAGGAGGATAAAGTACATATTGTCACACACTACAATGTGTTGTCTAAGCTTGTTAAGGATACATCTTGGACTTTCTTAACCGAATGCCCCCCAGATGTTGCCTGGGAAACATTTACAAAGACGTTTAGTACACTGGTAGCGCACGCATCAGAGCAGAAGTCCTTCCAATTCAAAAACAAGCGTAAGTCATTTCTGAGGAGCAGAACACTTAAATGTATGTCCCAGAGGGATTTGGCATGGCAAGCTCACCAGGACTGCCTGAATGCCGAAACCTGGACTGCATACGTGACACATCGTAACTTCTGTGTGAAACTGATCCGCGAAGACAAGGTCACTCATCAGCAGAAGTTAATGAAGTGATTCTGCACGAACCGCAAACTCCTGCACAGGCACGTTAACGGCCTTCGAAAGGTAAAGCGAAGGCTTCCAGCGCTAGTCACGGCTGATGGGTGCACGCGATCAGCAATGGAAGCAGCTGATCTCCTACGGCTTCATTACTCCCAAACTTTCCAACAGGTAACGAGCACAAACATTCTCCTCATTTCTAATACCCTACCATATGGTTTAGAAAACATCACATTCACTGCGGAAGCTGTGTTGAAGAAGTTGTTATCCTTGCGTATCCGCAGTTCTCCCGGAGCTGACAACATCCGACCAAAGGCTCTACAGGCAGTAGCTAGTGATCTAGCAGCACCACTGGCTGTTTTCTATCAGCGATATCTAGAGGAGAACCGTATTCCACCAGTATGGAAGCGAGGGGTCATCACTCCTATCCATAAAGGAGGTAGCCGCACTAATCCTGCCAACTACCGTCCAATAACACTACTTCCCATAATATCCAAAGCGATGGAATCAATCATCGCTGATGCAATACCTGGAAAGCCACAATTTAATAGCCCCAGAGCAACGTGGCTTTCGTCAAAAGCATTCGTGTAATACTAACCTATTGCACGTAATAGCTGGACTGAAGCTGTTGATGATGGAGTAGGAGTCGATGTCATCTAACTGGACTTTTCAAAAGCGTTTGATCGCTTAAACCATCGCATTCTCCTTCAGAAGCTTCGGAATTACGGCATTGGCGACCTAATCCTGAGTTGGATTGACAATTTTCTACAAGAACGACGGCTAGTGGTGAGAGTCCGAGAATTATTTTCTCATTCAATCGATGGGGCGTGTGGAGTACCACAAGGCTAGGTTCTTGGACCTCGTCTATTCTTGGTGTTCATTAACGATTTGGCGAAAGCAATTACTTCCGATTTCCTATTTTTTGCTAATGATATCAAGATATGGCGAAGGATCAGAGGACCGGACGACCATGAACGGCACCAGTGCGATCTTAACACAGTGTAGAACTGGTCAGTTTAAAACGCCCTACCATTCAACGTAGACAAATGTCGCGTTGTACAATTACGCCATAAACATAACTACACCTATTTACTTGGGACACACGCATTGCAGACCAGCTCCCAGGAACATGACCTTGGTGTGGTCGTACTGAGCGACCTCAACTGTTCAAAACAGGCTGAGGTAGCTGCGAAAAGAGGCAACCAGCACGTCGGCATGCTGCGAAGAGCATTCGGGATATTTGACCCATCAGTCTTCTCAATGATGCACAATTCCTACGTGCGCCCGCATGTTGAATATGCTATCCAAGCTTGGCAACCTTGGTTGAAGCGCGACCTAGAAGCGATAGAGGCAACACAACGAAGAGCAACAAAGAATGTAAAGGGTTTGGAGGTTTGCTTGAGGGAATCCACCCGGAGCCTTTGGCTCAATAGCCTGACCCACAAGGCAGTGTTGAACAGATCCGGCTGAGGAATGTGATTGCAGACACATTGGGATCTGCATGACGGCTGTCACACGCAGCCTTTGAGGTACTGGAACGATGTATATATGTTTTGTAACCGTAGTAGGATACACCTGCGATCACGGCCAAACGCAGGTGGGTTTTGGCGGGTTTGCACCCATTTGACCAGGGGCTGGCTGGATTGAGACGGACAGTAGCAAACCATGGAGCACCCGGAGATGTCCTCCCACCGTCAGAGACAATGCGTGGAGCTCATGCTCTACGCCAATCGAGCTGTGAACTTATAACCCGTAGACCTGTTGTCTCGCATGGCTAGGCTTTACGGGAAGAGGGCCATCGACCACTTCCTAACCTCCGAAAAGGATGGATTAGGATGCTGCCAGGGCACCCACTCCTGACAGGAGAACGACTCGGGTCCTCAGCCAAAGCCTTCGATTAAAGGAACACCCGAAAGGCAGTGGGTGTAGCATATGGTCAATTCACTGACTCATGCGGTTTGGTGTCCTGGATCTTAGCAAGCAGAAGGGGGTAACCCAGCTCCCACCCATCGGTCGACACGAGGAGGCGTCCAGGACATGAGCCAATGGTACAACAGTAGTATCAGTGGGTAGAGCATCTATCAGGATCTAGTCATCACAAGCCTCAGCGAACCATAGGCTTTCTCACATATATATATATATATATATATATATATATATATATATATATTGATTGAGCACCGTTTGCAGACAACTGATTGTCACATCGGAGATATCAATCAGAAAACATATGTACTGCGAGAAAACACACAGACGATGTGAAAATGTGTTGTCTGCAAACGGTGCTCAATCAGTAATCTGATGACCTACTATTTCTGAAGCCCGTTTATCTTAACCGAATTGGACGTTGAAAATGCATCCACTCTTCGTAATGATTGGAGTGTTAGTGGAAGTAATCCTCTCTCCCTTTATTTTCTTTATACATCGAAATGATTCCCACTCCCTCTCAGCTTATTAGATTGGAATGCGCTGAAGATGCTACGTTAGGCCACTGATGACTCATCTATACGGCGCTTAAAGTGTTTTGCAGGAACTTGGGTGGTTGTTGTCGTCGTCCCGTTCCCTTCTTCACAATGCCTCCATTCCCTTTTTCGCGCTGACAAACTTCGGATTTTGACAAACACTTTCCACCCCCTGGTCGTCAGCGGCCACATGTTTTGCTGCTTTGACTGCGGTACTACTATTTTACCTACGGTCCGCTCTGCCTAGCACCCAATCCAAACGTGAAACGAAAAGCAGACGATGTTTATTCTATGCAAAGGACGGTTCGATTTGTAGGTCAACCATACATTATTATTATTATTGAAACCGTGATCTCCCAATTTTATCGTCCTTGCCTTAACCAATGCGAACACGTTCTACTTGCCTGGTTTGCAACATTTGGCCGTTTGTTCGTGTTAGAACACGGCCCTCGTTCGCTTAGTCGACGCGCATCCGAGTTTGCCAGCCAGCCAGCCACTCACAGTTCCAGTCGATCACCGATTCCCGTGTCCGGTGTGAAGATCGTTCAAGCTTCCGGCACTGCCTAATGTTGTCGTAACGTTTTGCGTGGGTATTCTCATTACTTTTATCCGGCCAATACACATCATACCCCCCAGTTCACTCACTGTTAAGTCACCTTGGTGTATTTTATCACACAACCTAACATCATGACCAACACATGTTAACAAAACATCCCGCATACAAAGAAGAGTATCAATTTGTCCTGCGAATCAAAATGCTTTCGGTACCTTGCTCTTCAAGTAGTGGCAGCTTGGCTGTACTGTTCACCTGCAATTTTCTCTTCGAAAATGGCGCTACAATGTTTGTGAGTTCCAGCAAACTCATGTCCAGATGCATTGGCCTGCCCAGGGTCTGTGGTAGAGTTCACTGTTACTAAGCATTTCAGCGTATGTGACAACTTTGATCTCTTTCATGTTTTGCACTATGATTTATCGACTCTTTCCTTGTTCGTTTACAAGCGTAGAATTTACGGGTTCGGTTTCCCCTTACCGTACATATTACATTTTCTCGTGAACTCAAAGAAAGTCGAGGGTACCACGCGTGAATGTTTACATGAGTGGCATACATGCATATTGTACATTTCACCAGCTGCTTGTAATTTTAAATTCATGTCGTCTGGTTACATCTGCAGAGCCAATGTAAAACGCTGATAAGTTTTGTGCATGAAGCTTTTTTTCTGGAAGAACATAGTACTTATCTCCTTCATGGCAGTGAGGCGGTTTGAGAGGCTGAGTCGTGTTTAGGTCTGGTGACACCAACATGTCGACAGGGTTGAATTATGCGGATGGTGATCAGGATCGTGCTCTAGTTACCATGGAGAGACCTGTTTTGTTTACCTAACCCCGGATGGATAAAAGTCTCTCCTTAACCTGGAAACGGAAAGTGAAGTCACCGGTCGTTAACATGGGTGCATTTTGCGTCAGTTTCATTCTTCAGATTGAGATCCACACGACCCGCTGTGTTTGATCCGAAACGCTACCGGACATGGCTCACGACCATCGCCAACGGTGCGTTTTCCGCCTCTACCCCGAGGGCCACACACCAAAAGTGGGTAATGACGCTGAAGTATATATGAGGTAAGGGCTAGTGAAAACTGCAAGAATGTATTATCGCTGATGACGTCTTATCGCAAGACAGGTAGCTGCTCGTAGGATGTACGTGCCTTAACGCTAAAAGGTCACTTAGGTAACTGAAGGTTATAACGCAGCCGTCCGTTCAATTCTCCTATATGGTTGTGAAACTTGGCCCTTCAGGTCAACAGACAAAAAAGGCTCGTCATATTCGATCATCGCTGCCTTCGCAGCTTAGTGCATGTCTGGTGGGCGTACCGCGTGAGCAATGAGCGTGTTCGGCGTCGCGTATTTGGTGAAGGAAGAGCGAGTGAACCGCTCAGCAACATTATATCACGCATCAGGCTCCGATGGATGGGTCACGTGTTGCGCATGCCAGCGAACCGACTCCAGCGACGTGCATTGTTTGCGCGCCAGGGGTACGTTTGGAAGAGGAGGAGGGGAGGCCAAGCGATGACAGTCGAGAGAGATGAAAACCCTCACTTCGAAACCGTCGTCGGTTGGTTCATCCTGACTGCCTGACTGGGGCCCTAAGGACGATGAACACGTTTGGTTGGACGCTGACCCCAATGGCGTTTGTGTTGTGAGTTTCTTTGTTCATTCCTCTCCAATCACGATCTCACTCGTTAGGCAAAATATAACTTGTTGCGGCACCGCAGTCGACAGTCGGAACGATGTCCATCCGTGACTGGGGCCTCAGCCAGCGTGCCTCTGTTGTTGCCTTTCTTGTATTTTGTATTGCGGCACAATAGTTGAGGTGTTTTCAATCAGCAGCTAAGGTGTAGAATGAATGACACGGCTTCTTCGATCTCCTGCTATTACTCATTCCCAGGTTAATTATTGTCTAAATACAGCGAAGTGTCAGTGCACGGTATAAATGTGCGGCCACACATTAAACTGCAAATATCCTTTAGCGATATAGTCGGTGTCTTATCGGGCGAACTAAACTGAAGGTTCCATGAGAGACAAAATGCTCTATTACGATGCCATGTGGAATAAAAGGGTTGACTAGTTTGACGACGAAGGCGATACATCAGCGGTAATTGGAATTATCATGAGAACACGAATGTTCTGTGCTTTAAAGCGTGGATGTCAGCCTGCTGGTTGATATGCTGAACAGGCTCACTGCACTAAACTCGAACTTCTGATCAAATGCTATGTTGTCTGTTACGCGCCGAAGCACGAATTACTACGAACAGTAGCATATCTTAGGCATGATAGTTACGTCGAGGAGTGCACACCAGGATGTAAACAGAAATGGGCGTACATGTGAGAGACAGGAGCGAGAGTCATCCATAACTGCTTTTGGTCAGAAAGTAAAAAATAAATGAAAAAAACAGGTTGGTCCTACGCACTTTAAGTTGAGATGGCCTTTTGAAAATAAGTTACTCCTTGATTGTCGGAGTCCAAGATCGGGCGAATAGCGGCGATGATTTATGCGCACAGAAAACAGATAAAGAAGCGGCCCATTCAAACGTTACATCTGTGCGTATATCAGATGGATGACTGCGACGACCGCACCAAAACTGTGAAAGCCACCAAACAGATATAACATCTGGAACCACCCCATTTGTGCGTACTTGAAAACAGCCAAAATATTCAAGTTACTTTATGTTGCAGAATTGTACTAACATGGGCGCGATACAAATCTTCAAAAGTAAGGCCCAGGTATCGGACCGCAATCAGATTCAAACAACCGTAAATAAGTCCGGGGACGAATGCGATCAGACCAGCTGCAAACATTTGCCTGCGACCTCTATACATGCAGTAGATGGAGCATGTGGCACCTGAAATGGATGGAACAGGAGAGAGATTGTGGTGACGCGTTTGGACGAAAGTCTCTGCAGAAAAGAGCACAGTTGCCGATGAAACCAGTTGTATTGTCCTGTGAATTCAACTGTCCCATTAAGGAAATGAAAGCTGAGAATATTTGGAGCGAGTATTCATCAAAAACGCATCGTGGCGGATTCCATTTTGCTATTTATCGCTACTGGGATTGGTACGCTTAGTACGCATCGAAGGCTCTACGTATGAAACATGTTTTATACAGGAATCACTCGTCAGATGAGATGTTAAATTAAAGAGCTGACTTCATCTCCGACTCAACCCTATGGAAGCAGTAATGAAGCGGGCCTGATCGGCATGGGTGGTGGCCTTGAGCCTAGAGATCGTGGACCGCCAAAAACCGCCCGACGCTCCAGCGGCCAACGCTATTCATCTTTTTGAACGTCTGTGAATCATAAGTATTGATCTACGAAAAACGAATCCCAAAGTCAATGCAATGAGGATCAAGAGGGAAAATACTGAAAGACGTACGCACCCCATCCGACCGCGTATTCCCAAAAGCTCGACCTTCCGTGCATAGTGCTGAGCACGAGTGGGAGGGCGCTGCAACGAAACAGGAAGACATAGGCAGCAATGCACAAATGATATCCAATCGAATACTATCTCTTCCAGATCAACTCTACTCTTTCCAAAATGACTGTGATGTGGAAGAAACCGGTGCGATTGTGGACGAATATCCTCACTTGCCAAGACAGTAGCGAACCCACTTCGGGACACTAAATGGGGAGGGAGCATTGTGGGAGGGGGGCAGTTCATCAGGACCGTTCACCTGGACTCTTCTGAAAAGATGATCTCACAATTCCCACAGCTATTAAGCCAGTTCAGTTCTTATGGGGGGTTTTCCATGCTTTTCTTCCACGTTATTGGCCACGTCCGGATTTCACGCGAACAGGTGAAACATTGACAAACAACACGTGCGGAGCCCATGGCTTAGCGCCAGCGGAAGTGGCTCGAGTTTAACAGGCACTCTAATGAGGTATTACTTATTCCATTCTTCCATTGGATATGAGTAATAATTCGCAAATATCGGCGCTAAAACGTGAGCATCTCTTGATGTCCTCAGCACACAACAGCCAGCACAACACCTGTCACACCAGTGTCTTAAACAACCATTCTCGTAACTACAATGTTTGTATCCCGCGGTGCTCGACAACCGAAAGATGTCAATTCATGATAATTCATGGTAGAGCACAACATAGTGGAATACACTTGGCCAAACAACCTGATGGAGAGACTACAGGTCTGTCGTATATTTGAGTTAGCCATGCAATAAGCCGATCGTCCAATGCAGCAGGGCACCCTTTCGGATGTCCATGTAAACATGTGACCCTAGATGGCTTGAGGTCATCGATTACGCTCTGTGAAATCGACAGAAAAATTATTGGACTACAAACGACGTCTAAAGAAACAGCGTGTTGTGTGTGTAAGGGAGAAAATTTACCCAACACTTCGTGCAGGTGATAACAGAACAAACGCAAAAGTAGAAACCGAGAAACATACTAGCAGCCAGTGGTTAGAAAACAGACTTTGAAACCGGTAGTCAAGCCAAGCGTAAGAGCCCTCAGCGAAGCATAGTCCGCAGCGGCACGCTAAAATGATAAGGGGGGGACATTTGAGAGAGTTACAGTTTCGCACGTCGACAACCGAGTGGCAGCCATAAACTAAGAGAGATGTCAATACCCATGAAGAGTGAAAGTGGGGGGGAGCGAGGGACCAAACTCAAAACGTCAAAAGCAAGGGGGGACGGATATACCTTGCGAACACGACACGGGCACGAGTAATTGTACATGGTCGACTGGAATTCGCGGCCCTTCTTTGCAATATAACATGCAACCTAACGTGAACGAATGACACTTGAATGGATTGGAACACTGGTATAGTGTGAGTAAAAAAGGGAATGCTTAACAAGTCCTGTAGGATGACCAGAATGAGCACCACAACGGGGTGAACAGAAAACAAAGTGATAAAATAAAAAGTGTTTTGGTGCACTCATCGCACTGTTCCCACAGCGGGATGCAAAAATGAGCCAAACTCCATTGTGTGTAGGTTAGTGCAGGTTGTGCAACGTTCGTCACATTATGTCGTCTGTCGGCTACATCTCGAAATGTGGGTGGGTTAGGGTAGCGTCATGTGTTTTAAATACATGATAAAGTGGGGGCAGAAATAACGTAATTTTGGAGAGCGTTCTATGGCTGGCACACATACGAAGAGAGTAAAAGTTTCGCCGACATTCCAACCGACTGTAGTTCGTCACTAACTTGAGTTGGTGGGCCCTCAAATTCGCCTTGTGATTAAAGTGCATTAGGTGGCGGCAGACGTGGTTGGAGTTCCTTAAAATTTAGTAGGTCATTATTAGGTCGCCACGTAGGCGCCGATATCGGTCGCTGTACGATCTTAGGGTTCTCAGCCTAAGTTGATATTGAAGATGGAACAACTCTGATGTACTGTGTGATTCTTCGCTGGGGAGTCTCGAGTGCTGCGAGATCTTGCTTGTGCCAGGGCTGCCAGGTCTGGATTGCGTATTCCACATAAGGCCGCACGTATGTGTTAAGCAACTGCGAACAAACAGAGGGATCAAACCGCGCGAACGTCCTTAGCAGCATAAGTATGGGGGAGTTGATGCGTCTATTCTCGAAAAATGCGCCGTAACGTGGAGTTTAGGAAGTATTTCGCGGCAGTTCACCAAAAAGTACGAGGAATGAATTTGTTTCAGTCCATATCCAAGGCAGCGCGCACCAATAGTATGCGCTGATTTCTACCTTTTGTTGCACCATAATCACCGTACTAACGGGGGAGGAGTGGAGAAACGTGACGTAATGCGTGCACTTTGTGAACACCGCGCAGTCATCGCAGACAGCTGTCAAACAGGTGAGTAGAAGGCAGTAACGGCAAAAAAAACAACCGCCCTCCCTGGTCGGGGAGAGTTTAGAGACACATATTCTGGTAATAAAAAACCGAAGAAGAGCATCCTCAGTCAAAGCCTTTGACTTGACGTACTGAGCGAAAAACTGTGGATGTACAGCAACGGCCACACAGAGAAGGCATGCATGACACCCTCATACGCTTTATGACCAGTGTGAACCCAGGCGGAATAAGACTGGGGCTACACACCATCTGCCATCGCAATGAGACTGGACCTTACCGTGGTGCGATGGTTTGTGTGCCTCAGCGAGCCATTGAGCTATACTGGGTGGTGCTTTTCGCACCTTCGGAGCCAATCATACCAGATTGGTCAATGGTTAGAGGCCAGACAAACTCAGCCTCCTGGTTCTCCAGGTTGTGGATTGGAATGAGGGTGGATCCTGATTCCTTAAAACGGACTCCTTGTAGCCCAGTGCCAAACCCGCTGCCTTGCGAACAGGTTTTTGAAACAAAGACTTTGGTTGAGAACCCTAATCGTTCCCCTGTCTAGGCCTGGGCAACCTGACAGTATCCTGCCCACGCAATACAATGAATCTCACTTCAAACAAATTGCTGATGCTCTGGCCACCGCCGAGGATAATCAAAGTTGCCCTATCTGCTGCATCGAGCAGGGTGGATAGGGGTTTGGATGCTACTGCTCAAGCCTTCCCATCTTCTTATTCCCCTTCTTGCGCTTTTTCACCCTTATCGTCCCGTTCCAGCTTCACTTTTATCCCCCTGTTTTCAACCCCCCCAATTCTCGGCCCTCCCCCACCTTGCTTCAATAGTTGCTTGTCTTTTAGTTTCAACTCACATGTGAACGCAGAGCGTCATTCCTGCACTGTCAACAGGCCCATGTCCAAGCAAGCGGTCAAGCCCAGTTCATCGGCTTCCATTTAGAGCCCTCGATCCTCCTTCAGACTCGCATGCCTCAATGTTCGCACACTGCTTCAGATCGGTCAACAGGCAGCACTTGCCCGAACACTAGAGACCCTATCGATTGATATCTGCTGCTTATCGGAGACCCGCCTTCAAGACTCGAGCTCTGTACTCACTCTGCGATCCCCTTCAGGTGACACTAGCAGCACTTTCTCATTGCGCGTATCCGGTGACGATGCAGCTTCGAGCACCGGCCAAGCCGGTGTTGGTATTGCCCTGAGTCCCCGGGCTGAAAGTGCTCTGGTTGATTGGATTCCAATCAGTAGCCGGATGTGTGCGGTCCGATTGGCTGGCTCGTTCAAAACTTCGAAGTCGCGTGTGACTAACAGGTGTCTATTCGTTATCGCTGCCTATGCACTGACAAACTGTAGCGATGACTCGGTAAAAGACGACTTCTATCGTCAACTGAACGAGCTCCTTCGCCACAGAAGAAGCTCGGACACTGTAGTGCTTGCTGGGGATCTGAACGCTCAAGTTGGAAATTTATCCACAGATGAGCTGCATCTGGGCGGCCAACATGGTATAGGCTCCCGTAATGATAACGGTGAGCGGTTACTTCATTTGTGTGAGGATGCTCGCTTGTTTCTTGCGAGCACTAATTTCCGACACAGCACCCGCCGGAGGGTGACTTGGCGCCCACCAGCATCGAACCAGCGATGGACGCAAATCGATCACATTGCTATCAGTTACCGCTGGAGAGGCTGCGTCCAGAACTGTCGCTGGATTTGGAGCACAGGTGTTGACACCGATCATGCACTTGTATGTGCTGACCTGCGGATGCGCTTTGGTGGACGTCCGCGACGATGTTGTGAGCGCATTGACACCGGCAGACTGGTGAACCCAGCTGTTCTGAACGCCTATCAAATTACGCTGTCATCCGAGTTGGATAAACGCTCACTGGATGCAATTGAAGCTCACTGGTCTCATATGCAACAGGCCTTACTAGCAGCAGGCAAATCCTCATGTGGTATGTCTAATCGCCAACATGGACATTGGGTCTCTTCACAGTCTCTGGAACTTATAGATGCTCGCCGGCATATTCCGGCTGGAAGCGAACAGAATGAAACTCGCAAAGAGCTCCGAGCAAAACTCCGTGCTAGCCTGAAGAGAGACCGCGAATCCTGGTGGTCTCGTCGTGCAACAGAGATGGAAATGGCCGCTGCCCTTGGTAACCATCGTGAGTTATTCCGTCTTATACGGGAAACGGGCAGCAGGAGACCCGGTGTTAGTGAAACTATACGTGACGAGAGTGGACAGCCTATCCACAACATATCAAAACGTCTGGAACGTTCGGCTGAGCACTTTGAAATGCAATTTAATCGGTCGGAATTGTTAGATTTCTCGCTGACCAGTGATCGCCCCACTCCCTGGGCTGTACCTTTGGATCCACCCTCTCGCTCAGAAGTCGAACATGAGATCAAACTGTTGAAGTTAAATAAATCCGCCAGCCCTCTTCAAATTCGGGGGACCTGCTCTTGTGGATGATTTACACGAGTTACTCGTGAGACTGTGCGCGCAGGAAACTGTCCCAACCGATTAGAGCCGCTCCATCATAGTCCCAATTTTCAAGGGTGGCTCACGATCGGAATGCGGCAGCCAAAATCAGTCTGATCTCCATCGCCTCCAAATTGCTTGCCTCTGTCATCCTTCACAGACTGACTGGCACTCGTGAAAGCCAGATTCGTGAAGAGCAAGCTGGATTTCGTCAAGGTCGTGGCTGCATTGACCACATCTTCACCTTGCGTCAGTTGTTGGAGCACCGTCACACATACTGGCGGCCCACCGTTGTCGTGTTGCTCGATATCAAAGGTGCATTCGATTCGGTGGATAGACATGCACTTTGGGACTGTCTACTCAGGAAAGGTGTGCCTGAGAAATATGTGAATTTTATCCGAGCATTATATGCGCGTAGCTCGGGCAGAGTGAGGGCTTACGGCAAGTTGTCGTCGCCCTTCAATATCTCCAGCGGCGTGAGACAAGGATGCCCGCTGTCACCTTTCCTCTTCAACTTCGCTGTTGACGAAGTCATGGAAATCGCGTTCACAGGACACGACTTAGAAGGTGTGGAGCTACTCCCAGGAGAACGACTTCTTGATTTAGAGTATGCTGATGATATTGCCCTCATCTGTGACAGCTCACAAACGTGCCAAGCGGCACTGGACAGATTAGCACTAGCTGTTCGTCACTTCGGGCTTTGCTTCGCACCTTGGAAGTGCAAAGCGTTTCTCCAAGATTGGTCTGGACCGCCTCCTCCGCTGACCCTTGGTGGGGATCAGCTAGAAGTCGTTCAGAAATTCAACTACCTGGGAAGTTGTATCAGCGCCCGTGGGATTGAAGATGAAATCACGAATCGTATAGCAAAAGCTCGGGGCGCTTTTGCTAACCTTCGCCACTTATGGCGCCGGCGCGACATCACTCTTGCCCTGAAGGGTAGAGTGTACAATGCAGCAGTACGTTCGACCCTATTGTACGGTTGTGAAACCTGGCCGCTTAGAGCAGCGGACCTGAAGAGGCTAGTTACGTTCGACCACCGGTGCCTTCGTAATTTAGCTCACATTTGGTGGGAACACCGCGTGAGCAACGAGCGTGTTCGACGCCTTGTTTATGGCACAGGAAAGGGAAATGAACCGCTCAGCACCGTTATTTCACGCATCAGGCTCCGATGGCTCGGCCACGTGTTACGCATGCCAGCCCACCGACTTCCGCGACGTGTGTTGTTTGCGCGCCGGGGGTGTGGATGGAAGAAGAGGAGGGGTGGCCAAGCGATGACTTGGTCCAGAGGAATGAAGACCCTCACTTCTGAGCTGGCCTCGGTTGGAGCGTCTCGGCTCCCTGGTTCGGGTCCGAAAGACGATGACCACGTTTGGTTGGACACACTTGCTGATATGGCAAGGAGCCGACCTCAATGGCGTTCGTGCTGTGAGTTTCTTTGTCCCACCCCATCCCTCTTAGCCTCCTTATCCAACCACGAGCTCATTACTTAGCCTTATATAATTTTGCATAATAATTATTTTTTGGGTGCACAGCAGCCGGCTGGAAGCTTACCGGAACGATGCCCATCCGTTACCGGTAGCTCAGCCAGCTTTCACCAGTTGTTATTTTTTCTCTCCTTTTTTCTTTGTATTGCGGCACAGTAGCTGAGGTGTTCCCCACCTCTAGCTAACATGTATGATGATGATGATGATGACACACCATCTGAAGCCAAGGTGGATTCACTCTCATTTCACAGGCATATGCATGACACTAAAACGAAAACAAACCATGTGTACGAGATGTGTAAAAAGCGGTGATTAGCCTGTGCCCTACTCAAATCCGAAGATGGCCCCTCGGCCCCCTTCTGGAACCAGAGTTGGCGGTGGCCGTTGGGCAAACACTTCATCAACACTACCATCCAGCGCAAAGTCTGACTCAATTATATCTCCACTGAGGCAACTATGCGACATCCATATGCCCATACATACGTATACACACAATGGTGATAGGACATGCGTGTGTGTATTCAAAATGTCTCAATGACTACCGCCAACCTTGGCTCTACTGGATCGGTGCATCAGGGATACGGAAATCTTAGGGGTACACTGTTCACAATGAGATGGAACAATAATTATTCTGGTGGAAGAGGGACGTCAGTCAACATACCTTAGCCATTTCTGGTGTGCGCCAAATGGTCAGATAGTTGGAACGAACGAATTCATCACCAGCGGATACCAGACGTACAGCCCCGACGGCCACTCCGATGCAGCTACTGATGATTAGAGGCAACCGTAGTGCCCTCGAGCCAGCTTTACCGAGCTCAGTCTCCTTTTCTATTACACTTGGGGGCACGGGGAATGGAAGCAGAACAACAAAGGCGTTGCACAGACTGATGCACAAAACACGAGAAATTACATTTTAATTAACAAGTGGTAGGCACTCATGCAAACGGGTGGAGATCACAAATGGAACGAACAAGATAGCCATCGTGGCGGGGCCTTTAAATCGGCCGCTGCTTTTTCCACCGAACATCATCTTTACATTATCTACTATATATATCTCAGTGTTGCAAGAGTACAGCGACAGGTATTTTGTTAAATCAATTTCCAAAGTCACTAAGGCACTTTACTCCCTCCAACTTTGAATATGCGCGCGAGATATCGCACACGATCACTGATACAAAATTCCCTTTTCAATGGATACAAATCCCGAAGGTTTATTCCATCATTTGAGGATTGTTTCTCGATCGATGCATGACAGTGCATCCTCATTTGTAAACTTGGCATTTCTAATGGTAACCCTTTGGTAAATTTACAGTTGATAGTGTAAACGACTGAAAATACACCCTTTTGGTTGCATAAAGCTTATACTGATTTGATTTGAAATAATGGCGCCATTCCATGCACCAATGCCGCCGCACAAAGCACGTGCTTCAAGCATCTTTCTTCCCTCTCCGACTAACAGTCTGTCGTTGACTCTAGCCGTGTATAATAAGTGGATCGAGTTTTTGTGAGTGAGAAAAAAACCGAATAACCGAACGAATTAACAAGCAAACCCAGATGAGCTTAGACCCTCAATGGAACTTGCTGTAACATGGGATGGACGATCCATTATAATGAAGTACGGTCTGCAAACACCACATCAAGTCTCTGTGTCTATCAATTAGGGAACGTAGCTTGTTTCTGGGGGACTATACCAATTGGGGCTCAACTTGTTCATTCCGTCATAGGGAGCTAAGCTGAACTGACACAGGAAGGCTATATAAGACACATTTACCGTCCACTTTGTATGTTTGTTTCCTTTC
>OX104068.1:1771595-1825484 GCA_944474145.2 Dicrocoelium dendriticum | reverse complement strand
GCCGAGGAGGTTTGCTTGAGGGACTCCGCCCGGAGCCTTTGGCTCAATAGCCTGACCCACAAGGCAGTGTGGAACAGATCCGGCTGAGGAATGTGATTGCAGACACATTGGGATCTGCATGACGGCTGTCACACGCAGCCTTTGAGGTACTGGAACGATGTATATATGTTTTGTAACCGTAGTAGGATACACCTGCGACCACGGCCTAACGCAGGTGGGTTTTGGCGGGTTTGCACCCATTTGACCAGGGGCTGGCTGGATTGAGACGGACAGTAACAAACCATGGAGCACCCGGAGATGTCCTCCCACCGTCAGAGACAATGCGTGTAGCTCATGGTCTACGCCAATCGAGCTGTGAACTTATAACCCGTAGACCTGTTGTCTCGCATGGCTAGGCTTTACGGGAAGAGGGTCATCGACCACTTCCTAACCTCCGAAAAGGATGGATTAGGATACTGCCAGGGCACCACACCTGACAGGAGAACGACTCGGGTCCTCAGCCAAAGCCTTCGATTAAAGGAACACCCGAAAGGCAGCGGGTGTAGCACATGGTCAATTCACTGACTCATGCGGTTTGGTGTCCTGGATCTTAGCAGGCAGAAGGGGGTAACCCAGCTCCCACCCATCGGTCGACACGAGGAGGCGTCCAGGACATGAGCGAATGGCACAACAGTATCAGTGGGTAGAGCATCTATCAGGATCTAGCCATCACAAGCCTCAGCGAACCATAGGCTTTCTCACCTATATATATTGATTGAGCACCGTTTGCAGACAACTGATTGTCACATCGGAGATATCAATCAGAAAACATATGTACTGCGAGAAAACACACAGACGATGTGAAAATGTGTTGTCTGCAAACGGTGCTCAATCAGTAGTCTGATGACCTACTATTTCTGAAGCCCGTTTATCTTAACCGAATTGGACGTTGAAAATGCATCCACTCTTCGTAATGATTGGAGTGTTAGTGGAAGTAATCCTCTCTCCCTTTATTTTCTTTATACATCGAGATGATTCCCAATCCCTCTCAGCTTATTAGATTGGAATGCGCTGAAGATGCTACGTTAGGCCACTGATGACTCATCTATACGGCGCTTAGTGTTTTGCAGGAACTTGGGTGGTTGACGTCGTCGTCCCGCTCCCTTCTTCACAATGCCTCCATTCCCTTTTTCGCGCTGACAAACTTCGGATTTTGACAAACACTTTCCGCCCCCTGGTCGTCAGCGGCCACATGTTTTGCTGCTTTGACTGCGGTACTACTATTTTACCTACGGTCCGCTCTGTCTAGCACCCAATCCAAACGTGAAACGAAAAGCAGACGATGTTTATTCTATGCAAAGGACGGTTCGATTTGTAGGTCAACCATACATTATTATTATTGAAACCGTGATCTCCCAATTTTATCGTCCTTGCCTTAACCAATGCGAACACGTTCTACTTGCCTGGTTTGCAATATCTGGCCGTTTGTTCGCGTTAGAACACGGCCCTCGTTCGCTTAGTCGACGCGCATCCGAGTTTGCCAGCCAGCCAGCCACTCACAGTTCCAGTCGGTCACCGATTCCTGTGTCCGGTGTGAAGATCGTTTAAGCTTCCGGCACTGACTAATGTTGTCGTAACGTTTTGCGTGGGTATTCTCATTACTTTTATCCGGCCAATACACATCATACCCCCCAGTTCACTCACTGTTAAGTCACCTTGGTGTATTTTATCACACAATCTAACATCATGACCAACACATGTTAACAAAACATCCCGCATACAAAGAAGAGTATCAATTTGTCCTGCGAATCAAAATGCTTTCGGAACTTTGCTCTTCAAGTAGTGGCAGCTTGGCTGTACTGTTCACCTGCAATTTTCTCTTCGAAAATGGCGCTACAATGTTTGTGAGTTCCACCAAACTCATGTCCAGATGCATTGGCCTGCCCAGGGTCTGTGGTAGAGTTCACTGTTACTAAGCATTTCAGCGTATGTGACAACTTTGATCTCTTTCATGTTTTGCACTATGATTTATCGACTCTTTCCTTGTTCGTTTACGAGCGTAGAATTTACGGGTTCGGTTTCCCCTTACCGTACGTATCACATTTTCTCGTGAACTCAAAGAAAGTCGAGGGTACCACGCGTGAATGTTTACATGAGTGGCATACATGCATATTGTACTTTTCACCAGCTGCTTGTAATTTTAAATTCATGTCGTCTGGTTACATCCGCAGAGCCAATGTAAAACGCTGATAAGTTTTGTGCATGAAGCTTTTTTTCTGGAAGAACATAGTACTTATCTCCTTCATGGCAGTGAGGCGGTTTGAGAGGCTGAGTCGTGTTTAGGTCTGGTGACACCAACATGTCGACAGGGTTGAATTATGCGGATGGTGATCAGGATCGTGCTCTAGTTACCATGGAGAGACCTGTTTTGTTTACCTAACCCCGGATGGATAAAAGTCTGTTCTTAACCTGGAAACGGAAAGTGAAGTCACCGGTCGTTAACATGGGTGCATTTTGCGTCAGTTTCATTCTTCAGATTGAGATCCACACGACCCGCTGTGTTTGATCCGAAACGCTACCGGACATGGCTCACGACCATCGCCAACGGTGCGTTTTCCGCCTCGACCCCGAGAGCCGCACACCAAAAGTGGGTAATGACGCTGAAGTATATATGAGGTAAGGGCTAGTGAAAACTGCAAGGATGTATTGTCGCTGATGACGTCTTATCGCAAGACAGGTAGCTGCTCGTAGGATGTACGTGCCTTAACGCTAAAAGGTCACTTAGGTAACTGAAGGTTGTAACGCAGCCGTCCGTTCAATTCACCTATATGGTTGTGAAACTTGGCCCATCAGGTCGACGGACATAAAGAGGCTCGCCATATTGGATCATCGCTATCTTCGCAGCTTATCTCATGTCTGGTGGGCGTACCGCGTGAGCAATGAGCATGTTTGGCGTCGCGTATTTGGTGCAGGAAGAGCGAGTGAACCGCTCAGCACCATTATATCACGCACCAGGCTCCGATGGATGGGTCACGTGTTGCGCATGTCTGCGCACCGACTCCCGCGACGTGCATTGTTTGCGCGCCAGGGGTGCGTTTGGAAGAGGAGGAGGGCAGACCAAGCGATGACTTGGTCGAGAGGGATGAAAGCCCTCACTTCGAAACCGTCGTCGGTTGGTTCATCCTGACTGCCTGACTGGGGCCCTAAGGACGATGAACACGTTTGGTTGGACGCTGACCCCAATGGCGTTTGTGTTGTGAGTTTCTTTGTTCATCCCCTTCCAATCACGATCTCACTCGTTAGGCAAAATATAACTTGTTGCTGCACCGCAGTCGACAGTCGGAACGATGTCCATCCGTGACTGGGGCCTCAGCCAGCGTGCCTCTGTTGTTGCCTTTCTTGTATTTTGTATTGCGGCACAATAGTTGAGGTGTTTTCAACCAGCAGCTAAGGTGTATAATGAATGACACGGCTTCTTCGATCTCCTGCTATTACTCATTCTCAGGTTAATTATTGTCTAAATACAGCGAAGTGTCAGTGCACGGTATAAATGTGCGGCCACACATAAAACTGCAAATATCCTTTAGCGATATAGTCGGTGTCTTATCGGGCGAACTAAACTGAAGGTTCCATGAGAGACAAAATGCTCTATTACGATGCAACGTGGAATAAAAGGGTTGACTAGTTCGACGACGAAGGCGATACATCAGCGGTAATTGGAATTATCATGAGAACACGAATGTTCTGTGCTTTAAAGCGTGGATGTCAGCCTGCTGGTTGATATGCTGAACAGGCTCACTGCACTAAACTCGAACTTCTGATCAAATGCTATGTTGTCTGTTACGCGCCGAAGCACGAATTACTACGAACAGTAGCATATCTTAGGCATGATAGTTACGTCGAGGAGTGCACACCAGGATGTAAACAGAAATGGGCGTACATGTGGGAGACAGGAGCGAGAGTCATCCATAACTGCTTTTGGTCAGAAAGTAAAAAATAAATGAAAAAAACAGGTTGGTCCTACGCACTTTAAGTTGAGATGGCCTTTTGAAAATAAGTTACTCCTTGATTGCCGGAGTCCAAGATCGGGCGAATAGCGGCGATGATTTATGCGCACAGAAAACAGATAAAGAAGCGGCCCATTCAAACGTTACATCTGTGCGTATATCAGATGGATGACTGCGACGACCGCACCAAAACTGTGAAAGCCACCAAACAGATATAACATCTGGAACCACCCCATTTGTGCGTACTTGAAAACAGCCAAAATATTCAAGTTACTTTATGTTGCAGAATTGTACTAACATGGGCGCGATACAAATCTTCAAAAGTAAGGCCCAGGTATCGGACCGCAATCAGATTCAAACAACCGTAAATAAGTCCGGGGACGAATGCGATCAGACCAGCTGCAAACATTTGCCTGCGGCCTCTATACATGCAGTAGATGGAGCATGTGGCACCTGAAATGGATGGAACAGGAGAGAGATTGTGGTGACGCGTTTCGACGAAAGTCTCTGCAGAAAAGAGCACAGTTGCCGATGAAACCAGTTTTATTGTCCTGTGAATTCAACTGTCACATTAAGGAAATGAAAGCTGAGAATATTTGGAGCGAGTATTCATCAAAAACGCATCGTGGCGGATTCCATTTTGCCATTTATCGCTACTGGGACTGGTACGCTTAGTACGCATCGAAGGCTCTACGTATGAAACATGTTTTATACAGGAATCACTCGTCAGATGAGATGTTAAATCAAAGAGCTGACTTCATCTCCGACTCAACCCTATGGAAGCAGTAATGAAGGGGGCGTGAGCGCCATGGGTGGTGGCCTTGAGCCTAGAGATCGTGGACCGCCAAACACCGCCCGACGCTCCAGCGGCCAACGCTATTCATCTTTTTGAACGTCTGTGAATCATAAGTATTGATCTACGAAAAACGAATCCCAAAGTCAATGCAATGAGGATCAAGAGGAAAAATACTGAAAGACGTACGCACCCCATCCGACCGCGTATTCCCAAAAGCTCGACCTTCCGTGCATAGTGCTGAGCACGAGTGGGAGGGCGCTGCAACGAAACAGGAAGACATAGGCAGCAATGCACAAATGATATCCAATCGAATACTATCTCTTCCAGATCAACTCTACTCTTTCCAAAATGACTGTGACGTGGAAGAAACCGGTGCGATTGTGGACGAATATCCTCACTTGCCAAGACAGTAGCGAACCACTTCGGGACACTAAATGGGGAGGGAGCATTGTGGGAGGACGGCAGTTCATCAGGACCGTTCATCTCACAATTCCCACAGCTAATAAGCCAGTTCAGTTCTTATGAGGGGTCTTTCCATGCTTTTCTTCCACGTTATTGGCCACGTCCGGATTTCACGCGAACAGGCGAAACATTGACGAACAACAACTGCTGTGGTAGCCGACCGCAATGCGGAGCCCATGGCTTAGCGCCAGCGGAAGTGGCTCGAGTTTAACAGGCACTCTAATGAGGTATTACTTATTCCATTCTTCCATTGGATATGAGTAATAATTCGCAAATATCGGTGCTAAAACGTGAGCATCTCTTGATGTCCTCAGCACACAACGGCCAGCACAACACTTGTCATCAGACCAGTGTCTTAAACAACCACTCTCGTGACTACAATGTTTGTATCCCGCGGTGCTCGATAATCGAAAGATGTCAATTCATGATAATTCATGGTAGAGCACAACATAGTAGAATACGCTTGGTCAAACAACCTGATGGTGAGACGCGACAGGTCTGTCGTACGTTTGAGTTAGCTATGCGGTATCACAATAAGCCGATCGTCCAATGCAGCAGGGCACCCTTTCGGATGTCCATGTAAACATGTGACCCTAGATGGCTTGAGGTCATCGATTACGCTCTGTGAAATCGACAGAAGAATTATTGGACTACCAACAACGTCTAAAGAAACAGCGTGTTGTGTGTGTGTGTAAGGGAGAAAATTTACCCAACACTTCGTGCAGGTGATAACAGAACAAACGCAAAAGGAGAAACCGCGAAACATACTAGCAGCCAGTGGTTAGAAAACAGACTTTGAAACCGGTAGTCAAGCCAAGCGTAAGAGCCCTCAGCGAAGCATAGTCCGCAGCGGCACGCTAAAATGATAAGGGGGGGGACATTTGAGAGAGTTACAGTTTCGCACGTCGACAACCGAGCATCAGCCATAAACTAAGAGAGAGGTCAATACGCATGAAGAGTGAAAGTGGGGGGAGCGAGGGACCAAACTCAAAACGTCAAAAGCAAGGGGGGACGGATATACCTTGCGAACACGACACGGGCACGAGTAATTGTACATGGTCGAATGGAATTCGCGGCCCTACTTTGCAATATAATATGCAACCTAACGTGAACGAATGACACTTGAATGGATTGGAACACTGGTATAGTGTGAGTAAAAAAAAGGGAATGCTTAACAAATCCTGTAGGATGACCAGAATGAGCACCACAACGGGGTGAACGGAAAACAAAGTGATAAAATAAAAACTGATTTGATGCACTCATCACACTGTTCACACAGCGGGATGCAAAAATGAGCCAAACTCCATTGTGTGTAGGTTAGTGCAGGTTGTGCAACGTTCGTCACATTATGTTGTCTGTCGGCTATACCTCGAAATGTGGGTGGGTTAGGGTAGCGTCATGTGTTTTAAATACATGATAAAGTGGGAGCAGAAACAACGTAATTTTGGAGAGCGTTCTAAGTTTCGCCGACATTCCAACCGACTGTACTTCGTCACTAACTTGAGTTGGTGGGCCCTCAAATTTGCCTTGTGATTAAATTGCATTAGGTGGCGGCAGACGTGGTTGGAGTTCCTTAAAATTTAATAGGTCATTATTAGGTCGCCACGTAGGCGCCGATATCGGTCGCTGTACGATCTTAGGGTTCTCAGCCTAAGTTGGTATTGAAGATGGAACAACTCTGATGTACTGTGTGGCTCTTCGCTGGGGAGTCTCGAGTGCTGCGAGATCTTGGTTATGCCAGGGCTGCCAGGTCTGGATTGCGTATTCCACATAAGGCCACACGTATGTGTTAAGCAACTGCGAACAAACAGAGGGATCAAACCGCGCGAACGTCCTCCGCAGCATAAGTATGGGGGAGTTGATGCGTCTATTCTCGAAAAATGCGCCGTAACGTGGAGTTTAGGAAGTATTTCGCGGCAGTTCACCAAAAAGTACGAGGAATGAATTTGTTTCAGTCCATATCCAAGGCAGCGCGCACCAATAGTATGCGCTGATTTCTACCTTTTGTTGCACCATAATCACCGTACTAACGGGGGAGGAGTGGAGAAACGTGACGTAATGCGTGCACTTTGTGAACACCGCGCAGTCATCGCAGACAGCTGTCAAACAGGTGAGTAGAAGGCAGTAACGGCAAAAAAGACAACCGCCCTCCCTGGTCGGGGAGAGTTTAGAGACACATATTCTGGTAATAAAAAACCGAAGAAGAGCATCCTCAGTCAAAGCCTTTGACTTGACGTACTGAGCGAAAAACTGTGGATGTACAGCAACGGCCACACAGAGAAGGCATGCATGACACCCTCATACGCTTTATGACCAGTGTGAACCCAGGCGGAATAAGACTGGGGCTACACACCATCTGCCATCGCAATGAGACTGGACCTTACCGTGGTGCGATGGTTTGTGTGCCTCAGTGAGCCATTGAGCTATACTGGGTGGTGCTTTTTTGCACCTTCAGAGCCACTCATACCAGATTGGTCAATGGTTAGAGGCCAGACAAACTCAGCCTCCTGGTCCTCCAGGTTGGGGGTTGGAATGAGGGTGGCTCCTTATTCCTTAAAACGGACTCCTTGTAGTCCAGTGCCAAACCCGCTGCCTTGCGGACAGGTTTTTGAACCAAAGGCTTTGGTTGAGAACCCTAATCGTTCTCCTGTCTAGGCCCGGGCAGCCTGACAGTATCCTGCCCACGCAATACTACAAATCTCACTGTAAACAAATGTCTGATGCTATGGCCACCACGGAGGATAATCAGCTGTGCTCTATCTGCTGCATCGAGTATGTCGGATAGGGTTTTGCATGGTACCGCTCAAGCCTTCCATCTTCTTATTCCTCTTCTTACACTTTTTCACCCTTATCCTCCCGTTCCAGCTTTAGTTTTTTCCCCCCTGTTTTCAACCCCCCAATTCTCTCCCCTCCCCCACCTTGCTTCAATAGTTGCTTGTCTTTTAGTTTCAGCTCACATGTGAACGCAGAGCGTCATTCCTGCACTGTCAACATGCCCATGTCCAAGTAAGCGGCCATTCCAGTTCATCGGCTTCCATTTGGAGCCCTCGATCCTCCTTCAGAATGGCATGCCTCAATGTTCGCACATTGCTTCAGATAGGATAACAGGCAGCACTTGCCCGAATACTAGAGACACTATCTATCGATATCTGCTGCTTTTCGGAGACCGACCTACAAGACTCGAGCTCTGTACTCACTCTGCGATCCCCTTCAGGTGACTCTAGCAGCACTTTTCTCATTGCGCCTAGCAGGTGACGATGCGGCTGCAAGCATCGGCCAAGCCGATGTTGGTATTGCTCTGAGTCCCCGGAACGAAGCTGCTCTAGTTGACTGGATTCCAATCAGTAGCCGGCTGTGTGCGGTGCGATTGGCTGGCTTGTTCACAGCTTCGAAGTCGCGCGAGACTAATAGGTGTCTAGCCATCATCGCTGCCTACGTGCCCACAAACTATAGTGATGACTCGGTAAAAAGCGACTTGTACCGCCAAATGACCGAGCTCCTTCGCCACAGAAGAAGCTCGGACACTGTAGTGCTGGCTGGGGATCTGAACGCTCAAGTTGGAAATTTATCCACAGATGAGCTGCATCTGGGCGGCCAACATGGTATAGGCTCCCGTAATGATAACGGTGAGCGGTTACTTCATTTGTGTGAGGATGCTCGCTTGTTTCTTGCGAGCACTAATTTCCGACACAGCACCCGCCGGAGGGTGACTTAGCGCCCACCAGCCACACACCAGCTATGGACGTAAATCGATCAAATTACCGATGGAGAGGCTGCGTCCAGAACTGTCGCTCGATTTGGAGCACAAGTGTGGACACCGACCATGCACTTGTATGTGCTGACCTACGGATGCCTTTTGGCGGACGCCCAAGACGACGTTGTGACCGCATTAACACCAGCCAACGCGCGAAACCAGCTGTTCTGAACGCCTATCAAATTACGCTGTCATCCGAGTTGGATAAACGCTCACTGGATGCAATTGAAGCTCACTGGTCTCATATGCAACAGGCCTTACTAGCAGCAGGCAAATCCTCATGTGGTATGTCTAATCGCCAACATGGACATTGGGTCTCTTCACAGTCTCTGGAACTTATAGATGCTCGCCGGCATATTCCGGCTGGAAGCGAACACAATGAAACTCGCAAAGAGCTCCGAGCAAAACTCCGTGCTAGCCTGAAGAGAGACCGCGAATCCTGGTGGTCTCGTCGTGCAACAGAGATGGAAATGGCCGCTGCCCTTGGTAACCATCGTGAGTTATTCCGTCTTATACGGGAAACGGGCAGCAGGAGACCTGGTGTTAGTAAAACTATACGGGACGAGAGTAAAAAACCTATCCACAAGTTGTCAAAACGCTTGGAGCGTTGGGCTGAACATTTTGAAAGGCAATTTAATCGGTCGGAATTGTTAGATTACTCACCGGTCACTGATCGCCTAGCTCCCTGGGCTGTACCTTTGGATACACCCTCTCGCTCAAAAGCCGAACGTGAGATCGCACTGTTGAAGTTAAATAAAGCCCACATTAAATTCGGGAGACCTGCTCTTGTGGATGATATATACGAGTTACTAGTGAAACTGTGGGAGCAGGAAAATGTCCCAACCGACTGGAGCCGCTCCGTCATAGTCCTAATTTTCAAGGGAGGCTCACGTTCGGAATCCGGCAACCATAGCGAACTAGTCTGATCTCCATCGCCTCCAAATTGCTTGCCTCTGTCATCCTTCACAGACTGACTGGCACTCGTGAAAGCCATATTCGTGAAAAGCAAGCCGGGTTTCGTCGAGGTCGTGGCTGCATTGACCACATCTTCACCTTGCGTCAGTTGTTGGAGCACCGTCACACATACTGGCGGCCCACCGTTGTCGTGTTCCTCGATATCAAAGGTGCATTCGATTCGGTGGATAGACATGCACTTTGGGACTGTCTACTCAGGAAAGGTGTGCCTGAGAAATATGTGAACTTTCTCCGAGCATTATCTGCGCGTAGCTCGGGCAGAGTGAGGGCTTACGGCAAGTTGTCGTCGCCCTTTAATATCTCCAGCGGCGTGAGACAAGGATGCCCGCTGTCACCTTTCCTCTTCAACTTCGCTGTTGACGAAGTCATGGAAATCGCGTTCACAGGACACGACTTAGAAGGTGTGGAGCTACTCCCAGGAGAACGACTTCTTGATTTAGAGTATGCTGATGATATTGCCCTCATCTGTGACAGCCTACAAACGTGCCACGGGGCACTGGACAGATCAGCACTGGCTGTCAGCCACTTCGGGCTTTGGTTTACACCATCGGAGTGCAAAGCGTTCCTCAAAGCTGGGTCTGGACAGCCTCCATCGCTGACTCTTGGTGGGGATCAGCTAGAAGTCATTCAAAAATTCAACTACCTGGGAAGTTGTATCAGCGCCCGTGGGATTGAAGATGAAATCACGAATCGTATAGCAAAAGCTCGGGGCGCTTTTGCTAACCTTCGCCACTTATGGCGCCGGCGCGACATCACTCTTGCCCTGAAGGGTAGAGTGTACAATGCAGCAGTACGTTCGACCCTACTGTACGGTTGTGAAACCTGGCCGCTTAGAGCAGCGGACCTGAAGAGGCTAGTTACGTTCGACCACCGGTGCCTTCGTAATTTAGCTCACATTTGGTGGGAACACCGCGTGAGCAACGAGCGTGTTCGACGCCTTGTTTATGGCACAGGAAAGGAAATGAACCGCTCAGCACCGTTATTTCACGCATCAGGCTCCGATGGCTCGGCCACGTGTTACGCATGCCAGCCCACCGACTTCCGCGACGTGTGTTGTTTGCGCGCCGGGGGTGTGGATGGAAGAAGAGGAGGGGTGGCCAAGCGATGACTTGGTCCAGAGGAATGAAGACCCTCACTTCTGAGCTGGCCTCGGTTGGAGCGTCTCGGCTCCCTGGTTCGGGTCCGAAAGACGATGAACACGTTTGGTTGGACACACTTGCTGATATGGCAAGGAGCCGACCTCAATGGCGTTCGTGCTGTGAGTTTCTTTGTCCCACCCCATCCCTCTTAGCCTCCTCCTCCAACCACGAGCTCATTACTTAGCCTTATATAATTTTGCATAATAATTATTTTTTGGGTGCACAGCAGCCGGCTGGTAGCTTACCGGAACGATGCCCATCCGTTACCGGTAGCTCAGCCAGCTTTCACCAGTTGTTATTTTTTCTCTCCTTTTTTCTTTGTATTGCGGCACAGTAGCTGAGGTGTTCCCCACCTCTAGCTAACATGTATGATGATGATGATGATGACACACCATCTGAAGCCAAGGTGCATTCACTCTCATTTCACAGGCACATGCATGACACTAAAACGAAAACAAACCATGTGTACGAGATGTGTAAAAAGCGGTGATTAGCCTGTGCCCTACTCAAATCCGAAGATGGCCCCTCGGCCCCCTTCTGGAACCAGAGTTGGCGGTGGCCGTTGCGCAAACACTTCATCAACACTACCATCCAGCGCAAAGTCTGACTCAATTATGTCTCCACTGAGGCAACTATGGGACATCCATATGCCCATACATACGTATACACACAATGGTGATAGGACATGCGTGTGTGTATTCAAAATGTCTCAATGACTACTGCCAACCTTGGCTCTACTGGATCGGTGCATCAGGGATACGGAAATCTTAGGGGTACACTGTTCACAATGAGATGGAACAATAATTATTCTGGTGGAAGAGGGACGTCAGTCAACATACCTTAGCCATTTCTGGTGTGCGCCAAATGGTCAGATAGTTGGAACGAACGAATTCATCACCAGCGGATACCAGACGTACAGCCCCGACGGCCACTCCGATGCAGCTACTGATGATCAGAGGCAACCGTAGTGCCCTCGAGCCAGCTTTACCGAGCTCAGTCTCCTTTTCTATTACACTTGGGGGCACCGGGAGTGAAAGTAGAACAACAAAGACGTTGCACAGACTGATGCACAAAGCACGAGAAACTACATTTCAATTAACAAGTGGTAGCCGCTCAAGCAAACGAGTGGAGATCACAAATGGAACGAACAAGATAGCCATTGTGGCGGGGCCTTTAAATCGGCCGTTGCCTTTTCCGCCGAACATCATTTTTACATTATCTACTGTATATATCTCAGTGTTGCAAGAGTACAGCGACAGGTATTTTGTTAAATCAACTTCCAAGGTCACTAAGGCCCTTTACTCCTTCTAACTTTGGATGTGCGCGCAAGATATCGCACACGATCCCTGATACAAAATTCCGTTTTCAATGGATACAAATCCCGAAGGTTTATTCCATCATTTGAGGATTGTTTCTCGATCGATGCATGACAGTGCATCCTCATTTGTAAACTTGGCATTTTTAATGGTAACCCTTTGGTAAATTTACAGTTTATAGTGTAAACGACTGAAAATGCACCCTTTTGGTTGCATAAAGCTTATACTGACTTGACTTGAAGTAATGGCTCCATTCCATACACCAATGCCGCCGCACAAAGCACGTGCTTCAAGCATCTTTCTTCCCTCTCCGACTAACAGTCTGTCGTTGACTCTGGCCGTATATAATAAGTGGATCGAGTTTTTGTGAGTGAGAAAAAAACCGAATAACCAAACGAATTAACAGGCAAACCCAGATGAGCTTAGACCCTCAATGGAACTTGCTGTAACATGGGATGGACGATCCATTATAATGAAGTACGGTCTGCAAACACCGCATCAAGTCTCTGTGTCTATCAATTAGGGAACGTAGCTTGTTTCTGGGGGACTATACCAATTGGGGCTCAACTTGTTCATTCCGTCATAGGGAGCTAAGCTGAACTGACACAGGAAGGCTATATAAGACACATTTACCGTCCACTTTGTATGTTTGTTTCCTTTCATCTTCTCTCGTATTCATCTGGTGCCTCATGCTGCGGTTGATGATGCAATACTCCCTCATCGCAGCTGGGCTACACCGACTTCCACCTAAATCGGGATAAAAGTTATTCCACTTTGTTAGATTTGCTCTGCGCATATTCTGTGTCAATTTTGTGTGTTTATTCATCTTCCAATTCTAGGTTGGTTGTTTGATATTCCCGATGAGGCTGCGCTTGATGTGAATGTTGACAAAGTGCCTACTTGTCTAGTACTCCCCACTTCGTTATTCATTAGGTAAATGGGACTGTGAAACGTTGCTGGATGGGGACGGGGTGGACCGTCCTCCTGGCGGTGCTAGGCTCAAACAGTGGTTCCATCCAGTTTGGAGCGGACTACGGCCCAGCCATCGCCTTGTGTACGTCTGGTGTGCATAATTTATCCATTAAGCCGGAATGCGTCTGTTCTGCTTGTTGAAAGTGCGTGGGACGGCTCCGTTGATGAAACGTGGCTCGCATCCACATGCATCCCGCTCTTATTTCTTCGGATTTACACTGGATATGGGGTGTGTTGGTGGAGCCATGGGTGGTGAAGCGCAAGCTACCCATGGTCCCTCTGTAGGGGCAGGTGTCCTGTGGGGGCCGCAGTGACAGCCAAACCCGGAACCGGATGCCGCCAACCGTTACTAACATGATGCTGCTGGTGTCGCAGCTTTGACAGAAAAGAGCATATAACGGCAATGAATGGAAACAACTTACTCCGAGCAAAACACCGATTTGAGACGTGAAAGTGGCGTAGAAGCGGCGATATATTCGTCCACAGTAAGAGCCTTCTTGCATACAGCGTCATCCACGGGTGATGCAGAATCCGTCAGCTCGCTGAGCAGACCGTGTTTAATGATGAGATCCCGGTGAGCCAAATCACTGGCGACCTCGTCTGCGGTTTTGTTGTATAAGTCTTCATCATTCTCCGGAACTTCAACCACTGGCTTCGCGCCAAATACCGACCAAGCGAACAGCTGTGAAAGAATCGGAGCAGGGTGAAGAGAACCCACTGAGACGGTAGAGCAGCGAGTGGCACAAGGAGACACACACAGAGGATTGAAAAGACTGATCGTCAAGTTTAAGCGTAAAATATAACACATTAAAATGTTTCTGTATACTGGTAGTCCAGGTTGACGATTTAGTTGTTCATTTGTTCGCCGAGCTTGGCAATTTGGTTGCTGCAACTGAACAATAGGCATTTTCGGCCACCGTGAAGGCAAACACTCTGATTCAACTGATCTAATCGATTATGTGACACAGGAACAAGGGGTTGGTTAATTCAACTGCTTTCAGTAAAGATACGAAACCCTCAGAAAAGAGGTTAGGGTGGAGAGAGAGAGGAATCCTTTGGATCAGCCACATCAGTGGTTGGATATCCAATCGGATATGACACTCGCGAAGTCAGTGGCGCTCCTGCATTCATGTCTGGGTTTAGAAGAACTCTGTTAGAAGAATTCGTTGTTTGTCCGTGACTGTGAAATGCCATTAGTATTAATATCATTATTATTGCTACCACTTTAGCGACGTTTGTTGATGCAGCCGAATCCACCGTACTTCTATGCACGGAGCAGTTGACAAACTGACTCAAACGAGTCTGGGAAAGGGTTTGTGCGCAACACCTCCAGTAAACTCGTGATTGAGACACTATTGTGACTGACCGTAACATCGTCCATCAGAGATGGATTGTCATAACTCAGTGTTTCGTTGATAAAGCGGTGGCACGCCAACAGCCTTGATTTGGCAGTAGCATGCAAGTTCAAAAGAGGATATAAAGTGAAACCAGGGGACTTGTCGCCAAACATCAGCTGATAATTTTGGGGCGTTATTCAAGTGACTGTTAGACCGGATAGAAGCGTTTCGTAGTAATCCCCTTCGGCATCTCAATTAAGAAGGTGCAGTGCAGAGCATGGGTGTCCCCAGGATGGAGAAGGGAAACGTAACAAGAAAGAAAAAGTGTGTGGATCCCGCAACGAATACATATATCCGCAGTGAAAAACGGCAATGCTAATCGAAGATGAAAGTCTGAGAGAAATCCGCCGCAGCGACACTGTCAAGTAGCTGTTGCATTGGGGATAAAAGCATTGGGCGGTGGTTTCAACCTGGGACTCATATCGGCGAGTGGTCCATCTGGTCGATGGCGAGTAGAAACAGCGGCTACGCATATTCGAATCAGAAATGAACACCAACGAAGTAAGCTTCCGCATGTACTTTACACCTTCACAGTGCAAAGTACTACTGCAGGACCGGACTGATGCGCCACCGAACAGCCACTAGAAGTGGTGGATCGGTTCACTTACCTTGGTAGCTGCGTCCCCTCTGGTGGTCACATCACTGCGGAACTTACCTCGTGTATCAGCATGGCCCGTGTGGCACGTCAGTGAAAGGTAGGGTTTATAAAGCTGCTGTAAGTCCGGTCTTACTGTGTGGAGCAGAGAGCTGGCGATTTTTCAGCGAAGACATTAAACGCTTGGCCGGTGCTTGCGGAATATTGCGCACATCTGGTATAAACACCGGATGAGCAATGCTGAGGTCCGACAGCTGGTTTCTGGCAAGAAACCTTCTGTGCCACACTAGCGGTTTTTATTCAACCGCTTCCGTTGGCTAGGTCATATCCTCTGTATACCAGTTGACCGACTTCCTAGGCGTGCACTACACATCGTGGTTGCACCAATTTGGGTAAAGCCGTGAGGTGACCAGTGGTTGGGGAGCATATAAGACATGGCGCAGTCAGTGGCGTTCCTGCATTAGATTTCTTGCATCTAACTGCTAACTGCCATTCCAGTCCGATTAGTTTTGTGCACTTCTATTCTGATTCCGCTTTCATTGTATCCTATTTGCATACAATCTCATCTTATAATTGTTATTTATTGTCATTCTGATGAGGTAAGTCGTGGCAACAGGATCACAGTTGTTAACTTGAACTGAATCAAGGAAACATGAGAACAGATTCGAAAAAAGCACAGACTGTTACAACTTCCCAATGAATTACGAAACTCCGGTGCCGAGCCAGCATCGTCAGTAAGTAGTAACAAGCTAGTTATGGCAATTATTAATTTTCAAAGCGCAGCGATGGGTAGAGAATCGTCACCATCAGTCAGGTAACCACTGCTGACTGTTACGGAATGCATAAAACAGTTGTGTAGTACTTTCGAACAGCAGTCATATCAAGTGCAGCTGTAGCGGATATCGATAGCGTGAAATTTTATTTGTGCGGTCGACATATCCATTGGCGACGGATAGATGTTTAAAGCACGTAATTAGAAGGGGCTTCTGTAGCGATCAACTTGCTAGTCAGTTGTGTGTGGGAACATTTCTAACGAAGTCACCTGGCTTGCGATGTAGCAGATGCCGCTTTCAGGTGCTTCGCAATATAAATGCAAGTGGGCACGTCTAATTCTCACCACGTCGTTGCGTCAGTGATTGCGCTGATCACAAAAGAAAGTATTGCAAGTCCTACTGATGTGATCAATCTGTTCCATCTGTGCGCATCAATCACAAAAGCACAGGGAACTTCTTCGATAGCAATATTAATAACAGAAATTAAGAAACATTCGTAGCCAAGGTTCCTATGTGCTTTAGGATAATTCTCAACACAAAAAGAGAAGACTTAGATGCAAAGGATAACCGGCAAGAATGTAGAAGATATAGAAAGCTGGTCAATCGACTGAAAGCAGTCGAAGAACATGGATATGCGATTCAGTAGGGTCAGCCCATACGAAATCAAAAATGCACAGCTGCCAAGAGTGTTCAAGCGACAGGAAGATGATTGGTCCGCGGTGCTCTGAGTGATTTGATTAGAGCGAAGATACACCTATTAACATGAAGAAAGTAGGATTAGTTAGTATGCCCTCTGCTAAGTGTGTTGCGTTTCGTCGGGGCGTCACGAATCGTAATTTTTGGGATCGTGACGACCAGTCCACTCAAATCACCAGGAAATCGATGAGTGAGTAATAGCAAACCACAACTTTCTGGGCTCAAGCGATTAGTGGGTGTTATATTCAAGGGCGTCGTACGGAGATTGATGATGCATTCCTGATGTTTCTTCGCCGCAGTTGAGCTAAACCAGCTTACATTTAAACTAGGTCTTTTCAATCTGGATGAAAATCATTCCTCTTTATTTGGTTTGTTCATTTCTATGTCAAGTTTGTGTGTTTGCTTGCTCTCGAATTCTACGTTGGTTGGTGACATCCTTGGTGCGGCTGCGCTCGATGTGTGTTGACAAGGTGCCTACCTGTCTAACACACTCCATCTCGATTACTGGCTCCAGGAGATTGAATCGTTGCTGGAGCGATGGGGTGCACGGTATTCGTGGCCGTCCTAGGCGGACTACGGTCCACCCACCGCATTGTGTACGTCTGGTACGCATGATTCCCACTTTAGACAAAGAGGAACGCTGCTGCTGTGCACGTTGAAAGAGTGTCGGCCGGCTCCGCTGATGAAACGTGGCGCCCATCCATATGTCTCCCGGTCTTATTCCTTCGGGTTTACACTGGAGATGGGGTGTGTGGAGATTGCATTTACAGTACATGACTTGGAAGGTGTGGAGCTACTCCCAGAGGAACGACTTCTTGACTTGGAGTATGCCGACGACATTGCCCTCATCTGTGACAGCTCCCAGAAGTGCCAAGCCGCGCTGGACAGATTAGCACTAGCTGTCAGCCGCTTCAGGCTTGGCTTTGCACCATCGAAATGCAAAGCGTTCCTCCAAGATTGGCAGGGATCGTCTCCTGCGCTGACCCTTGGTGGGGATCAGCTAGAAGTCGTTCGAAAATTCAACTACCTGAGAAGTTGTATCAGCGCCCTTGGGATCGAAGACGAGATCACGAACCGTATAGCAAAAGCTCGAAGTGCTTTTTGCTAACCTTCGCCACCTATAACGACGCGACATTACTCTCGTCCTGAAGAGTAGAGTTTACAATGCAGCGGTACGTTCGACCTTACTGTACGGTTGCGAAACCTGGCCCCAAAGATCACGGACATAAACAGGCTAGTTACATTCGATCATCGGTGCCTTCGCAGCTTGGCTCACATCTGGTGGGAAGACCGCGTGAGTAACGAGCGTGTTCGACGCCTTGGTTACGGCACAGAAAAAGGAAATGGACCGCTCAGCACCGTTATTTCACGCATCAGGCTCCGATGGTTCGGCCATGTGTTGCGCATGCCAGCCCACCGACTTCCACGTCGTGCGTTGTTTGCTCACCGGGGATGTGGATGGAAGAAGAGGAGGGGTGGCCAAGCGATGACTTGGTCGAGAGAAATGAAGGCTCTCACTTCGGAGCTCGCCTCGGTTGGAGCTTCACGGCTCCCTGGTTGGGGTCCAAAAGACGGTGAACACGTTTGACTGGATACACTTGCTGACATGGGAAGGAGCCGACCTCAGTGGCGTTCCTGATGTGAGTTTCTTTGTCTATCCCGATCCCTATTAGCCTCCTCCTCCATCTACGATCTCGTTTCGTAGCGTAGAACATGATGATTTTTCGTTTTGCCTAACAACCGGCTGGTAGCTTGCCGGAACGATGCCTATCCGTTGCTGGTAGCTCAGATGGCGTGCAATCATTGTATTTATTTTCCTTTTCCTTTATGTATTGCCACAGTAGCTGACGTGTTTCCAACCTCTAGCTGACGTGTATAATGAATGAATGAATGTGTGGATGGAGCTGTGGGTGGTGCAGCGCAAGCCATCCATGCTCCCTCTGTATGGCCTCCCTGTGAAGGCCGCAGTGACAGGCAAACCCGGAACCGAATGCCGCCAACCATGTACGGAGGGACTATGAAGGAGGACTCTCTCTTGAGTCATTCGAAGAGGCGCGCTCGATGGACCCAGAATACGTGGACGCACGTGAAAAGCGAGAAATTACAGTAATAACGCGCTATGAACTTCGACGAGAATCAACTGGGTAGTGGAGTTAACTCAAATAGATCTGGGCAATGAGACAATCCGGCCCTCAAGTAACAGAAGGAGACGAATGGTAGGTCGATACGAATATAGGGAACGTGACCCAACGAACGCACTGAGTTTACTAGCAATGGATGATCGATAGCATCACCAGAGGATTTCTGCTACAAACCAAGTGGTGGGCCTGCGTAACGCACAATGGATGATTCAAGCAAACAAAGGTAGTGATAGGCATACGCCGGTGATTAAGAATCCTCAGTCGTTAACTGTGCTCTCAGCACGCCGCTGTGATCAGGAAGATGAACAAGAGTTTGTATAGATGTTGCGTTACCTACCATACAGTCATAGATGACTTGAAAACTGAGATAAAAAAACAGGAGAGGAAGAAAAGAGGCTTAGTGCAATAGTTAAGTACAAACATTGATAGCCAAGGCACCAGCCTACATGCCCTAGGTAAATGGTCCGATCACAGGGCCTATACCTATTCAACAACATACGATCACAAACAGCTGGCTATCTTGTGAAAAAAAGGTGGCATCGACCAAAGTTCCCTTGCGGCTTTCAGTGCCAGGCATCATAATTAGGTTTACCTCTCAAATGATACAGTCACAGATATAAACTAATGGTCAGTCCGAGTAGGAGGCGAGAGCAAGCGAACCACTGGTTCGGCTGCGAGCGATGTTCTGTTCAGTTCCGAGCCGAGTAGAAGGCGGGTGATGTGGACCCCAGAGTGGAAGGTGAAACGGGCCACCAGAACCTAGTATATTCGTCGGTGACGTCACTTCTTGCTGTCAAGTCAATTATGCCTACCTCGAGTTTTGCGTCACTCAGCAGCAGGCAAGCAAATTAAGGCTAGAACACACCAACGTACATCACTGTTGCGGACACGTTGGTGTCATATGACATCAACAAAGGTCTGTAAGCAACGACGATCTAGGAAGTATATGTGCTCCGGATCAATGGGGTCAAATCTCATTTCCATAGATGAGAACATTCCTAATTGCAACCCTGTACAGACGGCCTTTCAAATCGAGGGGAATCACCTACAGGTGCAAAAAATTCAAACACACTGCTAGCTTTCGCATCACGTGCCGACCAGGTGCCCATTACTGCTAGTGCAGCTGATAAGAGATGTAGCGGCCAACTACCCCGTTCCTCACCGTTAGGAATCACATGATTATCAAGTGGCTGGTGGTCATACAGTATAATTTTGCACTTTGAATGGGCATAGCGCATACCAGATGATGAGACTGCTTCGCTTTTCATCGCATTTAGCTAACTATTCACGATAGTCAGATACCGTCCTCCATGGCGCAGTTGCATAAGCTGCGGGCTAGTTGGCAAGAGCCACTAGCAGTCATGGGTTCGATCCTCCGCAGAGGACCGAAGGATGCGCCCCACTGATGAGCCCCAATAGGGCGAAACGGCCGTCTGGTGCTTTTCCGGACAGCTGGTCGACATATCTGAATTGTCGGCTGATTGCGACGAACGAAAATACTCACCAAAATCCTTCCATTCATAAGTAATACCAATTCGCCCGTACGGATTCCACAAAATGCTATATCGATTCATAGCTGCCGTAACCGGGAAGTCCTGACGCCGGAAGGCCGACCGCTGTCATCTGCATGGCAGGTGCCTGCATGGCAGTGGAGGATGCGTCGGGCTATGTCGCATTTAGCTAACAATTCACGATAGTCAGATACCGTCCTCTATGGCGCAGTTGCATAAGCTGCGGGCTAGTTGGCAAGAGCCACTAGCAGTCATGGGTTCGATCCTCCGCAGAGGACCGAAGGATGCGCCCCACTGATGAGCCCCAATAGGGCGAAACGGCCGTCTGGTGCTTTTCCGGACAGCTGGTCGACATATCTGAATTGTCGGCTGATTGCGACAAACGAAAATACTCACCAAAATCCTTCCATTCATAAGTAATAGGGTAAGATGTTCAAACAGTATATGCTAACACCACTTTGAAAAAGTAAACTCGAAGATGGCACGACTGACTGAGATGAATGCGTTCTAGAGGTCGAGGAACACAGCTAAATGCAATCTATGAGATATGTGACGCTGTTCTAACGCTTGCCACGGAATGAATGTATGGTCTATGCAGCCCCGAAAAGAGCGTAAACTCGCGCGCTTGCCTTTCTCTCGGATGCCTATCTCACAGTAAAAGGCATCAGTAGTGAATCACGGAGAGCAATTTTGTCCTCACTCGCACTAGACTGATACTTCTATGGTTAGCAGTCGGTGCAGTTACCTACGTTTCTTGTATAATAATGTCACTGTGATCGAATCTCCCCAAACTGCTTCGGATGGTCTCTAACTTCCGTATCTGCAGGTCAATGTTTTGTAGAGCACCCCACTGTCATTCTTAAATGATGCGGTGAGTCCGGACCTGTAGCGTAAAAACGATTGGGAGCTGTGACCGTGTTTCAAAACTCAGCCTCCGACTGGTCATGTTTCAGTCGGAGGTCCAGGAGCGGGGATGGGGGTCAAACGAACTGCTCCCATTGCTACCTAAAGATGATGGTGAGGTTCTGTGTCAAGCACTGACCTACTGGGGTGAACCAACCATACAAGAAGAGCAGTCGAACTGTCTGTGCTAATCACATTTGGCTCTCATATCTACACGAGTCGCACTGCATCAGGGTTAAGACACTGTCCTCAGCTGATACGCCAACAATTCGCTATCCACATAGCTAATTGGAACAATCAAGCCACACAGTTTTACCGATCCCTTTAGAGGAACCATTTCGGAGGGTAGACACCAACGGAGGCGATCGCTGGAGTTAAGCCGATGGATCACAAAACTACTACGACATGATGGTCAGAACAGAAGAGATAAAAGCCAACTGCTACAGTGGTGCTTTGCGATTTGACATCGCGAAGCAGTGAGATTTGAAGGAGTTAGTAGAGCAGCCACAAGAAAAAAGGACGACTTAAAAGAAGTCTGAAAAACACAGCCCTTCATGAGCTTTTTGACTAAAATGCTGAAGAGTGAAGTAGGTCGGGTAACTCCGACCACACAGACCATCACGGTAGGTACCTACACACAGTAGGGAACTGTCGTAAGGTATCGATATGGATGTAGCACACTTGATGGAAATAAGCACAAGTGACGCGGATTCCCCGGTAATCACCAAACAACGGAATTGTAAAATATGGTATACAGAGGGTATGCTACTCAAACAGAACAAGTTGCATGAGGACAGGAAGAAGAGGGGCCATGAGCGAATCACAGAAGTCTGCGCGTCAGGTAGAAAATTTATTTAAACAAACTGGCATTCATTTGTACAGCCTCGAATGTCAAGTGAAAACACAAGCGAGTAAACTGGCAGTCTGCATTGCAAGTGACGACGGAGGGGAAGCTGTTAGCGGAAGGCGAATGTGGTTACAAGTGGAGGCGACGAAGAAAGACGACTCGAGTTGTTTGGTCAACCCTTTATCACTCCAATGGGGCGTAGCTTCAACACCTTGTTGCTGATACCTGCAGCTTGACCTGAGGGGAAAGAGCAATAAAAAAGTAGATGTTGTCGATTAAAAATGCCGTTCTGATAATGGTTCAGAAAAGTTCGGTTTGAGAACGTTAGAAGGACGAAAACTCGACGGAGAAGACGGAATAAGGAATATGGGAAGTGTCGACAGATACACAGCAGTAGACAGCGAATATGGGGGCGGCACAGTGTTTGGGTGCATAAGCAACCACTAATTGAGAACGAAGCGATTAGATTGCGTTGTGATCAGGTGTATCACCGCATCGATCGCGGTGTCTAGGTCCACGCACCTGCAGTCTGGAGACAGAGCTCAATGTGACAAACCTGAACCCCTACCTCAAAGCATTCGCCATCGCACAGCCGGTAAACAAGCATGGTGATCTGCAACCATCACTTATGACTGCGGGACTAAGGCCACCATTTCATAAGAGGGTTGGCGCAGGAAATGGTCCCTCGGTGTTTGTGCGGGCGTGCAGTGGATGTTACACTGGGTTCAGTGAAGGTGAATCCCCAAAAACCACTGCGACATATTGTTGGCATATTTTTACGGCCGGAAAATGTTCACTTTCTTATGATGATCAGCTTGAGTGTTGTCGTTAAACTGAAGAATATGTATAATCAAGTTGAACGGGATTGATTTGTGAGCCATGCGACGTGTGTTTTGCACCAGCTAGATGACAACCGCTGAGGTTCAGCTGGGCATGACAATAAAGAACAAGGAATGGGCTACACGCTACGAACCAATACTACGATTTCAATATCGCAAGAGGAAACATGTTAACATAACATACTGAATTCAGCAACTTCGCGTATTCTCCTCAGCTGCTTACATATAATTAGTGGAATAAACAGATCACACAGCAAAGACAATCAGAGTGTGATGTTAACGGCGAAAAATCAAAGCCGTCGAAGGCCATCAGGCTCACGTGACCCGTTCTGAGGGGAGGGTGAGCGTGGATACAGAATCCGTTTGCTTGCACAAGTTTGGTTTCAACCGCCGAATCGCCGACGCCTCAGCAAACTGAAGTAGGCGAGGAATAGCTCGTTTGCTAACTACCCTGAAATTACGACGGGAATACTGGCATTCAGGGCAGTCAAGTATGTGGCGGGCAATAGTTTGAAAAGTGAAATAAGATGATTCTCAGTTCGCTGAAACGTGACTGAAAAGGGGCATCGACACTAAGCCGTGACGCAGTACCGATACTTCGCTGCCACGCAACAACCACAAGAAGCATGTACGCCGAAACATCATCATTCATTATATACGGCAGTCAAAGATGGAAAACACCATCAGCTATTGTGCCGCAATAAAAAACAACATGAAACAGTGGCACGACGGCTGAGTCACCAGTAACGGATGAAACATCGTTCCGGAGAGCTAACAGCCGGCAATTGTTACGCAAAGCAGTCGTATTATCCCTAATAACTGAGACCGTGGTTAGAGAGGGAGGGACAAAGGAAGTCACAGCACGAACGTCATTGAGGTCGGCTCCTAGCCATATCAGCAAGTGTATCCAGCCAAACGTGTTCATCGTCATTCGGTCCCCAACCAGGGAGTCGAGAGGATCAAACCGATGCCAAGTAAGGGCCTTCATGTCGCTCCACCAAGCCATCGCTTGGCTACCCCTCCTCTTCTTCCATCCACAACCCCGGCGCAAACAACGCACGTAGCGGGAGTTGATGGGCTGGTATGCGTAACACGTGGCCCAGCCATCGGAGCCTGGTGCGTGAAATAATGTTGTTGAGCGGTTCGCCTCTTCTTCTTCTTGCGTCATAAACAAGCTCATTGCTCGCACGGTGTGCCCACCAGATATGAGCCAAACTGCGAAGGTACCACTGGTCGAACGTAACTAGCCTCCTTATGTCTGCTGATCTAAGGGGCCAGGTTTCACAACCGTAAAGCAGCGTCGAACGTACCGCTGCATTGTACACTCTACCCTTCAGGGCGAGAGTGATGTCGCGCCGGTGCCTCATGATTTTGCTATACGGTTTGTGACCTCTTCTTCAATTCCAACGGCGCCGATACAACTACCTGGATAGTTGAGCTTTTGAACGATTTCTAGCTGATCCCCAGTAGGAGTCAGCGCAGGAGGCGGTCCGTGCCAATCTTGAAGGAAAGCTTTGCACTTCGAGGGTGCGAAGCAAAGCCCGAAACGGTTGACAGCCAGTGCTAATCTGTCCAGAGCAGCTTGGCCTGTTTGTGAGCTGTCACAGATGAGGGCAATATCGTCAGCATACTCTAAGTCAAGAAATCGTTCACCTGGGAGCAGCTCCGCGCCTTCTAAGTCGTGTCATGTGAAGGCGATTTCCATGACATCGTCAATAGCGAAGTTGAAGAAGAAAAGGGAAAGCTGGTATCCTTGTCTTACACCGCTGGAGATATGGAATGGCGGACAAAGCTTGCCGTAAGCCCACACGCTGACCGAGCTACGCGTAAAGCGCTCGCATAATATTTACATACTTTGTGATGATTCGAAATACATGTAGCTCGGGTTGGTAGTTAACGTTGTGGTTCGTTTTCCGAGCTGAATAATCCAATGGCAAACGTTTCACCACTCCGCTCAGTGGCATCTTCACTGCACTGTTGCATAGAGGAAAATCCCACGGAAAGTGTAGTCGGGATGTAGCGTTTGCAACTGGCCTTGTCGATCTGTATCCCTGACCACTGTTTGTTCGATTTTCGGTCGCCCGGTTTCACGCTTTCTCCGCCGTAGGTACACAGGACCGAGGTCAATGCGGAGGGCCACTGAATTCTCCGTAGAGAACCATGCTTCGAGGAATTCTCTTCCTTCTCTTCTTCTCTTTCCTGATTAGACGGTCCCATACACAGGTTCGAACCAGCGCCTTCAGACTACAAGGTAGATTTTTGATACTTAATACTACGGGCCGGCACTTTTTATGAAATGTACTAAATGGAGGCTGGAAGAATAGTAAGAGGTTTTCCAGGTGTTAATGTTGACCAGAAACCATCTCTAGTTGACAACAGCCGTGGTCCTAGGCCCCGAAACAGCCGAGTCAAGGAAAATCACGAGGATAACGTGTACAAGTCTCAATCGCAGACGGCTACCTGAGTAATTCTCACGGTCATTTCACCGACCGCCGGCGCATGCAAACAAAGCATCCCAGGGCCGTCATTCAGTAAACACACGAGGGATCAAAGTATGTGCAGATGGAAAACGTAGCAGCCCACCATCCTCATTATACATGTCAGCCCAATGATCGGTAGGACTAAGTACCCATAAGTTAGCAGTAGAAATGTGCTGTGGTTGGTGTAATGCATCCTCCCAAAGCGGTGGTACGACCGGGTGAAAGAAAATCTATAAACACAGAGCAGAAAAACAAGGTAGACTATTGACAATCTTATTTTAATTTATTCGTGCCATCAGGTCACAAGCTACACAGCCCAACGCCATTCGAAAAATTAGCAGACGCGCATTTCGTCCTATTGGGGCTCGTCAGTGGTACGCATCCTTCGGTTGCCTACTGGAGATCGAACTTGTGACCGCTAGAGGCTGACGCTAGAGAGGATTGGGGTTTGTGCTATGTAGCTTGTGAGCTGTTGGGATGAATACATTAAAATTACAAGTAAAATCTTCCTACTCTTGAGAGTAATATGGCCAATCTCGTAACATGTGCAACATCTTGGAGACGCCAAGATTACAGTGGATCACATGAGGTTACTCCGACAAACGCATAACAATGCGAAGATGGACATGCTGCAAATTCTGAAATCTAGTTTCCCACCGACAATAAAAATGACGGGATGATTATGCGCTGGCAGGACATCGTTTTTAAAGCACGTTGATGGCGAAGTATGTAGGGTTGAATTGGCCTTTCTGCTCAACACCACAAGGTACACTGAAAACGGTCCCTAAGCCGAGGGTTGTCCACCAACAGAATCATATTGAAAATCAGCCAGCAGGAGCCAGAACCACTATTGTGTTCAAAAAGAAATCGAACATTGAAATATCGCGCCAATCAGTAAAGGGATCGCGCTGCGGCCAACCATCGGGCAGAGCGAAACGAGGCAAATGGCAGTTTATTGTCTAGGCAAGCCTCTACATGCTCTCAGTAACCAAAGCGCACTGTGCCAGTGGCGAGCTATTTAGAAATTTCAGTTTCTTTTGCAACACAGTAGTACATCATTAGAACACGAAATTTATTGGCTACCGCCTGCAAAATGCTCACAGGGGTCACACTGAAGGGTCGCGTGCTGGCCGTTGGGAAATACAAATAAGTGTAAATCAAATCGAGCTCCGCCGCACTCAGGGATGTATCACACACAAGGATGCATCACATACTCTGACGGTGGTCAACATGGGCTTAAGAACCACCGATTCAACTGAACGAATCAATATGTCACTCTTACTATATAAGGGTGATGTCATAGAAACGTCCTCTTAGTTTAAAATTCTTATATCCGAACCACCTGTGCCAGAGCTGTCTCGTCTCCCTCCGATTCGTTAAATTTGGGATTTAAATGGTTATGAAGGGATATTCGACACTTACTCCTTCGGATCGAACTGTCCGGCAGTTCACTTAAGCAAAAGAAGCTCATCCTTGAACGCCGCCGCCGATGTTCGCGAAGCAGCGCTCGTGTCTGTGTTTGGCAGTAAAACTATTCGTGGGCCGTTTGTAAACTTGAGACACTACTGTTCGTTAAATTACGTTACTCATGAGCATGACAGCCGGCTACTCCAGTGCGTAATCAACCAAAACTGCAGATGATTGGACACCATAAGGTAGCATAGAGCGCGAGAAATACGACGAGTTGGAAGTTCAGCTACGATTTCCCCTTTGTACGGTAAGTGCTAGCAAAATGGGTTTCTTTCTAGCTGTGAGAGTTAAAGGAGATTTCCTCCTATGATCCATGTTGGCCTTAATGAATCCATCTGGGTACTCATTTTCTTTCATGGTTAAGCGTATGCACTGCAGTTCCTCAGAGAACGTGTCATTCGAGCAAATTCTTTGCGCCCAACTCGTTAAACTTGCCGACACCGGGCCATTCCCCAAATCTGGCTGAGGCACTCAAAGTCATCTAACGACCACCTGAAATTCGAGCAAAGTGCGTTCGAAAGCGCTTACTTGAATCGGCTGCAAATTTGATGATGAGACCATACGTGTTGGAATTGTGCGTCCAGAAAAGATTCACACTCTCACATGTTGTGCTTGACTTGGCCCAGACGAACTCTGCTCCGTCCAAATCAAGGGATTGTGCACGTGGTACAACTGTGTCCTTGGGGAGCAGTGATTGACAGTGACCAGTGAGACTGTAAACTGAGTGCTTTACTGGTACTTGTGTTGTGTCTATATTCTGGTCCTTTTTGCATATAACTGTACAAGCCTGAAGAAGAATTATTGAAAACATGGTGTTCGCTTGACAACATTGAGTTTCCACATCTAGCAACGGGATTTTTCTTACTACTTTGTCAATTTGATTGCTTTAAATGCTCTTCCGCAGTCGTGGTAACATGAACAGTGAGGAAGGTTTAGGGCAAAATGGTTGAGGAGATAGTGGCGAGTCCCTACACTCGCATGATACCTCAATCTCCCGCAATCGAGCCATAAGTTCTTCCACAGGCCAGAATGTAGAAGAAAAAGCGGTGGAAGAATCACTTTGATGTAAGTCTAAAGGCTTGAGAGAGGGATGGAACAAAGCCAAGTTGTCCAACTTAAGGAGGACATGAACGGACAATCTGCAACTCGCAAAGAACGAATACTCTTTCGAAAATAAACTGTTGCTGACAGCGACTGATGTTAATAAACTAGGGAATCTCACGCTCCATGTGGCTCCTCCTTACAGCGGTAGAACGATTGAGGAGCTGCATTTTGTCCAGTGAGTAAAATAGTGGGGTCACATTGCATTTCGGATAATCGCCAAAATAGCACACATCATCAAACGACTCACATGTGTTAACCACATCGGTGACGTTCTTGTATGATTCCGGGGCTTCTTCCATCACCAGCTTCGGGGAAGCGACACGGATGGAAATTCCTTTCGCTTGCAGAGCATCGAGGACGTCAGTGTAGTCCAGATTACGACGGGACTTTGCGCGAGATAGAGCCCGACCCTGTGCATAAGAGAGGAGAGCAAGAAATTACACTAGATAAAATACGTAACTTTTTTTCAAATATCTGTGAGATTGAGATCTCGAAAAATTTCGTGATAGACATCCCGAAATCAATCAAGCGAAGACGTTAGCAAAGTGCATCGCATACTCGCGCTAATTTAAGTCCCTCAGAGTGCATACTGACGTCAGACACGGAGCGTGAGTAAAGCTCTGATAGACAGCCATCACGCAGATGGCCATGCCAATTGCCCGAAAGAATATGGACAACTTATCGGTCGTGTTGGTTGCTCGGAACGTGGTGTTTGTGAAGACGGCGTAATGGTAAAATTCGCAAAGAAAAGTGCCAGTAGATGAGTGGTCTTCGATCGAATGACCGTTGTGACTATCCATGATTTAATTCATGAGATGAACGAATAAGTCAAGCAGATGCTCGATATTTGAGAGATCTATGTGTGAATTTTACGGAAAATGTAAGTGGGTCAATTTTGACGACCGTGTTGTGACATTAAAACAGGTTCCTAGTGGTTTAAAGCTTTGTCGACACTGCAGACGGATCCAGCAAGGGGTTGAAGGCTTTCAACAACCGAGAATATGTGGCATATTCTGGGAGCAGTTAAGTTGAGCTGAAATAGTGGTTAGTTTGAACCTAAGCAAGACGCCACCTTGGACTGCACCGGGCACACACACATAGCAAACAAGAATCCCAAACTAAATGATGTGATCAGTTATTCGGACGGAGACGGGGAGGACGAAATCCATGTCGCTGAAGCAAAAATGGCAAAATCAATGATCGGACTGAAGAGAAAAGTAAGAACTCACAGCCCCATGGCAAGTGGAACCAAACGTCTCCGTCATGGCCTTTTCCGTGCCAGTGAGCACGTAACTGCAAGTGCCCATAGTTCCACCGATCAGCACCGGTTGTCCAGTAAGCTAAGAGAGAAGGAGAACAAGAGAAAACGATCAAAAACAGTGCATATAAATCAGGTATGTGTCGTATATAGCGCGAAGAAAATAGTATCGGTAGTTGAACCACAGAGTGAAATAAAACTATCGAAGGCGAGAGAGTTCCCAAAGTCAGCCGCTCTGCTAAATCCCTCGATAACTTCCATTTTAAAGTAAACGATATATACTAAATCGTGAATGCACTGGGTGGTATTCGTTTCTAAACCTGTCTTGATATGAGCCATGGGTACCTTGGAGGTGCGCCACACACAGTCCCCGCTAGATCCGTGGCAAGTGGGGTTGATAGCGTCGATGAGCACTCGGTTAGCAGCTAGCATCGAGTCAGTGTCATATCCGCATACCTTCAGCATGTATGTGATGGGCGCACAAATTCGTGCAAGATTCGTACCAGCGAACAGAAGCTACCATATGTGGCTATACTTTTATTGGATAGCTCTGGTTTGACGAGAGGTGGGATGCTGTTAAGGCGCCCAATCCAAGAAAAGAGAACGATGAGAGTCCTCAACCAAAGCTTATGGCTCAAAAGTGAATTATAAAGCAGCGATAAGATGGTAGCGATTGTGTATTACCAAAGGTGTGCCAGTTTTATTCCAACCACCCAACCTAGGAGGGTATGGATGTTTGTATAGGGAATTTAGGCGTTGCATCACGTCAGCACCCTTTTATTATTCGTCAATGCCTACGTCACCAAATTGTACGGCAGTGAATTAACAGTTCAACTTGCTGATGCACCGCTGCTGCTGATGAGGATGACGACGTACGCGAATAATGATGGGAGCACTCATTTCACATAAACCAAAAAGGGAATTGTGAGCACTGTTTCCGTAACAATTCAGAACCCAATGGAACCAGTAATCTAGGTGGTGGCGGCGTCGAACGAGTGGTCACTTGTAGCGAGCGAGGCCATACAGCCAATTCACTCGGAAATAGACGCCCAAAACGCACACCTCAGTCGTTCACGTCGTGGAGCTTCAAATTCACATGCCATGCAGTGACCTGCTTGTGCGACATAGCAGAAAGGCAATCGAAACCAATAATACTTGGGGATAAATAGGTGTACCATCGACGTATGCACCATGAAAGATGAAATAAACTATAAATAAGCCATGAAGAAGTCGTCCAAAGTACGAAAAGCAAGTGGAATTTCAGTAATTTGTTCGTTGAACTGTTCGCGAGCGCAGTATTTTCGATGCAAACGTTTAATCATCAGTCAGAGGTACCACCAACTGTGGGTGATTGCGTAGTGGAGCGCTGCGTCTGTGATCGTGTATGCATGCGTGGGATAGTCGTGCGTATAGTTATATGTTTTGGTGAGTGGCTGTTTGAGTAAGCAATACCATGTTCGGGTTGGTTGATGGGTGACCAATGAAAATGGCCTCTGGGATCCATGTCTCGCCCATTTACCTCGGTGTTAAACCTGTTGTCTCACTGGTATCCTCTTCCATCAGGTTTAATCGTGTGATTTGACAGTCCTTTAATCAGAACGACAAGTTAGCGAACAAGCTCGTTTTCGGTGGTTCTCGTCAGGCTAAAACACCACAACTGATAGGAATGAGATTAACATAAAACAGCAGATAATGGTAGAGTTCAAACTTCAAGGTCATTGGAAAACAGATCAGAAGTGATCGATGGACTATCGGCGGCATGTCCCTCAACGAGTCGTTGTGATAGAGGGCCAGGGAAAACACAGAAGCTGAACGAACAGTTTTTGAGCACAATAAGTCTGGGTTCTGGTGGCGGATAGCAATTGCCTCAGCTGCTGCTAGTAAGCGACATTTTACCGCTCATGAAAGACGTCCAGGTACCCGGTAAATGGGTTGGAAAGATTGGCGGGTGTTGATTTGGTGATTAGAATCAACCAAGTGTGCCAACACGGCGCTCATCACAGTTTTTCTCCCACCATTGCGTAGGTTAGCTGGACAATGCTCGCGTATTCTCTAAGACAGCCTCCTAGTAGTTCTTCCGATGTATCTTGCTCGACATGAACAAGAGAAGGAATATACACAATAAGAAGTACATGACCAAGGAAGTCTGTCTTTGAGTTGGGGCCTCACGATTGGTGTTGAAGTAAAGCTTAACCACAAGCTCGCTGCGTAGTACGTATGGCTCATAGCGTCGGATAATGTTCTAGATGTTGCCTGCGCTATACCATCCCCCTTGAACGGCAACGACAAATAAACCGGTTTCTTTTCTACCAAAGCTGGTTTAGCTCTCGTTTCTCTGCATTCTATATATTTCCGAACAAATTTTTCTGGATAGTCGTTTCTCTCGAAAACGCCACTTAAGAAACTGAGCTCGTCCGCAAGTGTGTCCTCACTACAAATCATTCTGGCCCTTTCGGTTAGACATCTAATCAAGTTGCGTTTCTGATTTATTGGGACAAAACTGGCAAAATGTACACATTGTCCGTTCCACGTTGCTTTTCTATGTACCCTCCGTTGGACTGATCCATCTGGTCTCCTACTAAGATGAACGTCTAGGAAGGACACCGTGTCATTGCTTTCAGTTTCTAGAGTGAACTTGGCATTAGGGTGCTCCGAGTTAAAATAGGATAAAATTGTCTCTGGGCAACAATGTCTGTCTGTCACGCAAAATATATCATCCACATATCGTCCGTAGTATGGTAGGCTAGTAATGACTCCGCTCAGATAAGTGTTCGCTAATTTGCTCATGAACACATCAGCCAGTAGTGGTCCAAGCGGTGAGCCCATTGCTACTCCATCTTTTTGTCTGTATATGGCCCCATTAAACTGAAATTGTATGTTACTAGTACACAGCAGGAGTAGCTGTTTCAATCGATCAGTTGAAAGGCCGATACCCAGTTGATGGTCTCCAACGGTATCACATATATAGTCTGTTGTCTCTTCTAACGGAATATTGGTGAAAAGCGACACCACATCCAATGAAAACATCTTTCTTCCGGTTAGCTGAAGCTGTCTTATGGAGTCTAAGATACTGAATGTGTCTCGTAGGCTGTACCTGGAAATAGTATTTCTCACCGGCTCTAGAAGCTTAGCCAACCATTTGGCTGTTGCGTGATACGGCGAATTGCACATGTCTAGTATGGGCCTTAGTGGAAGTCCTTCCTTATGCACCTTCGGTAAACCGTAGAGTCTCGGGATCACTGTCCCTGTGGGACGAATGTATTCGAACGTGGCAGAGTCAATCATGTTTTCCTGTTTCAAGCGCCGTAAAAGCTTAGTAACTGTCTTTTCTATTGCTGTAGTTTTGTCCTTTCCATTCTCCATTTTCCGGAATTTCGAGCGATCGCTGAGGATCGCGTTCATCTTGTCGATATAATCAGCTTTCTCCATCAACACGATCCCTGTTCCCTTATCAGGCCTTAGAAGGAGCATATTCTCATTTTGTTTGAGAGCTTTGAGAGCATCTAAGTGGTCTTTTTCAGCAAATACCTAAATTCAGGCTTGTACATTATATAATGCTAAGAAGTATTGACTAGGGTGGACTTAAAATGCTCAGACGCTAATGCGGACGAGGGCGTAAGCATAGAAACTTGGGCATACAAATTTTCGAACTGCACTTCTAATTCTAATTGTCTTGCATAACTGCGGGGACAGCAAAAGTTTGGACCAAGTGAGAGCACCTCAAGCAATGTCTTATCCAAGTGCAACGACGTAAAATTGTGAACATACCTTTCCGGTTCGGGGGGGAATAAAGTGTTTGCCTTAGTTGTGCAAACCTGTCGCCGCAATGAGGCTAAGCGTTTCTCCTCTTGCTTTGTGACTATTCGTTGAACAAAGGTATCAAATTGTTTGCGCTCCACTGCGTCCAGTTTGTCCAATGTGACGGAATACGCGCAACGATTACATTCCAGCTCATCAAGTCACGAGGCAATGGTATCACGCTCATTCAACGCATGCCGTTTCAGCGCCACATTAGTTGGATTAATCCGATTTCTACGGAGTATCTTGTAAAAGTGTTTAGGATATTCGCAACGTGAAACACATTCATCAAAGAACCGCATTGTCACTTTCGCTAACGCAAGTTTTGTGCAGAACTTAACGTACTGATTAAGCCCTTTGAGCACAACAGGATCCTTGGATTGTTTCAAGTGGAAAAATATCCCAGGCGTGGACATCAGAACGACAAGTTAGCGAACAAGCTCGTTTTCGGTGGCCATCATCAGGCTAAAACGCATATCGCATTCAGTTCAGCGTCCATTGAATGAATTCCAAAAATTCCTCGCATATCTCCTACTGCCACATACCGGAACCTGCTCTTTTTCCAAACCGAAGGGGTGAACTTGCTGAGGAATCACAAATTATAAGTCGTTTTCTTACGGTTATCTCGCGTTTTTTTAAGTCACGTGAATAGGGCCGCAACCACGGCATCTGATACAATGATCCCTCAACAGTGACTGGATACGAGGATTAAGAGGTGAGCACGACCTAACAACATATACGGTACATGAATAAGGGAAAATTATCGTAAGAAAAGGTTATGTGGGTTATTCACCGAGAAGTATGCTTCGAGTCATCGCGACCACGATTCCCACACAGGAAGACCTCGCAGTCGCACTGATCCAGGCCGCAAGGAGAATGTGATCAAAAGATGACACAACAGAGATCAAGTGGAAAAGGTAAAAAATTAAAACCGAAGAATACAATATGCAATCGTGGAGAGGACAAACTAATGTTTAAAATTGAAAGACCAGGAAGAAAAGTGCAACTGGCGTCTCAGGAACGTCAGATCAGGAAATATTTGGAAACATTAACCCGGCTGTCCAAACTTATGGTAATTAAGGTACTACCACCAATCACCAGTAGTGAAACTCAGCGTAACTTCCTCGGCTTGGCCAACCTTATGGCGTTGACACACATCCACTTCCTCGTGGAGAGTGAGTTCATGCGATCTGGGTCAGTTCAGCAACCCATCAAATGTGGGGCGGTTGGCCCGGGCTATCATGACTCGAAAGAAGAGGAGTGAAAAATGAACCCGGAAATACAAAGTGCAATAAGTATGGACTAGAGAAGATTGGGGGGAATATAAGTTACCAGTAAGAGTCAAGAGATCGAATACTATGGTGGATTGGGATTTTGTGAATGGGTTGTGTGGGATAAGAGGTAGTAAGTCCCGAGACACAGCAGTAAGGAGAGCGGTTCATTTACCAACCACGCTACGTCACTTGGTTAGTGGGCGGCGGGTTAACCTAATCAGATACGGTGATCAAAGACAAATTCCATATAAAACAGATGGTAGACGACCATCAAGTGGTCTATCAAAAAGTGAAAGATTTAAAACGCAAAAAGCGACGACGACAACAACGACAGCCTCACCTGATAGTCGACTGGAATGAGTGGATGATGAGGTGGAAATGCTCTAGTAGAACCCTTCCGATGAACCAGCAAGGTTTTGATCTTCCCATCCACCCAATGTTCTTCCACTTTCGCAATGTTATGCGATACGTCATAAATGATATGCATATCCAAATCATCCGGCGTTGAGTTAAAAATTTTCGCAAAAGCCTATGGAGAAAAAATATGGGAGGTAGCGACAAATTTCCGGGGAGAGAGAACACAGAGACGGTAAACGTCGCACATGGCACATAATACAAAATGTCAGAGGGGCTGGAGCGCAACCGCACGCAGCATTTTCAGTGCAATGCACCGCGTTGCTGAACAAAAACACTTAGATGCCAGGTAGCGATGTACACTCGCTGGAGAAGTAAAGATGAAGAAGGGGAAGACGTACATCAGCCATCACCATACACGGAGGCACTGTTGTTATCATCGAATTCTTCTGAAGGGTAAAATGATAATTCACAACAGATGAGGATATTAGAAGTAGAAGAAGCTTATCCGGAACAAGCGTACTTCTTCATCTCGCTGATGAGATCTACAGTTAACACGAACAGTGTATCCAATAGCGTAGGTGAGAGATACCAGTGGCAGCTAACGGTTGTGAGACCAAGACAGAGATGACCGAAACTGCAGGGAGGAAAAGGTGGATAAGGAAAGATTTTGGCATAACATAGTCGGCGTAGTGTCCACTTGAAAGTGAACACGCCTACGAGTGAAAAAATGAGGGTGGAGGGCTGGGAGGACAAAACTGGCGTTTTGTGAAGACATTTTTGATGTTACTTGCCTCCGAAAAACTCCGTGGCTCTTGCCAATGACTCGTCCAGATATATTGGAAACAAGCATGGGAACAGAGATTTCGCAGCAGTTAACTAGATCAACGCTCGTGGTATCAACTTGTTAATGAGCAATAAATGTCCAGAGTTTGCCCTCCAAGTGGCCGGGTGGTTTAGACGCCTGTTATGTAAACCATAAGGCATCAGTTCGAGTGTAGGTAGATGAGAGTGACCTTGTAGTGTTTATAGGCGGCACATGACTGGAGGGAGTCGCGTAGTAATGCGTTCAAATTTTCCTTCCATGTGCGCCCCTGTGAGTGAGAAATTGGTTGGCCCCTGAGGACTCCGGGTTGATCTATACCGTCCAATATCTTCTATAATAAAACAATAATCATGTGTCAGCTGTGTGCCGTAACGGCGCTTTGCAACCACGCGACCACCACCAGTTGCGCGCGGGCTGAGTATACCGCGAGGACGCCCACCCCTACGCGGATTCGAACCAGTGACATTTTGGTTGCAAAGCAAACGCGCAGACCACTCGGCCACCGGCCGCCTTCCTGCATGTTTAGTCGAGTCCGTTTGAAGTATCAATATCCATTAGTTTGGGAGTGGAACGGTGAGCGCAAATGTATGGTACTATTCTGCTCCAACTATTCGGAAAACTGGAAGGAAGTGGATTGTAAGCCATTATCCGTGACTAGAGTCTCAGGTATTCCATGCTAGCTAAAAAGTGTTATCAGTATTGTGATTGGTGCGCCACCGGTTGGATGCTCCAATCAGAACATTTCAGGCCATTTGCTGACCAAAGCAATCAACACGTATGCGCTCTCAAGGCTCCGTTCTTGACGGTCACTTTCTTAGGGTGCATCTTCAATATGTCATTACCAGCTGTCCGAAGTCTGTGTCCGTGTCTCGTTACGTAAACATATCTCCGTGCAATCATTTTCATCTTACCGAAGCCAGGATGTCCAGTATGAAAATCTCGGTCGGAGTTTTGCAGGAATGAGAACATTTTCAGCTAAGAGCAGACATCCGTTGACGACAACCGACAGCCCATCTTTCCTCTGGCTTGCCGAAAAATCTCCTCGTGGTGCCAGCTGGGTGGTTCGGGACTTTCCCGTTCCAGAAAATGGTTCAGCGGCAGTGTTCCAGGAGGTGGTGGGTTTTCGCCTGGCAAGCGTTCTCCCTATAAAAAACCACATATGTCCTTTTAACAACACTGTGACGTGGCGAACGTGACTCGCCACTAAATAAAGTCACTGCCCCTTGCTTCATCCTGGCGAAGCATTGTATTCCAGCAAATTTATGCTGTAGTTCTGGGGAGCATTGGGCCTCTGTTTGACAAAGGAACAAACGAAAGGCGTATGAACTGAGCAATCAGTCACCGGCACCCAATGGGCGCGATTCTCTGAATTCGCTCCGCTGCCTTGCGGGCAGGCCATTCTGCCAAAGGCTTGGGGTGGTGTCCGTTAAGTCAACACCCTACTTCGGCTTGGGCATCCGGGTAGTATCTCGCCCTCTGACGAAACCATGGACATTGTTGTGCTGTGTTTTCCTTTACTAGTTCTGTACCGTCTGAATCCCATATATATATATATATATATATATATATATATATATATATATATATATATATATATACTCCGAAACAATCTGTACAGCTCACCGAGTGATTTGGAACATGATTGGTTGAGAAAGGGCTGAACCACGGTTGGATGAATTGTGGACCAGCTCAAAAGTTATCGGAACTCTCCGTGAATACTTGCTTCACTTGCGACTGCAAGGAGATGGCTGTGATAATGGATTCTACTTCATGAGGTTGATAGTTTTCCAGTGACCGAGATAGTGCACCAACTTGGCTGATTTCTTTACCACAAAATCATGATCAAGCAGATTAGTAGCCCAACATTGTAGTATGTTAGTTGCATAGACAAGGATGCTAGGGTTTGATGCACATATCACAAACAGCAGATTATGGTCGGTAGGGATGGTAAACCTCTTCACATACAGCATCGAGTAGGAGGGAAGCGTGCTTAGGGTGGATAACGAATACAAATGCACTCCAACAGTTTGATAAAGAGTGCTGTGCAGAGAAAGTGTGGTAAACCGCTCAGAGAGCAGCGTAACATGTGTCTGGAAAGGACCTAACGTCAGCAAAGAATCTTTCAATTTGCTATGCTTTTCGCCAAGACAATTACTCAACATGATCCCATGATTAGCTGAAACAGCATCAATTAGCTAACTCTTCATCGGCTAGCGGCCGATAGAATAGGGCGTCTACTTTGTAACCCAGATGTCCCCGATTCCACCTCAGAATATCCCTAGCCAGAGCGCGACAAATGACGGTCGCGCGCAGTGAAGTGTCAGTATGGTGGGTCGATGTAGCGCTGCACTTTTCAAAAAACAATGAAAGGAAATCTGAAACACAAAGCATCCGGTCGATGGACTCTTATGGACCAGTGATTCGTTTAAATGAAGACAATATATGAATCTCTCTAAGTGTTATAAAGGGCGGACAATTTCACGAACAATTCGTCCATTCTGATCGAAAATGGTTCCAGAAATGCGCGATGATAGAAGGCGAAGTCACGTAGAAAGCAGATAATCGAATGACAGGCGACTCATGTTGAACAGACATGATAAGGCGATCGGATGTAAATGACGAACAGAATAAGTGCGCGCAATCTGACCAGCTATGTCAGAGAGAGAAAAAGGAGGAAGTATTTTTAACCAATATAAAGTAGATCAAAGAAGTCCCTCAGGCTATCTCCACCTGATGAGTTCAAACTAGGAGGAAACCGTCGGTCGTGGAATGTCAGTGCTGGGAGGAGCAAGACCGAAAGACTTCAATTCCGGATACGATCCTTGTGCTCAGAATGACTGAGGTCTAACACAAAGTGAACCGAAGTCTCAGTAGAGGTTGCATGTTGCAATCCAACCACACAGCGGGTTCCCAAATTTAACTTTATATTTGCTGCCTTTCAGCTGCCATTTTATATCAGTTAAACAAAACAGTTAGACCAGGTATGAAACGTTCAAGGTCATTAGAGAGAAGAAAAAGGTATTCTACTGGGGAATGAACTGTACTGTCACACCTGTCTTGCCAAAAATGTCATGGAGGATCGGTTCACCCAGGCGTAATTCGCAGCGGCGGCCATGGCCTTTAGATAATCTTGACCCTCCGGGGAATCCACACGAGCACAAGCCAACTGCCGGTCATTGACGTCGATCTTGTCACGTTTCATCGCTCGCTCCATTACCACCAGAGCATCTGTGGCAACCTGGGGGGAACAAGTTGGGAAAAGTGAAAGTGGCAACAGAGTTGCAAAATCATCATCGCATCAATTCTCAACCAGCTCGAGGTATAAATTGAAGACAAGAGGAATGTAGTAAGAAAACACAAAAGTTTAGTTAGGTTCAGTGAAACAGCTATAATTGGAGAGGCGGCGGAACCGATAGTCGCAGCTCTGGTTGTCAGAATAAGGATAATTGAGAAAATATGCTAGAATGGGAGCAGAGCGCAAAAAGTAGCTAGGGTAAAAGATAGGCAAAACAAATGAGAGTGGAATATTATCGACTAGATGCAAGAACGCCACCGAGTGGACAACGGTGTCATGTCACATAAGATTCGTACCCGCTGGAGGCACGTAACAGCCTGATCATATCCCATGGTCATCGACTGGCCGCCTTGGGTTTTAGTTCAAATAGGTGCAACGACAGTATATAATACAAATTGGATCCGTAGGCGAGAGAGGAGAGGTTGGTTGCCGACGGTCTGGCACGGTTAGGCGCTGGACTACAGAGTTCAGTCAAAGACGAACCAGTGTCAGCGGAAAGCAGTTCAGTGAGGCCAAACGGATAGTAGCTAAAAACCAGAGAACAGCAGAATTGGTTTTCTGAACTTCCGTTCAAAAGTTAATAAAACGTAGTAAATTAATTAAACAAAGACGGATAAAAGCAATGCTGGAAACGTCAGATATGGCTAGTAATTATGAGCAGAGGGGTCGAATGCAAGAGTTTCAAACGCCGAACTTTTCGGTCAGAGAAAGGAATAAATAGAAAAGAACGACGCCGCATTAGACATTTCACAAGCCTATGCAAGGTGTAGATAAAAATACAGGAAGAAAATGGTGTAGAACATTAGTGTGAAGGCGTATGGTATCAGGTAGAACGGATCGTCGTGCCTCACGAAAAAGACGTCGAAAGGAGGCCGGGATGTGTTCACGAGGATGAATAAGTGACAACGAAACATATAGTGCGAGTACGCGCGGATCGCCACCCTGTCAAAGCGATCTAGCTCAAAAAAGTAGTTGGTAAAAACATGGCGACTACTAGGCGACTACTAGCGCCGAAATGAGCAAGTAGTGCAGATACAGGGCGGCTATTAGCGCCCCGAAGGGGAGCAGACAAGAGGTGTAAAGGAGAAAGGTGTAGATGATGCGGCACCAGTGGACGAAGTCGGTGCCCTTCTATGCGTTTCCATGCAGTCACATGACTTTGAGGTCCGCTAACCTGTTTGTTATCGACAGAAACCAGAGGAAAAGAAAGACAGGTCAGTGCAGAAGATAACAGAAAACAGTGGATCAGCAGTGCGTCAAAACCAACGCTTTGCGATCAGTGTTTGGTTTTAACGGATAGACCGAAGTCTCACCAGCCCCATAAATGGCTTGGGTTTTGAAATGCTAAGAGACGACCTTATCGATGCGCGAAGTAGCTGCTCCGGTGATCAGGCCGTCATGCATGAATCAGATAAACCACCATTTCGAATTGGTATTGGAATTGTGTGGTGGCGTACCGACTCGGTAGTGCAGTAGCAATTTCAACATGAAAGATGTGGAGCATAGTCCGTGTGTAGAGTCAGTTAGTGGCATTCCTATCCTAATACGCAGTGGTCATATCTATGATCCTATTAGTAATGCTTACAGTATTGCGAAATTACGCTATCACCCAGGGTAACAAGTTAGGGTAACACGTTATTCGGTACTAAAGACAGAGACTGAGGACCGACCGATGAGGTGACTACCAGAGATGATAGAAAAGTTAATGGGTCTACTGCGTCGAGTTGTTGTCCGCTGATCACCATCATTCTTCACGTCAGCTAGGGACGAGAAACACATCAGCTATTGTGTCGCAAAAAACACATAAATCGAGTAATCGTTAAAAATAATATTACGCCATGTTTTTTATTATGCGTCAAGAATGTGATGGGGAAAAAACCTCAAAATAAACGCTAGTTGGCTATCATCATGCTAAAAAGTATCTCGAAGCTGATATATTCGCGGTGTTTTAAACCACCTCCAGGTAACAGGGAGGGACAACCAACGCCAACTTCAAAGAGAGGATGCTAATTCCTCTTGACAAAGTCAATGGTTGGTCTTTCCTCTTCCCATCTTTCATCCAGACCCCGGTCACATAAACGCGTCGCTGGAGCCGGTGTGCCAGCATGCATTTTAATTGATTCAACCTTCGCAGCATGATGGGTGAAATAATGATGTCAAGTAGTTTAATTCCTCTTCTTGCACCAAATAGTAAATGCCAAACACGCTCATTACTCACACAGTATTCCCACCAGATGTGCACTAAGCTGCGAAGGTAGCGATGATCGAATGTAACTAGACTTTCTATGTCTGTCGATCTGATGGGCCAGGTTTCGCAACTGTATAGTAGGGTTGAACAGACGGCAACGCTATAGCCTGTACCTTACAGGGCGAGTGGTGTCGCACTGTTGCTAAAAGAGGGGACAGGTGAGCGGAAGCACCTCGAGTTTTATTATAATGCCTTTGGCCCCATCTTCTCTTCCACATGTAATGATTGAGCTTTCCAGGTGGTTGAATTTGCGAAAGATTTTCAGCTGATCGCAAACAAAAGTTAGTGCAGAGCTTGGTCCCTGCGAACGCTCAGAGAAAGCTTTGTGGTTTGAAAGTGAAAAGCAAAGCCTGAAACGACCGACAATTTGCGCTAATCTGCCCAGTACTGCTATGGAGGTTTGTAGACCATCACAAGATAGCACAAAAGCGTCGGTGTACTCCAAGTCGAGAAGTCAATCATTTGGGAGTAAACGTGAGTTCGGTGAACACAGTTTTCACAAGTTTGTCAGATGCGAAGTTGAAAAGGAAAAGTGATAGCGACCATTCCCTCACACCAATGAAGATGTCGTAGGATGGAAACAGTCTGCCATAAGCTGTCAGTCTGTCCTAACTACGCGCGCAACGTGCTCTTATAATATGTACGCATTTCTCGGGCACCCTTACCAATCAACTCAGAATCGAAGGTACGTATGATGTCGAGGAACACGTACACGAGGTACACGTCACGGTACTCTAACAATTGAATTAACAAAAATATTTGGTCAATAAAGCCATAATTTCGAGTAAACTCGAGTGTGGTGTCTCAATAAAGTTATGCAGTAGATTCTTGCGATAAGCTGCATTAAAATGTGTTGTCAATATCTCCGGGTGTGTATGTACAACAGAACTAGCGGAAAAGGTGACATCTAACGAAGGGAACTTAGTAGCCAGCCATCTGTACATCATGACACGACGGCACGGGAGTCAAGGTAGAAATAGGCAAAGTAAAGATTATGTAATTGAATAGAAGGATTAAATGGATGTGATCGATAATCGGTAAAGCGATGGTAACAGGATGAAACATCGGTGAGGTAAGGTCAAATTGTAGCTAGGAAAAGGCGTCAAGAGCGCAGTGATCATCAGCGTGATCATCAGCAGGAAACTACCAGTTGGTGTGTGCGGGGGTGACATGCACGAAGCAACAGAAATAGATCGTTTGTAAGTAGTAGGGGGATTTATTAGGTTTTGTGTGTAGGTTCGTCGCAGTTAGACACAGGCAGACAGCCACCACACATTCGGGAAAGCGCTAGACGGCCGTTTCGTCCTATTGGTACTCGTCAGTAGCGCGCATGGCTCAGTGACATAAGTCTCTGACTCGCAAGAGTAAGGTCGTGGGTTCGAATTCTGTAGGATTCGGCGGGTGCGTGCTACTGACGAGTCCCAATAGGAAGAAACGGCCGTCTAGCGCTTTCCTAGATGTGTGGTGGCTGTCTGCCTGTCTCTAACAGCGACGAACCTACATAAAAGGGAAACAGGTCGTATTCACGCGTGAAAGCATAAAAGAGCGGCCAGTATACCTGATGTCCCATTCCACGACTGCCACAATGGATCATCAGAACGACTTGATTTAACCTGTCGATACCCATCTTGGTAGCAGCATGACGATCGAATATCTCCTCTACAACTTGTATCTCGGCGTAGTGATTGCCCGCGCCGAGGGTTCCTAGTTGTGGCAGACCACGTTTCTTCGCACGAGCCGACACCTTGTTCGGGTCAGCTTGCAGCATTCGACCATACTCTTCACAATGCTCTTTATCATCCGCCCACACATATCCTAAATGATGGATAGGGGAGTGGAAGAAAAAAAGGCGAAAGATTAAGCAACAGAGTAGGAGTCGAATGAGCGAGATCTGGACGGTTTGTAAATCCAGGTTGAGTTGTATGATCACGACGAAAATGTCACTTTCCACTTAGATCAAGATTGCTGATATGGCACAGATACTCAACAATGCGACTGAAGGTTAATAAGTAATGCATGTCAGTGGAGGGGGCAAGAGAAAATTTCCCTACTAAAAGAAACCAAACCCTTCGAAATATCTATCAATAATGTGGAAGTTGTTAAACCCCGAAGAAGTTTCTGAAAACAGAAAACAGTGGATGGGGAAGCTCACCCTAAGGACCGGCGATCAGTTTATAACCCGTAGTCACGACTAATCCGAATTTTTTACGGCAAACAATAGAAGCTAATAATCCGGATAACCGAATAAGCTCCAAACGTTTAGATATATTTCCAGTTAAATTCCCTAAGAGATTTCCAATTTTTGGGCGACCGGACTGTTTTGTGGCTAAGTGTAGTAACGGAGAAGTAGATATAACTAATAGCAAGGGAATAATGTAAAAAAAAAACGTGGTAAAAGCGAAAAAGTGTGAAACAGGTGTGCAATGATTAATTAGTAGCGATGAAGGTAAAAGAAAGTTACGTGAAGTGTTTACGTTGGAGAAAGAGTCGTGTTAAACTCCAATAAAACATGGAACCTCGGTAATGGAATGCATTTCAAAATATGATAGTCGACAGTTTAAGTCTCAAGGGTTCGAGTTTACCTAACGAATCATATGACACTTCGATGAGTTTACACGATGAACAAGGAATTAAAAGAAAAGTGAAGACTACGACGTTGTTTCGTACAAATCATCCGTGCTTCAAATATACAGTATACGGCTTCAGACAGAAAGCTGATAGAAGCTGATTTTTTGTTCAACCAGAATGTGATGAAGATAGGTGAACCAGAGTGGATTAGAACACCTGGAGTGAAGTCGAGTTCCAATCAGATTACATCTAAAAAGCATGAGGATCCGACACTGTTCCCTGTGACCCGGTGGCATAAGCTGCTTACTGGCGATGCAAGCCATTGGTGATCATTGATTCGAATCCTAATGGACCCGATGGAGACGTACTACTGATGATGTCCAGCAGGCTGGAACTGAAGTCTAGTGCTTTTCCGGGCATGTGGATGACTATCTGATTTGGAACCTGATGCGAGGAATTTTTAAGTAAGTACAACAAAATCCCCTACCCATGATGACATCCAGAAACACCGGTTTGTCTTCTTCCTCTACTTCAGGCTTACTGCATAAAAGAACTGGTTTACGCTCGATTGCTATGTCAATGTTTCATCAGACTTTATGAACACAACTGCATTCATTGCTGACACAAGAGCCGAGTATTCACATCTAACGAGTCTGATAGCAAGTGAGGAGTGAACATTTGGTGAGAAATTAAGTCATAACTCGGAAAAAAGAGCGCCGAGTGCAGGAATCAAATGTTGCACCTGTGAAAATAAAAGTGACAGACCTTGCCTCAATGACCAATCCATACCCATTTCGAGCGCCTCCTCGAGAGCCTGAGCATTCATGGGAATGACACCCTTGGAGCCGACGCCAACCGGGATGTGATCAAACAGTGTTTGTGTTAGTTTCTCTTTCACTGGAAGAACATCTTTCAGGGATAGATTTGTACGAAGTAAACGAACACCACAGTTGATATCGAAGCCAACTCCGCCAGGGGATACAACAGCCGTTGGATCGGAAAGGTCGAAAGCGGCCATGTTTCCTATGCGAGGACAGAAAAAGTGTGATTTACGCTTGAAATTGCTGAGAACACAAAGTAAACTGTGGAAGTCATGGAGTAACCATCAACCGAGAGCTGACACAAATATTCATCGCTTAGTTATTTTTCCTGAAACATCCACCGTGTGTATAGATCACGATGTGTCATTTTTTACGGCACACAAAAAGGAACTAAACCACTCACCACCGTCATTTCACACACCAGGCTCCGACGGTTGGGCCACGTGTTGCGCATGCCAGCCCACCGACTTCCATGACTTGCGTTGTTTGCTCGCCGGGGATGTGGATGGAAGAAGTGGAGGGGTGGCCAAGCGATGACTTGGTTCAGAGAAATGAAGGCCGTCACTTCGGAGTTACGGCTCCCTGGTTGGGGTCCAAAATACGGTGAACACGTTTGGCTGGATACACTTGCTGACATGGCAAGGAGCCGACCTCAGTGGCGTTCCTGCTGTGAGTTTCCTTGTCCATCGCCATCCCTTTTAGCCTCCAACTGCACCTACGATCTCATTTCGTAGCGTAAAACATAATAATTTTCTTGCCTAGTAGCCGGCTGGTAGCTTACCGGAACGATGCCTATCCGTTGCTGGTAGCCCAGCTGGCATGCAACTTTTATATTTAGTTTCCTTTTCTTTTATGTATTGCGGCACAGTAGCTGAGGTGTTTCCCACCTCTAGCTGACGTGTATAATGAGTGAATGACATTTCTATTTAGCCAGTGACTTGTTTTGAGGTAAACACCGGGACACTATGCAAAGTAGATGATGTGATGTTCACTCCTAACATAGCATTCCACCGCCCCTGTATCTCTTGTGTACTTTGCTCATAGTGGCTAGCAATCAAAATAAAATGTAAACTCTCTGTGGCGCCCTAACTACTACAGCACCTGGCCTCGAGTGGAAAATATCGCAACAGCCACAGAGTAAACCTACTTCACGAAAGATAACACCATCGGAGTTTAGTAGTGTCAAGATGAATATGTGAAAAACAACGCGAAAAAGTGGTAAAGTTATGAAGCAGATTAGCAATTAACTGGTGTTCCTTTGCGGTAATGAAATAATCTGCATTGTGAAAATCACGTGACGCATGGATGAGGAAATCAAACGAGGACCAGAAGAATGAAAACGAGCTGCATAAATTTCATCTTGATATGGATCACCGAAGGTTACTCGCTCATTATAATGCGATAAATGAGGCAAGTAGCAGATTTTTCGGGGTTTTTTTTGGAGCACCCGCCGTGTGTCTTGGATTGCGACGCGCAATCTCACTAGTGACGATGGTTGACTTTGAAGTCAGCAACTGTGCCAATACGGTCACTGGGACAGTCACCGAAGTGGAGGGTTTCGGTGGGGCTCTTTCCCACCCCTGCACACCACGACCGACGGTTTCGTCTTGGCTAACAGCAATGCGATGATGGAGAGAGTTCTAGAGCACACTAACAGCTAGATATACAGGTAAACAGACAATGAGCCAAGGCAAAATTACACCAAGCAATCGAGCTTAGGAAACAGTACTATTGCACGCCACATAATGAGAAAACAGAGGTGAAAGCTCCGATGCTCACAAAAATGAGCAGTGATGGAAAATGTGGAATACTGAATTACTGTTAGGAAGGAGTAAGAGATATTTTTATGCGCTTGCATTCAAAATCCCTCACGTACTATGACCCATAATGCTGTCGAGCACTCCCAAGATATCACGTCTGCAAAGCGTTTATCCACGAATTTTGTTGAATTTCGGCACCGACTTTGTTTCGACTACGTTCGAAGAAGAGTTGGTGAGAGACTCGCTTCAAATCCGATACAACGCAAGCATGTACCGGTGTCCGCATGTGCTGCTTGGTGTGCGCAGATGAAGCAACGGCCTCAACATGGGGGGTAATCACTACGGGACAATGGTATCCGGCGCGTCATGATGAAGTCAATCAGATAGAAAAAAAATCCCGCCATTCAACGAAGTTTCAAAAATGTCCATCAGTACACAAAGTGTAAGAACAGAAATTTCGACAACAACTAGCCTACAGAGCCACAATCTTTTTATAATCACATGATAATGATTAAGTGGTACCAGCCAAATTCTATCTTCAGCATGTAGATTCATGAAAATAGCTTGACGTATATCAGAAAACAAAACGGTGGACGATGGTGAACATGACAAATAAACACAATCCTTACCGATTGCAAATCCATAACCAGAATGTACATCCGGCAGGCCCACAGATCGCTGAAAGGGTACAAGGATCCAAAAAGGGGATGAAAGAGAATGGAAAAGAGAAAATAAATCCGGGAGAAAATGAAAAATGCATAGTCCTCTGTGAGTCTTTGTGATTTAGGCGGTAAAGACTACTGTCACTCAACAGATGATACAGGGGATTCCGCATGGAGGTAAAGACGCAGCGTTTGAAATGCAGAGAGGGGATTCCTCTAGAAAGCTGTCGGAGATGGAGGGCGGATAAGATGAGCAAGCCATTATAGAACAAACAAACCATGAAATGACATTAATCACCAAGTGAGTAATTGTAAAATTACCTGCTCAATTTGACGGTGCAGTAAGAGGAACAAAACAGCGATAGATAAATGAGGTAAATATGCGCCATCGGCTGGCACATATTTTGACCAACAACCAGGATTGAACGTTACCGCAAGTACTGGCCTGTTTGATATGCAAGAGCGCTGAACGAGCAGTAGGAAACTGGAGAAAGAAGTAATATACCATTAGTTGAGAGTTCATCGCAGCAACTTCCAAATAGGAGGGCCCTCGGCATACCTGGAAAAGAACTTGACGGCCATCTCGACTTATTGGGTCTCGTCAGTAGGGCGCATCCATCGGCTCCATCTGGATCCGGAGCGAAGACCACCAGCGGCTTGAACAGCCAGTCAGCAGTTTATGCCACCGGGCCACGGCGGAGAGCGGCGGCACGTCATGAATTACAAGGCAACTGAAATATAGCGTAGCTCATAATCCGCTGCTATGTAAGTTAAGAGCGTTGCAAAGGACAGGAATGGCAGTACTTTTCTGGTGTTGCTGCGATGATCTTTTAAGTAATTCCATCAAAGTCCCATATTAAATAAGATAGCTTCAGCTTGTCAGTTGTGGACGAAATCGCAGTGTTCGCCAAATCGATGCAGGACGCCAGAGGTTTGAAGGAGAATGTCGATGTCATAATATTAGTTGACCAACAGACCGTGGAAGCAGTGGTCGTGAGCTCAACTCAAGGTGCAAGAGATTGAGATGGGAAGGCCGAAGGCAGTAAAGAAACGCTAAAGAATCCCGAATACACACTCCACCCAAGGCAGCGATAGACAGTCAAAGTGTAGCAGAAAGCGGTAGGAAACAACGAATCAGAAGGGTAACAGGAGAAGCCAACTAAAGTTCACCTCGGTATTATTTATTTGGGTTACTAATCGTTACACCAGTACCAGAAGTGAATCAGACTAATTGATGCAGTCCAATTCTAGTGGATATCTGGAACTTTACCGGGTCCGGGTAAGAAACAGTATTGCAAGTTGTTTAAGAAGGAAAACAGCATATCAATACACGGTGACGACTAGCAACAGTCGCGTGCGAGATCGGGAAACGGAGAGACCACCTGGGTCCGTGCAAGCTAGATACGGAGATTGCGAGTTACAAACAGACCAGATAGTGAACCATCTGACAATCGGTAGCGCGTAGCTACTCATTTGTGAAAATGCTCCCATATATGGGGTGGAAACCCATACCCGGAACGTGAAAATCAGACTCCTGAATCATGCTTCTGTCATACCCATCGATGTGGTCCATGATTTGTTGAGTTAGTCGCACTAGACAAGAGCCAGTAAAAATGTCATTCCAAAGCTTTATATTCCTCGGTATATGTTTTGCACCTTCAAAAGAAGCGCAGTCGAAATCTCCGGGGACACATGCAATCTTAAGATATAACTGTGTACATATGGTTATATATATACATTGTGTGTGTGGCGGGAGAGCCTATGGTGCGCTGAGGCTGGTGGTGGCTAGATCCTGACAGATGGTCTACCCACTGCTGCTACTGCTGCGCCATAGTCTCATGTCCTGGGCGCCTCCACGTGGCGACCGCTGGGTGGGAGTTGGGTTTCGCCCTTCTCCCTGCTAAGATCCAGGACACCAATCCGCGTGAGTCGGCTAACTGACCATGTGCTAGACTCGCTGCCTTTCGGGTGTTCATTTAATCGAAGGCTTTGGCTGAGGACCTGAGTCGTTCTCCTGTCAGGTGTGGGCCCCCTGCCAGTATCCTAGTCCATCCTCTCCGGAGGTTAGGAAGTGGTCGATGGCCCACTTCCCGTAAAACCTAGCCATGGGAGACAACAGGTTTACGGGTGATATTCTCAAAGCTCGATTGGCGCAGAGCACGAGGGCCACGCATTATCTCTGACGGTGGGAGGACACCTCCGGGTGTTCAATGGTTTGCTACTGCCCGCCTCAAGCCAGGCAGCCCCTGGTCAAATTGGTGCAAACCCACCAAAAACCCACCTGCGTCTGGCCGTGGTCGCAGGTGCGTATCCAATTACGGTCGCAAAACATATGATAACTGTTCCAGAACCTCAAAGGCTGCGTGTGACGACCGTCAAGCAGATCCCAATCTGTCTCTGCAATCACATTCCCGAGCTGGATCTGCTCTCCACTGCCTTGTGGGTCAGGCTATTGAGCCAAAGGCTTCGGGCGGAGTCCCTCAAACAAACCTCCGAATCACCCACTGCCTTGTGGGTCAGGCTATTGAGCCAAAGGCTCCAGGTGGAGTCCCTCAAGCAAACCTCCGAAGCACGACCACCTCGCGTGCGATTGCCCACCAATGCAATCGTATGCCTGCGCGCAAAGCACTCAGCATCGGGTGCTGGAACGTGCGCACACTACTGGACCGGAACTCCAGCGAGCGCCCGGAGCGACGCACTGCACTGGTCGCAATGGAGCTGGCGCGCTACCACATCGATATTGCGGCGCTCAGTGAAACTAGGGGTGGCTGAGCAAGGTAAGTTGCATGAAGCAGGTGCTGGCTACACATTCTATTGGGTGGGGTACGCCGCCTCAGCACCACGTGAACATGGGGTCGGATTTGCAATATCCGATCGCCTGAATGGCCAGCTGGTGGGTGAACCAACGGGCATCAGCGCGCGACTGATGACTGCTCGCCTACGACTCGGAAGAGGTAAGTTTGCTACTTTTATAAGCACGTACGGTCCGACCATGAGTTATCCTGATGACACGCGTGATCAGTTCTACACTGAGCTATCCTCCGTGATACGGTCTGCCGAGGAGCGACCGACTATTTCTGCTGGGTGATTTCAACGCGCGCGTTGGGTGTGATGCATCAGCGTGGACAGATGTTATCGGTGCGCATGGCATTGGTTCAGCGAATGCGAACGGTGACAGGCTGCTCTCACTGTGTGTCACTCACGGCCTGACGATCACAAACACTCGGTTTGCACTGAGTGCGAGTGATATAGCAACTTGGACGCACCCACGGAGTGGTCACGCTCACCTGCTCGACTATGTCATCGTACGTCAGCGTGATATGCGTGAAGTGCGCATGACACGTGTACTGCATAGAGCTGAGTGTGGCACTGATCACAAATTGGTGCGGACCAAACTGTACATATATTTTCGTAAATCGATGTATTGCACTCCCGCCGTGAATCGGCGTAAATTTAACATTCTCTCCCTCGGTACAGTGGCGAAACGTACTGAGCTGGAGAAGGCGATGGCTGCACGCCTGTGTGATGTGGACTGCATAGCCACAGTGGGCGACCTGTGGCACCACATTCGCGACCAGGTGACAGCTGCTGCCGAGGAGACCATCGGGCGCGCAAACTGTAAACGGCATGATTGGTTTGATGACAACAATGCGACGATTAGCGCATTGGTGTCGGAGAAGAATGCAGCATTTGCTGCACATGTGGCAGACCCCAGTGACTTGGGGAAGAAGAGTCAGTTTCGCAAACTTCGACGGCGACTGACCCGAGAGCTCCGTCGCATTAAAAATGCATGGTGGACGGAGAAGGCGAAGCAGATGGAATGCTACGCTGAACGCCGCCAACACAAGGAATTCTTTGACTCCTTGAAGGCGGTGTATGGACCGAGATTGGAGCCGCTGAGGACACTGATCGATGGTAATTCAGGCGCTACCTGCACCCAGACTGCAGACATAATGCAGGTCTGGCGGAAACACTTTGACTGTCTCTTGAACAACCGTTCAGAGATCGACTGGCCTACTTTTAACGGCCTGAAGCAGCACGATGTGAAGGCGGATCTGGCGGATACGCCGACACTGGATGAGACGCAGAGAGCACTTGCTCAGCTGCGAAACGGCAAGTGTGCCAGAGGCGACGGGATCCCGCCTGAAGTATTGAAACACGGCGGACCCGCGTTGTTGACTGCGCTGCACCATTTAGTGCAACGCGTGTGGATTGAGGTGGAGGTGCCTGCTGAGCTGAAGGATGCCCTTGTGCTACCACTGTACAAGGGTAAAGGGAGCAAGCAATGTTGCACAAATTATCGTGGCATCAACTTGCTGAGTTGTGTGGGCAAGGTGATTGCCCGAATCCTGCTCAATCGCCTCGTGAGTCAGATTGTGGAACCAAACGTGGCGGAAGAGCAATGTGGATTCCGTTCGAGTCGCAGCACTATAGATATGGTGCTTGCGGCTCGTCAGTTGCAAGAGAAGTGCAGAGAACGACACCAGCCATTGTACTCGCTTTTTGTTGATTTCACCAAGGCATTTGATACGGTGAACCGCGAGGCATTGTGGCTGGTGTTGGGTAAGTTTGGTTGTCCTCGTAAGTTTGTAAGTTTAATTGAATGTCTGCACATTGGTATGCGGGCAGCGGTGCAGCTGAGTGGAGAGACCTCGGATGACTTTGCAGTTGTCTCTGGTGTGAAGCAAGGCTGTGTCTTAGCACCTGCCCTATTTAATATTTATCTTCATGCAATCATGTCTTGTGCTTTTGATGCCGCTTGTGCTTACCGTGTTCGTGTGGAGCACCGTATTGATGGTGGGTTGCTGAACATCCGTCGTTTCGGTGCGAGAACTCTAGTCCGTGAGACAACTATCCGTATGTTGCTGTTTGCTGACGACTGTGCGTTGTTTTCACACAGCGCGGATGAGTTGCAGCACATGACTAGTGCTCTGGCTTCGACAGGGGCCAAATTCGGGCTCACCATCAACACAAGCAAAACTGTCTGTCTCTTTCAGCCTTCACCGGAGGTGCAATCTTCAATATTGCCGCGAATCAGCATTGGTGCTGAAGTATTGGAAACCACCTCCCGCTTCTGCTACCTTGGGTGTGTGATGTCGACTGATCAGCAGCTACACGTTGAGTTGCGTATTCGCGTGTCGAAGGCAGCAGCGGCATTCGGGAAGCTTGAGTACCGAGTGTGGAACAACCATCAGCTTACCATTGGCACGAAGCTGATGGTGTACAAATCCATGGTACTGTCCGTTCTTCTATACGGCAGTGAAACGTGGACGATGTACCGTCGGGATGTGCGATATCTCGAGCGGTTCCATCAGCAGTGTCTGCGACGAATTTTGCGCATCGGTTGGGGCGCCAGAGTCGCAGACACGGAAGTGTTGCGCCGAAGTGGGATGTATGCAGTGGACGGCATACTTTTACTGAGACACCTGAGATGGCTCGGTCATGTGAGCCGTATGGATTCGGCGCGGATACCGAAACAACTTTTATACGGTCAGCTAAGTATTGGGAAGCGGCATGCTGGGAAACCAAAGTTACGTTACCAGGACATGATTAAAGTGAGCCTCACACGTTCTAATCTTGATTGCAGATCATGGGAATCGAAGGCGGTTGATCGGCGTGCGTGGCGAGATCTAATCACGAAGGCAGTTGCTGAAGTGCGGGAGAAAGCCCTCATGCATGCAGAGAAGCGGCAGTTGCGGAAGCGGCAAGCACCGATGAATTGTACTCCATCGACATCGAGCGCATGGTGCTGTAGAACATGCGGTCGCGAGTGCCTTAGTCAGGCAGGCCTAGTGAGCCATGAGAGAGGTCACTCGGGACCACTGCCGAAGCGACGACCGGTCCCGCAGTGAACATAGGCAGCACCGGCGCAGCGTTTGTAGGCACGCTGAATTCGATTTACTAACCGCATGCTTGCATGCTGTCTCTTTATTTCAGGTGGTGGGTTTTCGGTTCTCTCCTAATGCCTTTCTTTCTCATATAACTGTCTAGCGGACCATGAGCTATGCCATTAGGGGCCACTACAGAAGCGACAAAGGGTCCTACAGAGAATTAAGGCGAGCCGGCACAGCGTTTGTAGGCACGCTGAATTCGATTTAATAACCGCGTGCTTGCATGCTAAGTCTCTTTATTTCAGGTGGTGGGTTTACAGTTTTTACCTTAATGCTTTTCTTTCTCATATAAATATCTCCCTGTACTCTATTCCATTAACTTGCACACATCGCCTAAGCCAATTGTATTCGATTTCCATAACATTTTTGTGTTCGTGGCATTCCGTGAACTATACTTTCTTACCTCGTGTTTGTAAACAACTTATTACATATGCTATTTAATTAAGGTTTATATCACCGTTTCCTTATGCATTAATCGAGTTTTTCTCTTTTTCTTTCTCTCAAGTGTTTGGCTGTTGTTTGATATCCCCGGTGTGGATGCGCTTGATGTGCATGTTGACAACGTGCCTACCTGTCTATTACCCACTACCTCGTCCATACTGGCTCCAGGAGACAGTTGGTCGTTGCTGGAGGGGACAGGGTGCACGGTACTTGTGGCCGTGTTAGGATCAAAAAGTGGTTCCATGCAGTCAGTGTGGAGCGGACTACGGTCCAGCCACCGCCTTGTGTGCGCTTGATTCCCAAATACAGTGTGCTTGTGTTTGCCTGTGAAGGAGTGTGGGCCGGCTCCGTTGATAAAACGCGGCTCACATCCACACGCTTTCCGGTCTTATTCCTTCGGGTTTACACTGGATATGCGGTATGTGGTTGGAGCTGTGGGTGGTGCAGCGCAAGCCATCCATGGTCCCTCTATAGGCGCAGGCGTCCTGTAGCTTGCCGCAGTGACGGGCAAATCCGAAACCGGATGTCGCCAACCAT
>OX104068.1:1743689-1771407 GCA_944474145.2 Dicrocoelium dendriticum | reverse complement strand
AAGTAAATTTCCATTAACGCGATAGGCTCCAGAAGCGTCAAGGGATTGAGAATAAGGTGTTTTCCTACCCAGCATGGTTTCTGATGTGGACAGCTGATTTGGCGCCTGGGAGGTTTTGCTTTGGTCCGTAACGTAGAAGGAAAATATCCAATATCTCTTGGGTAGATCCTTCCTCACTCATCTTCGGCAGCGTCCGTTTAGACGTGACAAAAAAGTGCTCCACTTGCTCATTGCGCTGCGGATAGAACGACGGCAAGCGTCGGCGTGTAATTACCGTTCTGCGTACAATGTTCGGCAAATTGCGAAGGTGTGAACGGATGGCCATTGTTAGTAACTAAGTTCTCCGGTCTCTCATGCTAAGCGAAAGTCTTCTCAATTTGCCATTTGAAGGGTGTTTGTGAGGAACGTTGCGCCATTTGTTATGCGTTCCATGCAGTAAACTTCGCTTAACTTTCCTCTTCAACGCTCCCGTTCATTTTGCAATCATGGTAACTATACCATTTCTCGGCCAAGTCGTCCTCTTGGGCAACAGAAATAATCAGGGGGCATTCAGCGCGAGTCTGCTCAATTAATTTGTTCCTTGCGTACGCCAGTCACTTGTGCAGGTGTGTAGGTGTGCGTGTATAGCTCGTCGCCTTCAGCCAATTTTACCTCAGACACACTAAGTCATAGGGGTGCAAGTGGGATGCTTCATCTCCTACGCACGGAACAAATTAATTGAGTAGATTCATGTTGAATGCCTCCCAGATTATTTCTGTTACCCAAGAGGAGAACTTGGTCGGGAAATTGTGTAGACTTACCTCCTAGTTTTCCACGAACACTTCTGACTCGGCAGTGCTGTGTGGCAAAGTGGGATGATCCGCATTAGTCACTGACTTTTCAGGTAGAATTCAGTGACATATGCAGTCGCTGGCTCCACGAAGCGTTCACTGGATTACATAAGAAACGCTACGCGCATCTTCTTGACAGCGCGAACTTGCTCCATATCTACGCGGAATGTTGCCGTCTTACAACGGACTCATGCGCACTCCAAAATTTTGCTTTAAAATCTCAAAGGTCTAGGTTAGATTGCATAGAACAGAAGGTTGGTGTGCTTGCTGCGAGCCCCGGAATAGTAGGTGTTTTGGAAAAAGAGACAGTGAGGACACCACTAACTCCATTGACCTAATATTTACTCCGAGTATTTCGAGGGTATCTGTCAATGATAGGCAGGCAGATAATGATCCTTCGAGGGTGTATGTTTGGTTCCGCTCTGAACGAAGTACTACTGGTACCCCTGCAACTGCCAAACATAAGCGAGGAAGGAAAATGAAATCAGCAAGTTCTCCTGTGCTTGAATCAAAAAGAGGAGCGATGACTTCGGATGATAATTTGATCCCGGAGACATCAGAAGAATGCCTTACAACCCGCGTAACAAAGATTTCACCATTTCAGAAAAATTGGTAAACGACCGGTTAATGTATTTATGGTGATAGATATCACCATAAATATATTAATCGGTCGTTTACCACGTTTTCTGTAATGATAACTTCCGATCGGTTCCAAATATGTTGCAAGATATTAAAGCTTTCACCATGTGCGAATACTGCGTTTACGCAGTTGGATGAAATGCCTCGTGCATTGGTAGCCGCTGTGTCAATAATGCACGTCGTAAATACTTTTAACACAACGATTCATTTAGCGACAGTGACGCAATTTTTAGGAACATGGGGAATCTGGTGCAACTTTCGAAGGAATGGATGAGCGATGATCTCCAGTGGTTTAAGATGTGTCTTTCTATACTTCTTCCTCACGGATTTTCTTGTTGCTACTATTAACATGCTACTCAGACTTAAAAAGTACCAGTATGTGGTACGAGCAATCGGCTTTTTCTACTGTGGGCCGTTTTAGCAACACCGGAGGAGCGCAAAGCGCTGCTGTGGTTCGAATTTAAGCTAAAGAATTCAGGGATCAGTGTATAGCCGGACGAAATCATGGAGATTGCATTTAAAGGACATAACTTGGAAGGTGTGGAGCTACTCCCAAGTGAACGACTTCTCGACTTGGAGTATGCAGACGACATTGCCCTCATCTCTGACAGCTCTTAGACGTGCCAAGCTGCGCTGAACAGATCATCACTTGCTGTCCTTCACTTCGGGCTTTGCTTTGCACCATCGAAATGCGAAGCGTTCCTCCAAGGTTGACATAGATCGCCTCCTGCGCTGACCCTTGGTGAGGATCAGCTAGAGGTCCCTCGGAAATTCAACTATCTTGAAGTTGTATCAGCGCCCTTGGGATTGAAGACGAGATCACGAATCTTAGAGCAAAAGCTCGGGGAGCTTTTGCTAGGCTTCGCCACCTATGGCTACGGCGCGATATCACGCTTGCGCTGAAGGGTAAAGTGAACAATGCAGCAGTACGTTCGACCTTAATGTACAGTGGCGAAACCTGGCCGCCAAGATCGGCGGACAGGAAACGGCTAGTTACGTTCGACCATCGGTGCCTTTGCAGTTTGGCTCACATCTGGTGGGAACCCGCGTGGGTAAAGAGCGTGTTCGACGCCTTGTTTACGGCACAGGAAAAGGAACTGTACCGCTCAGCACCGTCATTTCACGCACCAAGCTCCGATGGCTGGGCCACGTGTTGCGCGTGCCAGCTCATCGACTTTCACGACGTGCGTTGTTTGCTTACCGGGGATGTGGATGGAAGAAAAGGAGGGTTGGCTAAGCGATGACTTGGTCGCGAGGAATGAAGGCCCTCACTTCTGAGCTGGCCTCGGTTGGAGCGTCACGGCTCCCTGGTTGGTGTCCAAAAGACGGTGAACACGTTTGGCTGGATACACTTGCTGACATGGCAAGGAGTCGACCTCATTGGCGTTCCTGTTGTGAGTTTCTTTGTCCATCCCCATCTCTTTTGGCCTCCACCTCCACCTAGGATCTCATTTCGTAGCGTAAAACATAATAATTTTTCTTTTTACCTAGTAGCCGGCTGGTAGCTTACCGGAACGATGCCTGTCCTTTGCTGGTAGCTCAGCTGGCATGTAACTTTTGTACTTATTTTTCTTTTTCCTTTATGTATTGCTGCACGTTAGCTGATATGTTTCCCACCTCTAGCTGACGTGTATAATGAATGATGAATGTATAGCCGGACCTAACTTCAGCTGACAGGTTGGAGTTGCAGGACGCCATAAACTACTAAAGCTCATCTCAAACTGGTGAAAAGGGTCTACAGTTATTGAGTTTTCGTGCGGTAAGACGGCGGTCCATTGCTGCCCTATCAGAACTGATTCTGGTGGCGCGGGACCGCGGGATTAGCAGCCCAGCTTCCTTCAAGTATTGCTCAGTAACGTGTGTAGTCTGCTAAATAACATGTACGAGTTGAGTGCTTTGTTAGACACTTTCCATCCAGATATGCTCTCCTTTACTGAAGTGTGGCTATGCTCCGACGTTATGGGCGGTGAGGTATACCTACCAGGCTACACACTACTGAGAGCTCACTAACCTCCCGACCGTCGCGCAGGGGGCTTGCCATGTACTTAAGAACTGACGTACATGCTTTAAAAACGAGCAGCTTTTGCTCACCAAATAGAAGGCTTGAAGCACTTGAGGTTGCAGGAATTATTGTGTCAGTGAGGTTCAAAATAGTTTTGGTGTACAGGAGCCCGGAAAGCACTTCATGAACTTTCATTGATTTTGTTTGCACTCAATCAGCGCACGGGTGCTTGGAGATGGGTAATTGCAATGTCCCTGAATTAAAATGGCTTAACCTCTGGTGTGGAGCGATGGAGGTTTGGCTGCTGAGCTTGTTAGTTAAAAGCTGGTAGTACTTCTCACGAATTCGTACATCAACCCACGAGGTTCGTGAAGAGTCAGGCTCCATCTCTCTTTGGTCTTGTCTTCGTAAAGTCAGGAGACTTTAAAGCAGTTAGTTCTCTTCAGAAATTTGAAAACACGGTAAGAAGACGAAAACTGGTAGATGCATGCATTTCGTATTGTCCCCTCAGTACCATTAACAATAACCGATATGCGACTATATACTTAAATATGTGTGTGGCCGAATAAGCATGGGATGCAAAATGAATGACGGAAGTTTCACCTCTATGTCCACGGCAGTCTTAAGCTGACAAATAATTGCTTTTGAACACACAGGGTCGGCTTCATCCGGCTTATCGTAACGGCCTCGGCGAAACGGAGGAAGCGGGGATTAGGGTGACGTAATACAAGTGTGAACGCTGATCCAATCTCTATCCGGTGACGCGTAGTCACAATAGGTAAACACCTACTGACTTCAATGATTGGACAGAGATAAAGCTCCACAACCCTTTTCAAGGCCGAAATTGCTCCCAAATGGGCCATGGAGACAGTTTGGTGCTCTGCGCTCTGTCTGATCCATCGCAGCCTTCTGGATCTAGGGGAAACCAGTACAGCGGAGAAGTATTGTCAATAATTTGTCCAAATATACCTAAAAATTCAACAGGAGCCAGGCACTGGTCAACAGAAATTGGCCACTTCTTCCTATGATGCCGTTCTGCCGCAAGTCGCACAAACAAACCTGCGGAAACTTCACAAACTTGGCTACGAAAGTTTGCCTCACTCACCATTCTCCCCTGACCTCTCACTTGCAGAGTAGCACCTTTTTAAACCCCTAAATATCTTCCTTCAAATGTAAGCTTAAAACCCAAGATGCTGAAACTGCTTTCGACGATTTCGTTGCCACGAGAAATCCGGAATTTCCTTCATCCGGGATAAATTAACTTGGTCCTCTTAAGCAAAAGTGTAGCAATTCAAATACATCTTATTTCGAATAAAGATTTTACGTTTGAGTCGAAATAGATGCTTTTAACTGAGACTAAAAACCGCAATAACTTCATTACCTACTTAATACCTAGCTGGAAACTGGCTTTTCTGTATGGCCCATACATGTGTTGTTGGATGGTTTCAAGCATGTCATCCCGGCAACCCGTCCTCATTGGGTTTCCACACTTGACCCCTTCACTCCTCTGTGGACCCCTAGAGACAGAGAAACTGGCCTGCTTGTATACGAATGCTCAGGATCTTTGTAATAAACTGGCCGAACTGAAAGACCGTCGAGCTTCCAGGTCATATGATGTCATTGGTATCACAGAGACGTGGTTACACACGGGAATGATGAACGCTGAAGTTTCGCTACCGTGCCTGTCGCTGATCGCGAACAACAGGCTCACTGAAGTGACTTACAGTGCGAAGCCGTGGAGGATTCAGACTCGCAGTTCCCCGATTCTCTTTGGTGCCGCTTGCAGGTAACAGGCAGGGACGCTTGTCTTATTGTTTTGGTGCACCGCCCCCTAACTCTACACCCGAAAACGACTACCAACTAGAGGCTGCTTTAAGATGCAGTTTATGACAAAAGTACATTCACATAATTATCAAGGGTGATTTCAACGTACATTGTGTAGAAACCCGTGCCACGATCGGAAAACAATTCAAAGCTGATCTACAAGATCTCGCAACCGCGGAGAAACTTTCATGTATGTACATTAACGCCCAAGGGCTCCTCAGTAAAATTATCGAACTTCGACTACGTCAGGTTGCGAATGCTTGGGACCTAATTTCTATTACCGAAACTTGGTTACATCAAGACGTGACTGGTGCTGAGGTTGAGTTAGCCGGATTGTCACTCATCCGGAACGACCGCCCCAGCAGAGGAGGTGGGGTCCTATCTACTGCCGCAGCGATCTACAATATACAATAGTTGATGATCTGAAAACACACGTTACCGACTTACTCTGGTGCCGTCTCCGACTAAGACACAGCGGCGCATGTCTCGTAGCTGTCGTTTACCGCCCGTCAACGTTCACTTAGGAAATGGATTCCTCAAAGATCCGTGGTCTAAACAGAGTAACACGCACTAGGTACAAGCACATTCTCATCTCCGTGGACCTCCATCTACACGATCTGGAGGTTTCGGTATCGCCCAGTGAGCAGTTCAAAGCATACTTGCATGAACTGATCGCTAACATTCCCTTGTACAATCATGTCACCACTCCCACCAGATTCAGGACAGCAAACAAACACCGTCCCATCGACTTCGCTGGACCGGTCGCCTAACTGTGCGTGAGCAAGAATGGGTGCAAAAATTGCTCAAGGTTGTGACAAGTACTTGATGTAATAGTCCATTAGGGGCATCTTTAGTGGACCATGTTTTTAGTTAATAACTTTTGAATATGTGATGTTTATGAAGTAGGTAGCCATCTGAAACAACTCGGAACCTAACCTCATGCCTATCACTACGACCTTACCCACGTATTTTGACAGCGAGAACTTCGCCCGACGACAAGCTGTGCTTGATGGGAATTCGTGTGCGCCTGTGGCGTATATTGTTGAGTATATTGGTCGAACGGCGCGGCAGTTATCCAAACGCGTGAACGAACATTGCCCTCGTTGGCTGCGTCAAGGGGGCACCGGGACCATTAGTAGCGCCATTCTGGCCCACATTGTGGACACCGGCCATGAGGTGGATTGGAAACGCGCTTTCCGAATAGTTTACAAGGTTCCACCGCACCGAACGAAAGGTTACCGCCTTCGTACGCTTGCGACAGCTGAAGCAATATGCATTCGATTGTTCCAGCCGTCCTTATGCTCACAGAAGAAGCTGGTCCAGGCTCTCCAGCTTCCCTGGCCAGCGAAGAGGGAAGACGCCCAGGTCGACTGCCTTCGGTCAGACGCGGTAGCAAACAGCTAGCCCTCTAAGACCTAATTCGTTTTCTCCACTCTGACATAGACCTTCACGTGATCAAGTCATTTTGAACTAACTGGGTCGATTTCTCATTCTAGCCTCTATATGATTGTAATGGTCTGATGATGAATCATTGAAAGCAATTGCTCACCAGATGGTCTTTTGTTCTAGAGACTTAAATGGGAATTTTCAAGTTACTTGGGAATTCTCAAACACAAGTCCCCTTGACAACGTTTGGACAGAGTTCGTTGATAGACTCAGCGACATCGTCAACAGAGCATCAGAGACCAAGCCCCTTCGTCACGCGAAAATGCCTTCAATTCTATGGAGCAGGACTCGAAAATACCTGGCGATAAGGGATGCAGCATGACGTGCTTACAAGATTAACCCCGACTCAGAGACTTGGGGCAATTTCCTGACCCATCGCAACCATTGCACTGCACTTGTCCGTGAAGACAAAGTAACTTATCGAGAGTGCCTAGCCAAAACATTCCTGGCAAACAACAAACTGCTATATAAGCATGTCAATGATCTTCGTAAATTGAAGTATGGAATCCCTCCAATTTTCATGACAGGCGGTAGAGTACAAAGCGTTGAAGAAGCAGCAAATGCCATGCGGTCACAATACGCCCCAATTTTCGAACTCGCAACCTCTACCTGTCCCATAATATCAAGCACATTAACGACACCATTGTTTACACACGTAATTTTCAACCCATCAATTGTGCTAAGGAAGTTACTCTCACTGCTTGAGCATAGTGCTCCGGGAGCAGACAACATCCGCCCGAAGGCACTGAAGGCTGTGGCCAACAAGCTGGCTGAACCACTGTCACAGTACTTCCAAAGGTGCTTTGATGAACAACAAGTCCCCACTATGTGGAAGCTTGGCATTATCACTCCTATTTTTAAAGCCGGTAGCCGTTCGGATCCAGCTAACTATCGCCCAGTGACTCTTCCCTGTGCTGGAGAAGGTGATGGAAGCAGTCGTCGCTGTGGTTTTAATGAACTAGCTGGAAAAATGCAACATCTTGGTACCGGAACAGCATGGCTTCCGTCAACACCGGTCATGCACCATCAACCTACTTATTGCACGAGGTAGTTAGACGGAAGTGGCTGATCATGGGGTCGGAGTTGACTTTATCTATCTGGACGTCTCCAAAGCTTTCGGCCGCCTTGATCACCGCATCCTACTTCAATGGCTATAGAGTTACGGGATCAGAGATCCTGTACTTGGTTTGATTGGCAGCTTTCTTCACCAATGGAAGCTTCAAGTACGCTTCAGGCGATCACTCTAACCCAATTGAGTTGGAATGTGGTGTCCCACAAGGTTCAGTGCTGGGACAGCGCCTATTCCTGGTGTTTATCAACGACCTGGCAAAGGTTACCTCCTCAAAATTCCTGCTTTTCGCCGATGACGTCAGCATATTGCGAGCGATTAGTAACAAGCCAGCTCATGATCTGCTCCAACATGACCTAGATTGCACTTACGAATGGTCAAAGAGGAACATGCTTCAGTTGTACATAGCTAAGTGCAAAGTGATACATCTGCGTCACCAGCTGGTGAGCGCTTACAAGCTTGGAGACCACAGCTTGGCGAATGTTTCTCAGGAGCGTGGCCTGGGTGTATTGGTACAGGAAAATCTGGCGTTTGCAAAACAAGCAGAAAAAGTGACGAGAACCGGCAATCAACACTTCGGCCTTCTTCGCAGAGCCTTCGGTCGGTTTGAACCTACAATGTTTCCCCAAATGCTTAACGCCTACGTGCGATCGCAAGTGGAATATGCTATCCAGGCGTGTCAGCCGTGGCAGAAACAGGATATCGTTACTCTTGAGACTCCTCAACGAAGGGCAACCAAGAACGTCAGAGGCCTCTTTCATCAGCCCTATCAGCTTAGACTCAAATCGCTAAGAATATACAGCAGTCGATATCGGCTTTTGCGGGAGGAGCCCATAATGGTTTACCAAGTTCTGAAGAACCCAAACCACATTCGCCGTCCGCTGCTGCAATTGAACCACAACATTAAACTAATAGGTCACTCTCTGAAACTGACAATTCTGTATAGCCGACTTGAATGCCGTAGAAAATTCTTTTCCCTCCGCGTGTGCCAGCCTTGGAACGCCCTCCCTAATTATGCCGCTTCTGCTCCCAAGGTGGCTATATTTAAAAAACGTGTTGACGAGGCCTTGTCCCACTTACGTTTCATTTTATGAGTTCTTAGCCACGGGCTACGAAACGCAATCAAACGGTGTCTTTCCAAACGCCTAACCAATGGGTTTATGGATTTATGCGTTTAATACGCTAACATCTCCGCTATTCCACATAAGTCTATGGTGAGTCCACCACAACGCTTTTCACTTTATTATGCAATTAGTTTTCGCAATAATTTCCATCCCACGGGACTTGTTAAGCAATGCTCTTTTTATCCGTAATAAACCATTGTTCCATTGTTCCTCTTTACAATCACATCACTTTGCCCACCCGGTTCAGAACAGGTAACAGGCCATCTGTGCTGGATCTTGTGCTTACCAACGAGGAGCATAATGATTGATGTGTTGGTTTTAGACTGCCCGTTGGGTCGCAGTGATCACGCAGTCATCAGTTTCAACTTCGTCTGCTATGCAGAATATCGGAATGAGAACGATGAGGCTGTGCGAACCATCACAAGCTAAGATTGATCAGCCCAGCTCGTCAGTGCCACAACTTGGACGTTCCTTGACGAAGAATCCCCGAAAGTTGCATGGCTCGAGTTCGTTAACAAATTCAGTCAGCCGATTGCAGACGCTACAGAGATAAGAGTTTGCAAAAAGTTTACCTCATTTTCTTTCTTTAGGAGCAGAACTCGAATGGAATGATCGCACGCAACGCAGCATGGCGAGTGTACAGAGAAGCCCCAGCGCCAGAAATCTGGAACAACTATGTAGCCCAACGTAACCACTACACTCAACTGTTAAGGGAAGACAAAGCCGCCTATCAGCACAACATCGCAAAATCCTTCAGTGCTAACGACAAACTGGTGTACAAGCACGTCAATAGACTAAGAAAGGTGAGGCAAGGATTCCCTCCGCTCAGCACGGCTGAGGGTCCAACAAGAACGGCTGTGGAAACAGCAAACGCACTGAGGATGGAATATGCCCCCACGTTTCAAAGGGTCTTGCCACCAATCGATCTACCAAGCTTTGTCGTCTCCTCACCAGGATTAACCCACATCACTTTCACCGCGGAGGCTGTATTGCAAAGCTGACGTCTCTACGCAAACACAGCTAGCCGGGTGTCGACACCATTCATCCAGAGACATTGGAAGCAACAGCCAGCCAACTGGCAGGACCGTTAGCTCAGTTTTTCCAGCGTTGCTTGAACCAGAACTAAGTTCACGCCATGTGGAAGCTTGGAATAATAATCCCGATTCACAAAGATGGAAACAGAACTGATCCCTCCAACTACCGCCCAGTGTCCCTTCTTCCCATACTCACCAATATCATAGAATCCAGAGTTGCCCATGCACTGATGTGCTAGCTGGAAAACCGTAACATCATCACGCCTGAGCAGCACGGTTTCCGCCGACAGCGGTCATGTACAACGAATTTACTAATTGCACGCAGTAGTTGGACCGAGGCAGCTGACGCTGGAGGAGGCGTTGATGTGATCTACCTGGATTTTTTCAAGGCTTTTGATCGTCTAGACCATCAGATACTACTCTCCAAGCTCCAGCATTACGGGATCGGCGACCCACTTTTAAGCTGGATTGCCAACTTTCAACGACAATTAGTGGTCAGAGTTCGGAGCTCTTTATCGGACCCAAAACAAGTTGAGTGTGGAGTGCTGCAAGGCTCAGTTCTAGGTCCACGTTTGTTTTTGGTGTTTATTAATGACCTTGCACAGGGGAACGCTGCAAACTTCCTAAAGTTTGCCGACGATATCAAGATCTGGCGCAGGATCCAGGCGAACGCCGACCAACATGTGCTTCAGAGTGACCTAGATACGGTGTATCAATGGTCCACTCAAAACTTACTGCATTTCAACGTCAGTAAATGCAAGATGCTTTCCATCCCACATCAGAGCAGCTACTCATACCGACTCAGAACGAATAAACTACATCAACTCTCGAACGTGATTTGGGTGTCCTGGTTCAGGATGACTTGGGTTGGTCCAGGCAATCCGAAAAGGCCTCGAAGACTGGGAGCCAACAAGTCGGGCTGCTGCGACGGGCGTTTGGACAAATAAAAGGCTCCATATTTCGACAAATGCTTAGTGCGTATGCTCGCCCCCATGTCGAATACGCAATTCAAGCCAGGCATGCATGGCCGAAACACTAGCTTAATGCACTGGAGCAGCCACAACGCCGGGCATCTAAGAAAGTAATTGGAATGCGCAATTTTTTCATACCAGGAGAGGCTGCAACGATTGGGGATATTTAGTGGAAGCTATCTCAGACTACGTGGCGACCTGTTTATGGCATACTTGATTCTGCGAGACCCATATCATGTGTGCTGTTCTTTACTGCAACTCAGCAGCAATGCAAACCTGTGGAGCCACTCATTAAAACTCGCTGTACAGTATAGTCGTCTGGAGTGCCACAGAAATTTTTCCATTCGTGTCTGTCACCTGTGGAATGCTCTCCCAATCGGTCATCACCGCACGGACACTAACAGTATTTAAAAGACGGTTGGATGATGCACTCATCCACTTATACTTTGTCAATTAGCACTACGTCTCCATCCTACACCTAGAGTTTACTTTGGAATTATTTGACGTTAACTGCGGGTGTTGTGAATGTAAGTGGACTTCAGGACTATAGCGGAGCAAACGATAAGTCCTTATTTTCATATTTAAAGTACTAACTGTTTTACGATCAGTATTGTTATGTCGATATTCCCACCAACTATCCATCGGGACTTGTAAAGCAACTCTACTTAACCCGTATAAATTCATTCTTCATTGGGTCAGTCATTGACCCACTGTCGTTCTCACGGTACGTAAACGGGTTGCCTGAAGTTTTAGGTGTCTGACTTCCACGTTTACTGGTGCCCAGTGACCAATTCCGATGGTCTTCAGGATTCACAACGGACTCTTGATAGACTTTGGGACTGTTTTACCCTGTGGCAAATGCCTATTAATTACACCAAAGGTTCAATGCTACGCATTGGGTGTAGTGGTCCCCCCACATGCTGTCTGCTCGGAGGGTATGTGCTACCTCAGGTGTCCCAGCTGATTCAAGGACTACGTCATCTGCCATATCATTAAGGCAGTAAGAAGACATAGGTTGCGATATGTTAACATTTCGATTGCTCTCGTCAGTCGCTACGCAATACAGGCAAAACACAACACGCAATATATAGGGTCCACACTTAGTAACATAGATAAGCAGATAAGACTGATGAGAATGACGTAATCAGGTCCAAGGCAATCTAATTGATTGCCTCAATTGTTTCTGGGCACAGAGCACGGGACAATTCAACCTTATCAGTAGCGCCTCGCCAATTGCCAACAACGTCGGGTTCCTATTGCGCAATAGCACCTTGAATGAATCGATTGGGTTCACCTGGTGACGAGTCAGCATGAGGTGTTTGGTGATAGACGAGGCAGGGTTCCGGTTCATTCTTTGGTTCGTTCCGCTTTGATTAGACAGCAACTGCCTTAGCGACAATGGGAAGTGTTCCACCACCCCTTGAGCCAGCCGGCGATCAGTCTTGCCTATGTAAGTGTCACCGCAACTGCAAGTGAACTGCTAAATGATGTTAGAGGCCGAACTGATTGGCGAGCTACTCGGACGGCTGTGGAGAGGAATCCTTCGTGTAGTGTGGATAAGTCGTAGTTGGGCGGTAGAGTAGGTGCGCATTAGAGGGAACCTGAGCTTGTGAGCAACTTCATTTGCCATGTGATCCCCCTTGAACGGTAAGAACAAATAAACATCCATCTTCTCCGCAGTTTGTACGGGCAGCTTCTCCTTGGGGGGTCTGCTATGGGTCTAAATGAATTTCTCCGGATACCCATTGGCTAGCAAAGTCCGGTATAAAAACTCTTCTTCAGCCTTGAGCAGTTCCGGACTGCGAATCCGCCTAGCCCTGTAGAAGAGAGATTTTACAAGGCTGCGCTTAAATGTAACTGGGACGAAGCTGGAAAAATGTAGGTATTGTCCCCCTGGTCGCTTTTCTGGACACAGTGCGCTGCAGTGTATCATCGGTCCTTCTCTTGATGAGCAAGTCAAGAAACAGCAGTCTGTCCTCTTGTTCCCTCTCCTATGATACAGAAAGGTTCGGGTGAATTGAGTTCAGGAGGGTAGAAAGACGGTCAAAATGTTCACCATTAGTGAAGACGAGAATATCATCTACATAACGCTTGTAAATCTTGGCTTCACCTATGCAGGCAGCAACTTCCTTGCGATTGAAACCATGTTAGGCATTAGAAGTTATTTGTAGACTTTCAAATTATCGCTTCGGTTCATCTGCGATTACCTGTTCCATCACTTTGGATAAAACACGTCGAAGAGTAGTAGGTCGGTAGTTGGCAGGATCCGCTCGCTTACCTGCTTTGTATACTGGAGCGATAATTCCATTTTCCGCTCAGATTGGAGTGTATGGTAGTCAAGCAAACCCTGGAAGAAGGCTGCAAGCGGTACTACCATGGTGGGAGCATGGGTTTAAACAGATCTTGTCAATTCCAGGGGCACTGTATTCCCGGGGAGACTGTAATTTGCTTGCAACAGCTGTCGGGTTTTCGCTGGATAAGCCAATGATATTTGTTGAGAATTGATAGGGCGACGGTTCCATGGTATTTGTAATCGGGGGTTGAATGGTATATGTAGAAATTCGTCATATTTAGACTCACTCAGACAGCCGTCACACGCCCGGAAGAGCACTGTACGCGTTTCATACTTTCGGGAATGGTCAGCAGTGCGCATTCTATTGGACCCTGTATCAGTACGCAGACCATACTGCTTATAATGTCAAAAGTTAGTTGGCGGCTAAAGTTTGGTAAGCTCGTCGCTTTTTGAAGGGGACTACCCTGTCCTCTGCACGGCAGTAACGTGTAAGTCAGTGGATAGTGAGCGGCGCTATATCACATCTAGTAACTTATTCACGATGGTCTTTGCCGTCCCCCGTAGCTCAGTGGTCTCAACAACGGACTGGCAACAGTTGAGCTGCGGGTTCCAGCCCTATCAGGGTCAGATGGAATGCGCATGCTGACGATCCCCGAAAGGATGAAACCGACGTACAGGGCTTTTCCAGGCATGTGACCGCTGTCTGAGTGAGTCTAGATATGACGAATTTCTACCTATAACATTCAACGCCCTCTACTACTACCCCCTGCTACTCCTCTGTATTTGTAATCACTGAGCTAAACTGCAGGAGTAGAGCGTTCGCGGCATTCACAGCAGTAGTTGTTAGGTCACTGGCCGACTTGAGTGGTGGTATTCCGGGCTCAACCTTTCATTTGCCATTCACATATCTGCATAGTAGTTTGATGTTACTCGCAGACTTCAGTATCATGGCCTCCTGCCATTTGTACCTGCCGACTCTAATGAGCGACGTGCAGTAGTTTCTGTTTTGTCATTCTGCCAAGTGGTATCACATGGGCTTAGTGAATGTTGGCTCCAGATCTTGTCTAGTCTGTTGATTCATTTATGTGTTCTGCTTCGGATCCAAGTATTGTTTCGGTGCGATGCTCATAGTGGTACTATTTTTGATGCTTGTTGTATGATCCAGTTAATTTTATCTTTCAACTCATCCTACGCGTCTTTCGTTAAACTGTGCATCTACAGGTCCCAGTAAACAGTTGTCGCTGTTGTGCAGCTTAAAATAGTCGGTAGTAGTTTGTTGAGTCTTTCTTTATCAACACTATTGGCATACCGCAAATAACCAATGCTAGGACTGAATGGTCGCTACGGCGCAGTGGAGGGTCGTATGCTACTGACTCAACCATCAACTCTTCATTAGTCAGGAGTAAGTCTAGTGGTGATGGTTTATTTAAACCGCGGTGTCTAGTTGGTCGATGACCATGGTTATACCAAACTGTCATATCTATGGATTCAAGGGGTTTCCATTTAAATGATGGCCCAATAAGGAACACTGATGTTATTGGATGTATATTGAAGTTGCCCATTATAAGATGGTATGAGTGCTTTTGGGAAGCAGCATAGTGGAGAGCGTTTCACAGAATGTTATTGTCGTCTGCTGATGAGTTCGGTGGCCGGCAGATAACTGTTAAGAGGTAAGCATCATGCGTCATCTTCCGCGATCCAACATCTCGACCTGATAGGTGCAGTCGGCAAAATAACGCGTCGGGAATAACAAAGGAATGCTCGGTAAGGGCCTCACGTTTCAAGTAATCTCGAGAGGAAAAAGCGACATCGCCACGGCGAGGTGGACGACCGTCTCGAATGAATGACATTTCACTGAGTTCAATCTCCGAATCAAGTATATCGTTTGAAAGCTGAGTTTCAGTAACTGCTATGAGGTCCCAAGTTGTTGTTTCATGTCGATGGTGCAGTTCCGGGAGCTTAAAATACAACCCCTGAGTGTTGGTGTAGCAGCATTGTATTTGGTAACCTATTATTAGGAGCTCGGTTCGCTGTGAGTGACCGGCTCAAATAGTGCCGGTAGGCTGAACTTTTTCGAAACGCGTGTTTGTACGGCTGGCTGATCTGAGATAGGTGCAACCGGGACTAGCTCATCTGTATCTGGGCTGGCTTGCCGAACAACCTCCTCGTGGTGCCAGCTGGGTGGTTCGGGATTTTCCCGTTCCAGCAAATGGTTCGGCGGCAGTGTTCCAGGACGTGATGGGTTTTCTCCTGGCAAGCGTTCTCCCTATAAAAAGCCACATAGGTCCGTTTAACAACACTGTGACGTGGCGGACGTGACTCGCCACTAAATAAAGTCACCGCCCCTTGCTACATCCTGCCAAAGCATTGTATTCCAGAAAATTTACGCTGTAATTCTGCGGCGCATTGTGCCCCTGTTTGACAAAGGAACAAACGAAAGGTGTATGAACTAAGCAATCAGGCACCGGCTCCCAATGGGCGCGATTACCTGAATTCGCTCCGCTGCCTTGTGGGCAGGCTATTGAGCCAAAGGCTCGGGGTGGTGTCCCCTAACTCAACATCCTACTTCGGTTCGGGCAACCGCGTAGTATCTCGCCCTCTGACGGAACCATGAATTTTGATGTGTTGTGTGTTTTCGTTTACTATTTCTGTGCCTTGTTTTGAGTTCCCTGGTTTCCGGTGGCTCACTATCTATTCATAGTCTGTTGCAATATATATATATATATATATATATATATATATATATATATATGAGGAATGATCATAGCCGTACTACTTGTGGCCCAAGTTTGCTGTCGTCATGCCATACTTGGATTGCCACTGATATCATTTCGGGCGAAGCCAAGGTAACTTACAACATTTTGGCCCGCTGCATTGGTAGTTTGTGGTGGCAACTAGACAGGTGACGCCAAGAGCCATGATATTTGGATATCGTAGCGCCCTGTGATGTACCTCCATTCTCCCATCTCGTACTTTTGTCGTTCACTGTTATCATCACGCTTCACTTCTGACACACCATGAATCAGTGCCACTTTCTTCCACACATTTTGACGTGAGGGTTGTATTTCCGCTTCTGTCTTTATCCCCTTAGCTTATCCGGAAAAGTGCGGGCACTAACAGAAGAGTTGATCAGAATTTGGCTTGCTAAGAGAACATCCTCCAGACCGCGTGTGCTGTCAAACGTTACTCGCAGTAACCGAGGTTCCGGTTACCTGTGGAGAGGATGGATTTCGGGAAAAGCGTGTAAGACTAGTTGGGAGGACTTTCAGTCCCAGTGTGCATGTTATTTCAACCCAGCGGTTTTGCTCCTCGGCTTGTCTACATTTCAGCTATTCACTAGTGTGTTCTTGGACTTTTGAGCACATTACTGTCATTGCCTTTTGGTTGCGTGGTAACTGTTTGTTTTTCGGTTCCTTATGAACGGGGTTTAGTCGTGTGGGAGTGAGTATCTTGTCTAGTGTAGAAGACAGGTCAAGTCTACAGCAAGACTGTTAATATGTAATGCCGGTAATCGTACTATCCTTAGGAATAAAGTGTCGTTGCCCAGTCAATAACGAAGGTGCTCGCGCAATGTGTGCATAGCTCTGCATACCTTACAGCATTTTGCGCGATTTTGGAAATCTTTCTACCTGTATGTTGTCAGTACTGTTATTAACCAATGGTGTTCGTATTCGCTGGACTGTGTAGCATATCTGCTGTAGTGCTTTGGACGGAAGTTTGAGCCTATCAACTTTACTTCGTACCAATATCCAACCACTACTTTATCAATTAGAAGATCTAAGAAGTATAACAGCATGTCGTGAATATTCTAGCGTGTGCACCATAATGTTGCAAGAAATCTGGTTTCGCGTTGATTTTGAAAATGGAGCTGTGCAACTCGACGGAATTAGCTCTTTTCCTGTTGACTGCCAATCAATGATCACGTAGGAAGCGTATTGATGGCATTTACATTAATTCTTCATGGTGCACGTCCGGAGGCGCAAACCAAGACACCTGAAGAGTTAACGTTCGATTATATTGACTATGGTCTGTATTTCACCCATCTATCCTAGATTCGAACTCGAAGGATTTGCCATACATTTACGGATGGTGTCCTGAAACACCCATAATTCTCCTTCAGCTTAGTTCGCATGGATCTTGACAGATCTGACACCAGCTACATTGCGCAATCTTCAATCAAATTAAATGCAATCCTTAACATAATTGTTGTAGAGTATCTGAAAAGTTTTCCTGTTCGGAATCGGGCGCCGCTTGAAAGTTTAGATCGCGCCATCGTAGTTATACCCCGTTATGTAAAGCAAGATGAACCACAAAGATTCCACCCATTGTAAAGTCCAAAAGTTCAGGCAGCCACAGTGCCTTCTATCAGGACATTCAGCGACTAGGAGAAACATTGCCACCAGTGATGTTAGGTTATTTTATGATTCGGACGTATCGAAGTATCATGACCAGTTAACTACTTACTTGTACTTCTACTTTGACACTTGAAGCAGTGTTTATCCGTGCTGATGGATTCTCATCTCAACATCTCAAACGACTGCGTAAGATTAAAAGTGACTTTTAACCGCAACGACACTAAACCAATAACGTATGGATCAAGTAATATAAAACCGAATCACGTCGCCTCAACCATATCTACGTTTAAATTATGCTTGGGAATAAAAATAGCGTGAAATATGGAAATATTGAAACAGTAAAGCGAAGCCACTCGCGCGGCCACGCATTCAACTGCGGGTGCGGAAGTACTGAATCTCAATTTCTGTGACCAGGATAGTACTTCAGTGTTTGATATATCCACCGTTGAGTTACGTAACTACCCTCAGATAAGCCAACTTCTGTGAACAGCCTAGAAGTACACAGGGACTGGAACTGCGACTGAACAAAGCACCTGGTCCGGATAAATTATCTCCAGTCGTGGTCAATGAATGTGCAAATTACCTGGTACAGCCTCTCACCGACTTGTAGATATTGTGCTTCAAGCAACGCAAGACAGCTGGCGAAACGCAAGCACCAAGCATGTGCCAAAGTAAGGAACTTGCGAATACTGGCCAATCGCTTGCATGTCGTTTGGTTTGAAGGCCTTCTTGAGGATTATTCCTAAAACGATATCTGTCCAGAAGCCTTGAGACGACTCTCATCAGTTTGCATATCGCAGATCAATGGTCCCCTTAAATGCAGTTTGCTTTAACCAAGTCATACAACCACATTCTTATTGCTGGAGTCCTTACTATACACGACGTGGAAACGTCAGCAATCAATAGTGCATAATTTAAAACCTGTTTGTAAGTACTAACCTTCAGTTACCCTCTGTACAACCAAGTAACCAATCCCATTAGATGTGGGACTACTAACGGGCTGTCGATACTTGACCTCGTGCTCAGCGATAAAAAACTCATGGTCGATGGAACAGTTACAAGCACACCAACGGGTCGCAGTGATCCCGTTACCCTACTGTTTAGATATATATGCTATGCGGAATATCCTGTAAAGGAGGTCGATGTAGTGTGCACTATCACATACTACATGGTCTTATCCAAGTTTGTCAACGATACATCCTGGACTTGCTTAACCTAATACCCCAAGTAGTCGCCTGGGCAACGTTCACAAAGACGTTTAGCACACTGGTGGCGCCGCATTGAAACAGAAATCCTTCCATCGACAAATTAAATGGCACTCATTTCTGAGGAGCGGAACAAGTTAATGGATGTCCCAGAGGAAATGGGCACGGCGAACTCACATTGACTGCTCAAATGTTAAATCATGGACTGCATACTTGGTATATCGTAACTGCTGTGTGAAATTGATCCATGAGGACAAGGTGGTGCATCAGTAGGAGTTGATGAAGCGATTCTGCGCGAACCGTAAACTGTCACACAGTCACCTTAATGGTCTTCGTAAGTTGCTGCGTGAAATCCGATCACTAGTCATGACTGATAGATGCACGCGGTCAGCAATTGAAGTAGCCGATGCTTATGGTGATGTTTACCAAATATTGAATGATCCCAACCATGTGTGCCGCCATTTACTGAAATAGGCACAACACTCAGCTCAGAGGTAACTGAATGAACAATACAGCCGTCTAGAGTGACGACGGAATTATTATACGCCCAATAATGTGTATGAATAACTCACCCTACCACAAAGTAGCTCGGCGGTTGGCAAAGATCTTAGAACCCGTGCGCAAGCTCCTGAGCACGCATTGTTTGAAAGACGCGTTTGGATTAGTTAATGTACTGGAACAAGCAACACTCGACGCGGAGCTCATGTATTCCATAGACGTGGAATCGCTTTTCCCGAATGTGCCCCTACGTGAAACGGTCGACGACCTATGCCAATATCTTTTGAGTCGGAACTTCTATGTCGACCTTTCTCTGGTGGTCCTACGAGACCTGATATTGGTGTGCACTAAGAACGTGCGATCCCAGTTTGAAGGGACGGCATACAAACAGATTGACGGTGTCGCTATGGGCAGTCCTTTGGGACCAGTTCTGGCAGATATCATCCTGGGTATGATTGAAAGGAGTTGCTGCCTGCATAGGTGAAGCCAAGCTTTACATGCGTTATGTAGATGATGTTCTCGTCTTCACTAGTGGTGCACATTTTGATAGTCTTTCTACCCTCCTGAACACAATTCACCCGAACTTTCTGTATCACAGCAGAGGGAACAAGAGGACAGACTACGGTTTCTGGACGTGCTCATCAAGGGAAGGACCTTTGGCATATTGCACCGCAATGTGCAGAGAAAAGCGACATGGGGGTGGGGATAATACCTACATTTTTCTAGCTTCGCTCCAGTTGCATACAAGCGCGGCCTCGTAAAAGCTTCATACACAGGGTCAGGGGGACTTGCAGTCCGGACTTGCTCAAGGCTGAAGAAGAGTTTTTATACCGGACTTTGCTAGCCAATGGGTATCCGGAGAAATTCATTCAGACCCATAGCAGACCCCCCAAGGAGAAGCTGCCAGTACAAACAGCGGAGAAGAAGGATGTTTATTTGTTCTTACCGTTCAAGGGGGATCACTTGGCAAATGAAGTTGGTCACAAGCTCAGGTCCGCTCTAATGCACACCTACTCTACCGCCCAACTACTACTGATCCACACTACACGAAGGATTCCTCTCCACAGCCGTCAGAGTAGCTCGCCAATCAGTTCGGCCTCTAACATCATCTACCAGTTCATTTGCAGTTGCCATGACACTTACATAGGCAACACTGGTCGCCGCCTGGCTCAATGGGTGGCGGAACACTTCCCATTGTGGCTAAGGCAGTTGCTGTCTAACCAAGGCGGAGAGGACCAAAGAATGAACCGGAACGCTGCCTCGTCTATCACCAAACACCTCATGAAGACTTGTCACCAGGGGAACCCAATCGATTCATTCAAGGTATTATTGCGCAACAGGAACCCGACGTTGTTGGCAATTGGCGAGGCGCTACTGATAAGGTTGAACTGTTCCGTGCTCTGTGCCCAGAAACAACTGAGGCAATCAATTAGATTGCCTTGGGCCTGATTATGTCATTCCCATCAATTTTATCTGCTTATCTATGTTACTAAATGTGGACCCTATTTATTGCATGTTTTTCTGCCTGTATTGCGTAGCGACTGACGAGAGCAATCGAAATGTTAACATATCGCAACCTATGTCTTCTTACTGCGTTAATAAGGAATTATTTTCTCCTAGAGTTTGCCGACCCTTAGAACTGTCTCTGAAACTCAGTTGTATTCTCCCTTACTTTGGATATGTACAAAAAAACGATTGGATGTTGCTCTCAGCTCCCAGCACATCGTTTCCTAAACTATGCCATTGTGGATTACGGTAATGAGGTTCTTCTATCGGAGTTATGTGTCACATAGACCCAAGAAGCCGGTACCTAAGTGTGGGACCATATTTCGTTTTTCTCACGCTTTACGTCAACGATCATAGCATCTCGTGTTGTTCTGTATGGTTGCATAAATTGATTTTACATAGCAGTTTTAGTTAACGCACTTATCTAGGTAGCTCTCAGTAGATGACTCATGTACCTTTTGCTTTTGTAGAATTTGCCCTAAGCATACTATATGACCTGTCAAGCATTTGCTTTTTAACACGTGATAAATCGTTGCTCATTCGATTAAGCTGGAGGTTTCCGCGTATGATGTATAAAATATTGATAATTATAATTTCATTACGTACCAAGGAGAAGATGTGATTTGGCAACCGCGCAACCTGAATGCTCCCTTCAGAGTAGTGAGCCTGTACGTTGCGACAATAAAAGCATACCTCGCTCATTTTGTCTGTTTAAATTTTTCTATACGGATGGCTGGTTGTGCGAATATACCATGCATCCATCGATCATGCTGAGGCTGATGTTGCATTCTTGATGCTTCATCATCGCAGTTGGGCTAAACCAATTTACATTTAACCTAGTTCTTTTTAAGCTGGCTAAATTTCATTCCACTTTATTTGGTTTGTTCTGCCTACCTGAATAATCTTCTATTAACTGGCCAAGTTGCTTAAGCTAATTGCGCTTCGCTTCGATAATTTTGTTGCTTGTGTAGATTTTGAGTAACTTCTGGACATTTATTCTTATCGGGGATTCATTGCTAACCAACTTACATCACATGCTAATTTAACGGAGACTTGTGCCACTGTATCTGTACGCACTATTGGATTTATTATATTTCATCTTGTCGTTTCAAGTGATTGACTGTTGTTTGATCTCCCCGGTGTGACTGCGCTTGATGTGCATGTTGACAAGGTGCATACCCGTCTGTTACCCACTACCTCGTCCATACTGGCTCCAGGACAGTTGGTCGTTGCTAGAGGGGACGGGGTGCACGGTCACTGTGGCCGTGCTAGGCTCGAAGAGTGGTTCCATGCACTCCGCCTTGTGTGCGCTTGATTCCCCAACTACAGCGTGCTTGTGTTTGCCTTTGAAGGAGTATGGGCCGGCTCGGTTGATGAAACGTGACTCCCATCCACATACTCCCGGTCTTATTCCTTCGGGTTTACACTGGATATGGGGTATGTGGTTGGAGCTGTGGGTGGTGCAGTGCAAGCCACCCATGGTCCCGCTGTAGGCGCAGGTGTCCTGTGGCTGGCCACAGTGACAGACATATCCGAAACCGGATGCCGCCAACTATCGATCGGGTATGGCAGTTCTGGTACATCCGGTGATTTTGCCACTGGAAAATAAGAACAAATACATCCACAGTTTTCCGTACAGTAGCAACGCTCTTGGTTATGGGAACCGGAAAATGATGTTGCGCGATTTATTAGATTCTGAAATGCATACTTCGGTTGTTCTGTTGGAAGATTAATTTACTAGGAGTATCCAACCTACCAGGCTGTTGGATATTCATCATCCAAGGTTACAGCCATCGGTCAAGTTACAACCCATCCTGGACAACCTCACACCTTGGTCCAAATCCTGTTGCCTATCGTTGAAGGCTAAAAAAATGTAAGGATGTACTAGTTTCACAGTTCAAAGGAATTTGCCACCAGAAAGTCTTACACCGTGTCTGCACTTAAGCAATATACCTGAAAGTTACCTTGAGCAGTGGACTTAATTGGTCCCTTCACGTGAACGAAACATTCGCTACAATTAGAAGACTGTCATCGTATGGCACATGTCTCAGGTCTACGTCCGTACCCCGTTTTTTTGATCCAGCGTTTTACCATTGCATGCGTGTTACCCTACTGGACTTGCTCTCTTCCCTCGACTCCTGAGTAAGGACCTCAAAGTAATTGCCAGATCAGTGAAGCATTTACCCCGGTGCAGTGGCATTTCAAGGCTGGAACTTGTTAACAGCATTTAAGCCAGCATTTAAGCCTACTCCTGTGACAAGCTTGCATCTAAAATGCACACTGACGTTAGCTAACGCTCCACATAGTGTTGCCCGAATGCGTAACAACCTCCTCGACTAGACAGATCTACACCTGCACAAGCGCCTATGACATACCAGTAGTTTCTTTCGAGTAACGTTTTACGAACGATAAAGATTCCGTAACCCAAGAACTGGTAAGCAAATAACTCGTGATAGTAGCTCTGTCAACTATTTTTTCAATGATTATGACATTATATCTATCCTCGCGTATTAGCCGTTTTCATTACTTATCTCTGTCCCTGGCGTGTGTGTGTTGGAGCTGAATATGCACCCTTCATCGGTGCATAAAACACACTCTGGAATTGACTTGACTTGAGAATTGATGTAGACAACAAATACGTGAAGTAGTAAGCTGCTCACCGAGGATGCTACTCTCACAGCGATAAGGAATGTGTCAGTGGCAGCAACGACTGCATAACGGACGCAAGAATTGGTCTTCGGGTCTTGCGAATCGGACATGCAAGAGCGACTGTTTGTGGCAATAGATAAAGGAGGCCGCACAAGTGTTGTTTTGAGTCGAATGACCTCTGACCCTTCATTAGTCGTCCACAAATGTTCAATCGATACGTTTGCTGCGCAAACGTATTATGCTATCATGCGAAGACAGCACACCGAAAATAGTGAAGGGTGAACTGAAGTGTTGATGAAATTTCATGTGAAGTGCCATATAAATAGTACACCACTGTGGGGTAAGTAAATGGCAGTCGGAATCCAACACCTATTATGTCTTCGGAGGGCTACTCGGTAATGCCAAATAGCGCAAGTTGGCGAAGAGAACATCGTGAGAGGCCGGACTATTACAAAACGAAAAATAAACCTCGGACTGCTGTATAAGCAAACAGAGAACTGGTAAGCAAGACATTCAAAGTGACGTTCACTTTGCGAAGAATTAAGATGCTGGCGTGCACACCTCTGGAGAGTATGACGTAAAAACAGTGATTTCTAGCCGAAGTAATGACTGTGGTAAGTGGGGGGGGGGGAGTACGAGACCAAAACGCTAATTATACACGTCAACGAGGATCTCGCTGTTCAGACGTCCGTCCTCAATGGGTATCTTCAGGATGCCGAACTGTAGATCCTAGAATCTCAGCTGCCTGGCGATGTTCAGCAACTGTATATCCATGCCCACCAATAAGATGCCCTGACATTCTGCATACAGTATTTGAAAGTCTTGAACAGAATACCTTCGCCCCAATAAACCTGAGGGAGTCATACCGACTATAGTGCTCAGTTCCGTAACTTGTGCAGATAATACACGCATTCGGTAGATGATTCTGCAACTTCAAGGTTGTTAAAAAAGTTTTCTCAGTTTCTACGAGATGCTGGGTGAAGGTTTTGGCACGATGACCCTCATCGAAGACGGTATATGGAGAATGCATGCAAACGTAGTATTATGGGGGCTTAGCCGAACGTGGGTATCGAAAATGCAACAGAATCTGCGGAAATCTGACCAACACGCTCTTGAGAGGGTCCATAGACGCTTCATAAAAAAGCTATGTGGGTATTCGTCAAAGTTGACATACAGAGAGCGATGTGATAAAATTGGATTTGACCCAGTGTGGCTTCGGATAATGAAGCTGAACCTATTTTTTTCTTTACAGAATCGTAAATTGTTAAATTCGCAGGCTTGAAAACGGTGTTCACATCTTTAAACAGCAGATATCCACTACGTAACAGAGGTAGATGTCATGATTCCAAAATTTTCTACGAGAATCAGAGAACGTTTCTTTCTAACCCAATACTCAAAGATTTGGAACAAACTTCCAAGTGATATCAAAACATGCTATACACTTTGCAATTTTAAGCTTGCGATTAGTATTTAACCGTCCAAAACATGATTAAGATGTTCGGGAAATCGCAGTCCCTAGATAGCGCATTCGAAAACGGTATCCATGCTACCTGAATAAATTTCCGAAACACATACCCATAACATTTCGGACAGCAACCCCTTTTATTACTTATTTTTTCTAGGCCCAAACATCTGTCATGTGATTGTGAAGAATCCTGATTCAATAGCAGGAAAAAAATAGCAGAACGATTCTGATTACTCTGTGTTACCTAATTTGCAATTGCACCCATGTTTATTTCTGAAAATGTATTAATGAATTGTCATGGAAAGGTTGTACCATTGTTTGATCTGTTCCTTTTGGGGAACAGTTTCTCGCGTCGTCGAGGAATATATAATTTATTTATTTAATTCAAATATGCACCAATTGTGGCTTGTCGGATGTGTGTATAAAAGCGGGTGATGGTAACACGACCATGAAAAAGGATCATGTACGACGCCGTCAAAACATCTCCCACACCAATGTACTAGCCATTTGAGTTGCGAACATTATATCAGTGCACTATTATAGTGGTTCTCAGATCCGTGAAGGTGTCTACAATGCAACAGCCAAACTAGGCGAGCAAATCAAGACGCGAGTAGTAATAATAACACGAAAATATCAACAAATCAAGTTACTCTGAGGATATGAAACAGTTTAATTATGTGTGCCGGTTTGTGGGAATTGGAATCCGCGCGCCCCTTTACGCATTCTGGATGCATCACGTCAATCATCCAGCCTCTTTGAATCCGTAGATAGATTGGGAAAGAGACTATCGGATACTCGCAGTTCGGCATGGGGAGGAATGTAAACTGGTCTGCGGGTCTTGGACGGTGGCTGCATTGACGGAGTTCCAGAGGCTAGGTACCTTTTACGTATGATGGCGTGTTTGGCGATTCCGGCACAACCATCCCATTACCGTTACCGAATCGTCGAATAAACTGACTAGCCATCTGCTGGTTGGTCCGATCCGGATTGGGTTTCGCACTTGGGAAGACGGTCAACACTGCAGACACTTAAGAGTTGACAACTTTCAGGTGAACAGTGGGAGTTCGGAGGGGCCACAGTGCATTAGGACTGGTGACCGAAGCTAAATTGCTCGTAGTCTTCAAGGATGACGAGGAAATATCTGCGTTTATCAGCACATTGAGTAAACTATCACCTCCCGGATCTACAGCGGGATCAGTGGAAGGATTGGGGTGCACTGTCGCTCTATGTGGATCTGTCACTAAAGGAGAGTTCGTGAGCAAAGGAATTCCTTTCGGATATACAGTGGGACTTTCCATGGAAAATGGACTGCTAAATGTCTTAAATAACGGCGCTGTTATGCCACGTACAATTCTCGGTGGAGGAGACGTCGCCAAAATATGTGGGAAGGAAGTGATGATATCACCCGGAAGGGTTCCTTCGACAAATCACTTCTCACCTGGCGAGATGAGAGGATCTGAAAAGGAACTATGCACCCTGTCCAGGTGTGCTTGCGGTTAAACAGAAACTCCACACTGACCACACCAATGTGCAGCATGTATGAACAGAACCAACCCGCCCAGCTATAAGCTTACATCTCGCAGCTTTTTACCAAAATAATAGTGCCAGAATTGTGCAAGAAAAATTTTGTCCCAGTTACAGGAGGATGACTAGATTAGAACGATTCATGTCAATAAGGAGTACAGCTTCACGCAAATTGGGGCAATATACCCAGTAGTGTCATTGTTCTCATTGCTCGTGTAGCAAAAACGCACCAAGTAGCCACCATTTCAGAAGCTACATCTTGTTTTCTTACACACAGATTTGGAGGGAATTTTGAGACAATCGCCGTGGTTGACCTGTTGTATACGCAGGAGTTGGCGATCATTAACAATGGGATTGGTCAACTGTCTTTAGGCCCAGCTAACTACGTACAACCGTTCCAATAGAAATCCTTACTGTGGGAGTGGCGACATGCGTGCAGTATATCTCCATCTACCGTTTCTGAAACCGCTATTTACGGGTACCATTAGATATACGAATTACAACCTCAAAACGAACGCCCTCGTTCCTCAGCGGTACTCATCTCTAACTCCGTTTTCGTGGTAGATAATCGGCCGATAGGTTACACAAACGTGATTAGCCAATTCCCCTCAGCTGGCACTGGGCTATACGTTGCTCAGCTGCTGGATACGAGGCTGTATCTCCAACTAATCACTACAGTGTTAGACTTGGCGATGAGCATCACTGTTTAAATTGCGCGATCGGATTGGCCGCATAAACTATGGCGGCGCAATGGGCGTTCGACCAGGTCGCACACGTCGTTTTGTAGGGAATGAAGCGCGGGCTATTACTACTTGTGCGAACGTTGCAGGAATCAGCGGAAATCAAGATCAATGGCTTGAAAACAATTTAGGTACATTGTAGGAATGAATTACGAAGTAAGTGGTAGTTGAACGACTGAAAGTGAAATTAAGTGGGTAAGGGTCCAAAGGTACCCATTCAGGGGCAGGAAGTTTGTTCAGTGCTTTTGAGTCTACAGTCGGACACACAAAGCGTCGTGTAGTGTGCAGATGAACTTGAGGTGCGCCGTCGGGAGTAGTTGGCTCAACCGGATGTCTCCACAAGTACCTAGAGTTCGAGAGTGCGACCATAGGCTCGCACTGGGATATGGTTTATGCCAGTCACACTCGACTTCGGAGGATGCAGTGTGATTCATGAGTGGTCTTCAATCATATTATTGTGTTGAGAACCAAACGCGCCTCAGGCAGTTGGTGTTGTGCGATAATGCCAATAGATGACTACCGTGAGCATTTGTACGCTGCACTA
>OX104068.1:1595379-1743193 GCA_944474145.2 Dicrocoelium dendriticum | reverse complement strand
GATCCTGTTGGCAGCAGTAACCCTTCGTAATGTGCCCTATGTAGTCCATAGATCAGATGACACCAACACGCCGAGGTCTTTTTCAAGGATTGAATTTCTGAGCAACGCCCCACCAATGTGGTACGTCCCGAAAGGCTCAGAAGCACCAATAGAGAGGACCGAGCACTTATCGTGATTTACGGGCAATCGCCATTTGACTGACCACTCATGTAACACATCAAGTGTTGCCTGTAATGGGTGAACATCGCCAAGACAGGATACCTCCATCCACATCTTCAAATCGTCAGCGTAAATCAAGCAATCCAACTGAAGTTCCGCCGGGAGGTCATTGATGAAGATCTTGAAAAGTTCTGGGCTCAGAACCGATCCCTGTGGGACACCGCTAGTCATGAGCACAGGAGCAGAATAACTCTCGTTCATGTCGACTCGCATTGTCCTGGCAACCCAAAAAATCAGCGATGCACTCATCCCCTTGAACTGATGACGCTTCTTACATTCTTACTATCAGCCTTCTCTTGCACTACTTTTAATTGATAGCAAACTCCTAACACTTCAGTTGAAACATTGCCACACTTGGACAATTTGCTTCACTATGTGATTATGTTGCACAATATGAGCAGACCACGTAATCGATCTGTGTCTCGCAATGTCGAGAAATACACCATTTATTTATTTATTTATAAGATCAGGACGCACTCGCTGGTTTCCACCCTGATGGTCAGTGGTTGACGGTAAGCAAGGATAGCGCCTTCGCGCATCTTCAGCGACGACCCAAGGTCTAAGCCAGTCGAGCTGAACTTACAACCCTTATGGATGTTATCTCCCACAACTTCTCTGCTTCCGCAGTGCTCGCGAAATACGCCATACGGGGTGACCTTACAACCAGCATAGCCACTTCGCTTCCTGTGAACAACTTCGGTGCGGTTCACAGAGAGGATAATGAGGCCGCTTCCCTGGTCTGCAAGCGTTGACATGTCAAGCATGAGTAGTTCAGAAAGTGCGTAGATGATGCTACTACCCAAGTTAGCTCGATGGAACTTCCAGATGTGCTAACGATTGCATTACATTAAGGTCTAGCCTTTTATTGATTGATGAGCGTCGGTTAGTGACCCACGAGCGGTTGAAAATGAGCGAGATCACAGTAATGAAGGAGGTTATCATACCACTGGTTGGCATCACATTACACTATCCTCCGAATCCAACAGATACCTCGAAGTGCAATACCATCTGCCGGACAGAAACGGAAGGTGTGAAACGGCGGTTTAGTAACAAGGTGGCATATCCACCGTACAGATGAATAAAGCATGAATGGCCGACCACAGGTGTTCGCATTCAGCGACATAAACAACGAAAAGACAACTGTTTATGGCTAAAACTCATTACGCGAACATACAAGTAGACGAGCGCCTGCAGTCACAAACAAGTGAGACGAAACAGCTACCTCGAATCGTTTACAACCACACGATGGACAAATGTACGCAACATGTGTTCGAAACATCGTAAGATTATCGGTATCATTTTGGAGTCAATGGACTGAGCGAATATTGAGGACAAGAAGCAAGTAGTTGAAGTGAGAAACAGCTTCTCCGAATCTAAGCTACTAACATGCGAAGTGATCCAAGACAATATCGGGACCGCTTTTGTTTTTGATTTACATAAATGATCTATTTGGTCACATCAACTTTGGAAACCCCTCTCATTTCACGGACGAAATGCAAACCGTCTACTGTTTCTATTCAAGACAAGTTAGTTTCGCTTCAACATACATCCAATCCGATGTGACATGGTTAAAAAATGGAACCTTATCAGGGGACTGCTTTTTGCTGTAGACTGATGCAATGCTTTTTACCATGCTTGCGACGTTCCTTCTGATCACCTGACGTAATAATATCCTTATCCTCGCGTGTGGCAAAGCTTCCTACATTTCCATAGAACAAGACAGGCACTTATAGGTCACTTCCAGGAAGATGGTCGCATATGTTTGCAGATTTGTCTTGAAAGAATCCATACTGGTGGCGTTCGAATTGTACATATGATCACGGCTTGAATACCGTCCAGTTATCTACAGTAAGCTGTGTCTTTTACAATGGGGTTTCAGATTCGTCTGGAGGCACAAATTACCATGAGGGTTGTAATAGGTTCAAATTAAAACTGCATGGCTATGCAGAATAAAGCTCATTCTGTAATTCCGGAATGTTTCGAAGAAAAATAAAAAGTATGTAAGCTGGCAATGTGATTAAGTTTTGCTCCAGACCACACCGCATCTTCGCTCTTGCGGCAGGTTATGGTCAAATTTCACGTTGCTAGGCGGATACTGTGCATTCTAAAGATGCATTCCAAACTCCGTTCAAGACAGCTATGCCAATAAATATGCACCAGAATGAAATAAGCTCTCTTCAGAAATAGCGGTACTCTTCATAAGCATAACACTTGCGAACAGAAATCTTTTCGGCAATTCATTTCAGGCAAATAAAATTACAATACAGATAAACGTGACAGGTAAGTGAACATTGGCGATGTGATTTGTTGACTCAACGAAGTCGATCAATAATCCGCTCCATACAGTCATGCGTCGAGGCGCGCGGAGACGCATAAAATACAGACGCGTTGGCCGGTAGGTCTACAACCATCACTCTAAGCCGTAATCACGGTCCGAAATTATAACCACGGCAGCATGATAGATTGCACAATGTTCTCTGCTTACACAACTCCGGCTGAAGTATTCTGATTGCAATGGCTTCAGCGCTTTCTGATTCCCCTGGGGTTGCGCCTCGGTGCCGTGTAGACCACTTTAACGGCGCCATCAGTCCGAATCTGATGGCCGGTAGTAAGCAGATGTCGAGGATGGAGCTGCGAACATTCCTAAGCGTACCGCACTGCAAAGAGGCAACGCAGCGGTCTGCTATCCGCCTATATAGACATCTGGTTGTGCATCCGAGGTACCTTGCACCACAGGCGCAGGCAAACTGATATAATACAAAAAAGATGAGCTACTAACATCCGGTTGTTGCCAACAACTCTGATGTTTCTCCTCACAAAGACTTATGTAAAATGTCCTGAGATGCTGTGAAATATGGTATGTACACTCATTTTTATCTGCGATTGACTTCATTTCGAAGCCACTGCTTCCTTCCACTCTTGTTTTCACCCGATTTAACGGCTGATGGTGCGCCTTCATGGGAACACGTTCACCAGGACAGTGTGCGAAAAGCAGATGTTCCGATTCATGTGTATGTTAATGAGAGCGGTGATCTACCGTGTGCTTATGCAGAACAGAAAACAGTACTTATCCTTGCTTCTTCCCATCCCTAAATAATAATAATAATAATAATGTGTCAGCTGTACGTCGTAACGGCGCTTCGCTGCCGCGCAACCACCACCAGTCGCGCGCGGGCTGACTATACCGCGAGGACGCCCACCCCTACGCGGATTCGAACCGGTTATCTTATGTTTGTAAAGCAAACGTGCAGACCACTCGGTCACCGGTCGAGTGAAGGATGATATGTCAATTTTGAGATGCGTACGTACATCAACCGTCCTGAATCTTACGAGTGCTTTGGTCAGAGACAGCCTACTGCGCGTCCAGGAAAACATGCCAACATTAGTAGGTTGAGCAAATAAGCATTCCTCCTTGATTGTTTCGTTCCCTTTTGTCTCTGCTCTTGATTTTAATTTTCACTAAACGTAACGACTGAAGATGTATAGATGAGGGGCAAGTGCAGCAACAACGTTGGACACTAGTAGCCAGCCCCCACACACTTCGATTGGGTTCAAATCAACTCTAATCTGCACAACAATTCAAGTTTTCCACTGAATTCATATCGCTTTCAAGTGCTACCATCCGTTTCCGTGTACTCAAATGCACTCCAACTATTCACTACACCGCACCAAACGTTTATTTTGCCTTGTTATTGTAAACCTCACTGGTAGCCAAATTCTTACACACAGATCACCTTCGCCCTTCTTATACTTTGCCAGTGAAGTTAGATTACATGACACGTCAGTGCAGCATATTTGCTGGGTTCAATTAGCGATAGATTCGTAACTGCGAGTCAACTGAACAGAGCGAATATACTGGGTTTAAACTGTCAGTAGGTTGGAGAACAGTCGTGCTCGCCTCAATGGTCCCCAAGAGCTTACTCGCATCATTTAATGTGCGCTACCAGTACTATTTGTAATTTGACTACAAAGTAATCCTTCAAGTAAAAGAGTGGAAACTTCTTTAACACCCGATCTGTCCACCCCCTGTGAGCACAGCATCTAAAGAGTTGGAGAAATATACCACTAAGAGAATGCTGGTCATTCCAATTTTGCAGGGAAGCAGCTGTCGTCTGTCTCGGAGGATGCTCAAGCCGTCCGAAATAAGTCTCGTTGTGGCACTTGAGAACGACACGCATCATTTTTCTGTTTACACAACACTGTAGGATAAGGAGAAATACGTTTCCGGCGCTAGAGGGACCGAAAGTCCGTGATGGATATCCGGCAGTTGGCAATAGATGGACCCATTTTGGTAGCCGCACGTTTGTTCCTATATATACAGCCATCAAGATAAGTTCCGGGTCACTTTCGAAACAGGGGGCTGCGAAGAGGTTTGTCCGGATGTAACAGTCTATCGAATGCGCCACTCCAGATTTTCAGACAGTGATGTACCGCAATCTGTTTCCGTAGCGGATGTTCAAAATAAATTCACAGGGAGTCATTAAATGTTACGACTTTTATACCTGGGGATCGAGTAGCTACGCTGCTATTTCTGCCTGCACAGTGCAAGAGAGCACGAAACCAATCACGGGAAGCAATAGTAAGAGTGATCAACATCCGCTTTGGTTCAGATACGGACCAATTGATCAATTCACTTTAAACCAATCGCAGTAGACGTTGATTGCATATCGCAATCGATCCACGCGAGTGCTTCGTGGAAAAGCAAACAACAATAGCGTTCTCGCGATTCATATCAACCGGTCTAGAAATCACAGCTAGCGAAATATCCGTTTCAGCAATGTGTGCCTGGATAAATATTTCAAGTGCGCATAGGCCAGAGTCCTGGAGTCGAATGATCGCTTCGGCTGATTCAAGTAGATGACACCTAACTACTCGTGTTTGGTGTCTGGGTATTAGATAGATTATACAGAACAGGTGGTTCGTATTGGCCGGATGTGTAAGGACGGTATCGCCATAGAATCAAGTTGGACAAGTTCATCGTAGAAGTTTTCGCACCATTCGCCACGAAACCGTTAATCCTTCTGCACTGATGTCACCCCGAGGAAATGTCTGCAATTAAATTACGCAGCTCGGCGAGTAACTCAATTATTGAACAGCAAATCAAAGCTGCCAATATCCCGAATTATTTTGAACAACCTAAACGATGTTTTGCGGGTTTTCAGGCAGTATCTGATATATCTTGATCGACACGAACAAGAGAAGGTACAGAAAGACGTGCTTGACCTTGGAATCCTGTCCTTAAGTTGCTGATTCAAATCTGGCACAGAATTGAAGCTTACTCGTAAGTCTGAGCAAGATCTCTCTGAAATTTGAATCGTTTATCTTGTTCCCCTTGCACGGCGACACAGATCGATCTGTAAGTTTGGTAAACCAGTTCTGACTTCGTTTCTCGAAGCACCAATTTCTCCAGACGAACTTCTGTGAATGCAAAGGCCTGTGTATGACTTTTGCCCCTGGGCATTTTATCAATCGACCAATTCCCCCGGCCCGGAGCCTTAAGGATAACACGCCTGCCTTGTAATCTGAAGGCGCGGATTCCAGCCTGCGTAGGCATCGCGTGGACCCTCGCAGGATCCCCAGCCCACGTGCGACCGGTAGTGGTTGCGTGGCAGACAAGCGTCGGTACTGCGTACCGGCGTACTACCGTCCCCTGCCTTGCCCACGAGATCTTATAACTGACCATCCCACTACAGAGCATGCAAAGAAAGGACATACGATAGGGGCTACCAACATTTAGCCGTTAATGCTAGCGGACAAATTAAATTCACTCATTTTGCGAACGGATTAGGATGCGCAATCTCAACGTGGACCGCGATTCGCGTTGAAGGGAACTTTGGTAAATTCAATCACTGGGACAGTCGTGGAGCGCAGGTATTTCAGACGGGAAACATCAGTTATCCAACTGCTTCATCAGTTACGGACCCAGTGATCGAATTGATCAGAGTTCACTTCAATGTGAATCGCAATCCACAATGAGATTGCGCGCCTCAATCCATTCACACACAACGAGTGCTTCCAAATGACCCCTCAAATTTTTCAGTTGTGACAATTGTTGTTCACCGTGACTTGGTGAGTTAGGTACATGGGTTTTGGCTAACATCTCAAAGACTCCGGGTTCGAGTGCTTGCAATCTCCAGCTGAGGAGATCAGATCAGATCGAAACTAGCCGTGGAGTGCGGCGTTTTCGTGCGAACAACACCCAATCTATCCATCAAGTTAGGCTCATGTTTGCCGAAGTGTAGCGGAGGTACAGAGAACACACGCGCTTACTGTCGACTGTTATTACTTATATTTAATGACCTGTGATGGACGGAAGCACCCGATGTTTGCCGGAGCTACAACTGTAACACGTGGTTAAAAGTAGAGGAACCTTCGCGACGGGAAATTCTGCGAACGACCGAGGGTGGTCATAGATCAATAATCGGGTTTCGAGTCGACAGAGTCCGCGTCTGAGGGTTCACGAAATTCCCTACCTTGCATGAGTCAGGCTTAGACGCTTAGTGGTGATGAAAGATGGGGAATGTGCCCGGAGGGGGTGACTTATTTTAAATAGTGGCTTGAAGTGTTTTTCAAAAATCGAAAGAATACGCGATTACTTTGCGAAGACTGCAAGCTGTAGTGGGGTTAGACAGTATCGCTGACAATTGTGCCTCACTCTACTCTGATGAAGTCAGTGCCCGTCTCCATCTAAGCAGAATGCTTTATTGGAGCCCGATGACTTTTGACGGCCTTAATTTTCGCAAAAAATATACCACAATCTGCCAAGCCGCAGGCACAGAAAATCATTTCATAATGGTTGGCCAAAACCCGAACGGACTTGTGAGTTGCAACGCACAAGAGAATGCAGAACAAAAGATGAACTCAGTGAAATAGTGTTGCATAAGCAAGATAAATCTAACCAAAACGAATCACAACGCTGGTACTTTACAGGGACAGGGCGGGTGCCACAAGATGTGTGTTGAGGTAATTGAAGGTGCAAGGGGATGACACAAGTAGCAAGCTTGAATGCAAGTCAAGTGTTACCCCTACAACGCTGCTGCCCGCAGAAGTGTCAGGTGCATGCGTGTGTGTGTGTGTGGAAATGCGAAACACTGTACAATGGGTTCTTAGAGAAAGACGACGTCTCTCTTCTCCAACTATGTACAACAAAATCAGAGGGACGTAAGGTAGCGGAGTGTGCACGGTGTGAGTTCGAAGACTGGGAGTGGGGAGTAAAGGGAACGACGTCTGTGAAAGAATGAAAACAGTAAGAAAATACAGGTTGAATCGTTGACTAGCCAAGCAAACAGGTGGCAAATGTTGCGAAACCATGGAACACGTCAAAAGACAAACGTTTCCTGGTGAACCAGATCACATGAAGTAAGGCACATGTCTAAAAAGGTCGGCAACAATGCGCAAGCGAAGTCACATCGGTGGTGGAGCCAGAACGAAGCGGTTTGAAGTCTTCCAAGTGAGCAAGTAGTGAGTCAGCCTTCTTTCCATTGTATCTTAAATTTGGTCAGTTTACTCGGTGGTCGCTTCACCACAGTGGTTGGGGCGGATTCGAGGGGCGCTGAGGTCACGAGACCTGTTTGTTCGGGAAGCGGATGACTTACAACAGCCGCTGAGATGGATGACGATGATGAGATAAGAGGCTGAGACGATGAGCTGAAAGACGCAGGATGAAGCTGGACAGAAGACGGCGTTGGGGCTGGAGGCTCGACGGAACTTGAATCCGGAACATCGATTGGGATGGAGAGTGCCGCATTCAATCGGCTTCCAGGACGTGCAGCTGGAACACCACCCATTCGGGGAGAAGTGGAGTTGGTTGGAGCAGAACTCTGTAAACTAGGCAACAACCGAAACGCCGCAGATGTGTTGCCAGAAATTCGCTGTTGAGAATGAATAGATCCCACGAGTGGCTGTTCAGGGCGTCCATTAATGAAAGAGTTTCGGGCCAATGGACTAGCTGTCGCAGTAGTTCCGATTCGCGAGTGGAGCGCGGTACCACGACGGTGAATAAGTGATGGTGGCGGATGATTTAACACATTAAATGGGCGGTCGAAAGGGTCTGAGGCATGAGGAATCCGTGAACGAATTGAATGATGAAGAGCTCGAGGACTGCTAAACGATGCACTGGTTGAGTGAAAAACAGAGCGGTCGCTCGCGTGAGTACCACGATTGAGTACACTGGTGGGTCGACGAGGCCAGGACCAACCCCTGGATAGCGCAGAGTGGTTTACGCCATTATTCTTCAACGGTCGCTGTGTATGCCCTCCCCTTGACGGCCAAGCAGACTGTCCAGATGTCGGTGGATCAACGCTCGCGTCATGGTGCGACTGGGACATCTCAGGAGGTGACGACAGACAACGCAGAACATCATCCACACACTCCTGTGGTATGAGGGAACCGATGATACGACTACCATCTTTGGATTTTAGACGTACTACTTGCATGCATCGAGCCATGTTTGATCGATTCTGGATGAGTGGTTCAATTTGTGCCCACACATTAAGAACCGAGCCACTGAGGACGTGGTAGGTGCGGACGCGAAGACCGACCTCACAAATTGTGCGCTGATGGGTGGCACGAGGACAGATACCGTGTTGCATCACATGGATACATCGAGTGGCGCTCTCCTTACAAACGTGGTACCATGCGTCCTGGCACTCTGACGGGTTCGCCACTCTGGTGTATCGTTCCAACAGCTTTCCAAGTTCCAACGGTCGGGCTTGCATCCCCGTGTTTGGCCGGTAAATACGATAGTACTTTGTGTCACTCTTCCCACCAGATAGACGGGCCCCGGGTCGTGATTTCACGTAGACAGCCAGCACAGGTATGACAACTTTGCTAGTAGTGAGACCAGATGGAAGATAAAATCCATCATGAACACCATCGTGTTGCGTGTAAATTTCCATAGCCGCGGCCCAGGAGAGGCCGCGCTCGGCGGTCACTTTGTGCAGGTGCACCTTGGTCGACTCCGACAAGAACCAGGTGTCGAAGCTTTTGGTCCACGTAATCTCCAAATTCTGTCCGCTTGTGCCCAGATCCATAATACCCAAATCCAAACGGTTATCGCGCTTTGCTCGGCGAGTCAATTCCTCCAAGGTGTCGGAGAAGTAGCGAAATATGGCATTTTGTACGTGCACGCGTAGCCCCAACATGCGATTGAGGAACTTTGACATCTGATTCGCATCTCGTTCACGCGTGTGGCCTGTTGCCAATCCAACACCTTGCAGGCTTGCTTTCGCATCGACAAAAAACATACGTGCACCATCCTGTAGCGTGGGAGGTTTCAGATCGTTTAGACTTGTTTCGTAACTGGCATAATTGCTGGGTGGCTCCACGATGCCCTCTTCCCCATAAATGCAGGAGCGCATAATGATGTCCAACGCTTCGCGTCCCAATTTCGTGTCTATGTTGAACTGGGACAGATCACGTGAATCAGTGGCACGACGATCGCCATGAGTCAATGCACCCAGAGACTCGAGACGTTTTGCAACTGTAGAGGCGAAACGCTGTTCCCCGGCCAGGTCAGATATGAGGAAAAGATACTTCGGAGCGCTGACTTGATTCGAACGATGTGTGCGACCAAACTGTTGTATCGCCCGATCTGCGCTCCACGGTAATTCGAGGGTAATGTGGACACGACGCCGCTGGTTCAGGGCTCGTCGATCCGCCTGTAAAGAGATGCCACTGCTCGCTGCCTCCGAGATAACCGCGATCAGTTTCTCCCCGTCCATAAAACGTTGTTTCTCAGTCAAATTGACAATTTCCAGGCTGACATCGAATTCACGTCTTGACTCGTACGAAACACGGCCATTGTCGCCCATAACCATACGACCCTTACGTCCAGTCATTTCAGCCACACACGACGGACCCCCTAATTTGTCGATTAGTTCATCCAGCGAACTCGGGGGCAATTTCGGCCCCAGTTTCTCGATAAAACGCAACAACAGACTCTGCATTTCACTGCACTGTCGTCTGGCTTCATCCGGGGAGACATTTTCAGGGACGCGATCACGAGACGATCCTATGGAACGGCCATCTTGAGATGTGCGCTTGCGGAACAGGTACTTGTGGGATAGCTCACGCATAGAATCTTCCCCAACGAAGTCATCCAACAAACTGGAGCTCGGCTTCTTTGTCTTGTCAAAACGCTGGTCGGTCATGCCGCGTGACCAAGAGCCTTGTCGAGCGAGAAAGCTGTCAAATAGCGCATCTGGATCCCAGTCGCTGTCGGAATTATCCGACAGTTCGTTGGAAGAGGGACCACCTCGTTCGCGTTTTTTGGGAGCTGCCTTCTTACCAGCAGTACGGCGCCGCTCGGAAGTGCCACTCGGGTACAACTCCAAGTCCGAGTCAAAGTAATCCGAAGACGAGGAATGCCCAAGACCGTTGGTTTTGCAAGTGGAAAGATTTTCTGTGGAGTCATCCTCGTCGCCAGAGTCATCTGAACGATCGTCATCATTGTCCGCATCGGAATCGGAATTCTTCCCAATGGATTTCAGTCTATCCAACTCCACCTCGTCCGCATTCGATCCGGATAAACTGCCACCGGCCACCAGTTTCGCAAACATCTTTTCGCCCAAAATATCTTTCAACCCGAGGCCACTACCCTGTCCACCGGCTACAGCACGACCAGCTCGACTAAGCGTTGCCGAAGAGTTCCGGTCACCCATGGTGGCCAACCGTTCGCCTCGCAAGCTGAAATTTTCCAAGTTGCTCGGAATGGGAAAGTATTTTTCCACGAGTGATTGAAAGACTCCTCTGGAATGAACAGAAGATAAAACGGATGCCATTAGTTAACAATCCCGAACAAGGATAAGATAAACTAAAGAAACAAACAAACGAGGGAGATACCATGCCAACTACTGATAATATCAGCTGTACCGACGAATGTACTGATAGAGGCAAAGGTAATTTTGAGGACTGCAGTCGGTCAGCCGGTTCGCATCACATGCAAGACTAAGTTCGAATAGCGAACAAGTATCTTCTCAGTCCAATGTCTAACAAGGACATGGGCGGTGGAGATTCGGTAGTGAAAATCCCTGCTAATAAGGATGAGGGAGGCTGTTTGGGAACAGTAAATTGAGGTACAAGTATCAAAAAAGAATAAGCGGATAAACTATACAGTGCACTGAGACAAATCATCACACGATTGTTGACTTCCAGCACAGCGCAGCGTATGCGGCTCAGTGCCTGAGCAGACCAGCTTAAGTGGAATCAAGGACCGATCCAACAGCGAAATGGGCGCACCAACCACAATTTCTAAGAACCGCATGCATGGAGTGGCACTCGCTGTGGATGGTGAAAGATGACAAGACGCTGTGTGATGATTGCGTGCCAGATCAGCGAAGAATACGTCAGGCAACTTGGTGATACAACGAGTGGAATCCGCGAACCCAACATTTCACTTATAGCAATTGCAGCATTAGCATAGATGCCGCTGCTTAGATAAAAAGTGAGTGAGAAACACCCACCACAGAAGACATCAGAATCATGAACCGATAACAGGAATACACACCAAAACAAAGCGTAACAAGTACTGGAACTGGACTCGAACTGTATGGTAGATCTGACGAAGCTCGAGAATTCAGGGAGATGTGACCGTTGTGGTCACGGACAGATGGAGGACTCGGATGTAGTTCTGTTAGGCCTGCAGCAGATCCAGGTTCGGATATTTTGGGTCACCTCCGCCGTGGTAAGAAAACAGACAGTTGACCACTCGCGGTTGGCGTCCGGATGACGTAGTCAAGTGTAGTAGCATCACATTAGTCACCGCACCAACCTCATCAATGTGGCGTGGCGGATGGGACTCGCGATTAAAGTAACTCATTGTCATTTGTTTCTGTTGGAGAGGAAAAACGGCCTAATGCAAGGATGTGCTTTGGCGGCGCAAAGCAAGGGCTGCCAAGGACTGCCAACAAGTCGGCTAACTGAGCGAAGTCTCGCCTGCGTTGGTGGCAGGATCGAACACCCAGTCATACATGTAGGCGGCGTGTAGGACGTGGCAAGATTTCTGAGCCGCTGCATGTGAGAGAACTTTTTGGCTGTCAAACTACGAAGGGGCCGGAGACGTCAAGCCTGGCCGAGTCTGCGTATCTGTCAGGAAACCAAGCGACAGATATCAAATGCATTTGGCATATGCGGGAGGAAGTTTACAGTCCAAGTGTCAGTGTGATGGTGTGACTCCCTGAGTTTGTTCTACTGCGTTGCGGTACGCTACACAGGTTGCTTTTCTAACGGCAACTGTATATTACATTGTTCTACGTGATTCCTGGTGACTGTAAGTCTATTCGTAGTCAGTCGCACAGTTCAGAAGACAACTGGACAACACAGCTAAGTGGATCGCGCGAAGGCACGTAAGCTGTCGCACCAAGTCGAAGAACACGTCGGAAACGATAAAAAGCAGAAACTATCGTGGCGCACATTCGTAGGACTGGGTGGGAACCCAAGCCAGAACGTGTTGTGGATAAACCTCAAAAAGAGAGGGACAAACTGTCAGAAGTGTATCGGTTTCCTGTAACCGAATGGCAAGCAAACTGAAGTTCTGCAAAGGCAAGCCAAATCCATGCAAGAGTGGAGACTGGAACACAGCGTTAAAGCCACAAGCCAACTACCTGGATCATAACACGATGGATCCCAGGTGATGGTGTGATAAACTATAAAATGGAAGACAGATTAAGACAACTTAGGTGGGTGCTTGCAGCGAAGGTATTGTCAGTGACCCGGGACACACTGTACCGACGCTTCGCTACCAACTGACCACCATCAGTCGCAGGTGGACGTCCGCACTTATGCGGATTCGAAGTGGTGACCAATGGATTAAAACAAACTCTTAATTTTTCATAAACCCGCTCTTCATGGCTCATACTATTGTTCGTTCGTCCTGCCTGGTGTAAAATATCACAGATTCGATGGCGGGTGGAGCACCAGTACGGTCTCGATTACAGCTCATGGTGGTATACCTATCAGATGATTGAAACAGCAAAATGAACCAATACGATAGTAGTGATTTGAATACTACAACTTCTAAGTACAAGAGAAAAAACAATAATCTATATTACGTAGCCAGACTCTATGGATCCGTTGTCTTCCAGACCTGACCAATCAGTATTCCTGCCAAATGGGTTCCTGACTGTCTTTCCTACTTTGTATCTTATTCTCATCTGCTTATGATTATTAGCATTTGTATATTAGCTATGGACTAGATTCCGCTCTGTAGGCACACGAAATACGACCATGGTGTTGAATCTTGCAGTATGCTTCCTACAAGTCCTGTCGGATGTGCTCAGATAAGCGCAATTTAGTGGGCGCGCAACACTGTGAATTGTAATCACTTCGAGTTAATGCGCTATACGACACCTTTTGAACTTCGGTTGACACAGCAGAATTTATGCTTCACCAGAATTTATGCTTTTTCCTGTTCCAACTGCGTTATCCGGTGACCTTCTGACATTCGCCAAACAACGCACACTTCACACTCATCAGTACCAGAGTCTGTTGTCATTGGTTTGCTCGTTTTTCATTCTGAATTATGTTTCACACAGGGAATGATTTTCCACATTATAAGATGTCCTAAATAAAATTCTAGCTAACAGCACAAGAAACAATCGCCAAATTTTGTATATTCCTAGCAAATCATGTGATTTATTTGTCTGAATTCTCCTTTGCTAGGCATTCCTACTTTATTTAGTTACGGGAAAGGTTTTGAAGCCGATTCTCGCCTATCTTGATACTACCGCGCTTTTAGTGCCTACCCTGTGCCCACTTTGAACGGGAGCCTCGGAACATATTGAAACCGACTGATACATTCGGGCTGGGCGTCAGCGGGAGATTGAAATATTGACTTGGCCAACGAAGTTTCATTTTCGTTTTCTGATCAGATCGTGCAGGATAACAGTTAACGGAGACAGGCAACGAATAGCGTTGGACAAACAGTAGGAACCCCACTAACACACTAACTATATATATATATATATATATATATATATATATATATATATATATATATATATATATTGCGGGAGAGCCTATGGTGCGCTGAGGCTGGTGGTGGCTAGATCCTGACAGATGGTCTACCCACTGCTGCTACTGTTGTGCCATTCGCTCATGTCCTGGGCGCCTCCTCGTGGCGACCGCTGGGTGGGATTTGGGTTTCGCCCATCTCCCTGCTAAGATCCAGGACACCAATCCGCATGAGTCAGTGAACTGACCATGTGCTAGACCCGCTGCCTTTCGGGTGTTCATTTAATCGAAGGCTTTGGCTGAGGACCCGAGTCGTTCTCCTGTCAGGAGTGGGCGCCCTGGCAGTATCCTAGTCCATCCTCTTCGGAGGTTAGGAAGTGGTCGATGGCCCACTTCCCGTAAAATCTAGCCATGGGAGACAACAGGTCTACGGGTTATAAGCTCACAGCTCGATTGACGTAGAGCACGAGCGCCACGCATTGTCTCTGACGGTTGGAGGACACCTCCGGGTGTTCAATGGTTTGCTACTGTCCGCCTCAAGCCAGGCAGCCCCTGATCAAATTGGTGCAAACCCGCCAAAACCCACCTGCGTCTGGCCGTGGTCGCAAGTGCGTATCCTACTACGGTCGCAAAACATATATGAATCGTTCCAGTATCTCCAAGGCTGCGTGTGACAGCCGTCAAGCAGATCCCAATCTGTCTCTGCAATCACATTCCCGAGCTGGATCTGCTCCCACTGCCTTGTGGGTCAGGCTATTGAGCCAAAGGCTCCGGGCGGAGTCCATCAAGCAAACCTCCAAACCACCCACTGCCTTGTGGGTAAGGCTATTGAGCCAGAGGCTCCGGGTGGAGTCCCGCAAGAAAACCTCCGAAGCACAACGACCACCTCGCGTGCGATTGCCCACCAATGCAATCGTATGCCTGCGCGCAAAGCACTCAGCATCAGGTGATGGAACGTGCGGACACTACTGGACCGGAACTGCAGTGAGCGCCCCGAGCGACGCACTGCACTCGTCGCGATGGAGCTGGCGCGTTACCACATCGATATTGCGGCGCTCAGTGAAACTCGGCTCGCTGAGCAAGGTAAGTTGCATGAAGCAGGTGCTGGCTACACATTCTACTGGGTGGGCAACGCCGCCTCAGCACCACGTGAACATGGGGTCGGATTTGCAATATCCGATCGCCTCCATGGCCAGCTGGTGGGTGAACCAACAGGCATCAGCGCGCGACTGATGACTGTTCGTCTACGACTCGGAAGAGGTAAGTTTGCCACTTTTATAAGCACGTACGGTCCGACCATGTGTTATCCTGATGACACGCGTGATCAATTCTACACTCAGCTATCCTCCGTGATACGGTCTGTGCCGAGGAGCGACCGACTATTTCTGCTGGGTGATTTCAACGCGCGCGTTGGGCGTGATGCATCGGTGTGGGCAGATGTTATCGGTCCGCATGGCATTGGTTCAGCGAATGCGAACGGTGACAGGCTGCTCTCACTGTGTGCCACTCACGGCCTGACGATCACGAACACTCGGTTTGCACTGAGTGCGACTGATATAGCAACTTGGACACACCCACGGAGTGGTCACGCTCACCTGCTCGACTATGTCATCGTACGTCAGCGTGATATGCGTGAAGTGCGCATGACACGTGTACTGCGTGGAGCTGAGTGTGGCACTGATCACAAATTGGTTCGGACCAAACTGCACATATATTTTCGTAAATCTATGTATTGCACTCCCGCCGTGAATCGGCGTAAATTTAACATTCTCTCCCTCGGTACTGGGGCGAAACGTACTGAGCTGGAGAAGGCGATGGCTGCACGCCTGTGTGATGTGGAAGTCATAGCCACAGTGGGCGACCTGTGGCACCACATTCGCGACCAGGTGGCAGCTGCTGCCGAGGAGACCATCGGGCGCACAAACTGTAAGCGGCCTGATTGGTTTGATGAGAACAATGCGACGATTGGCGCATTGGTGTCGGAGAAGAATGCAGCATTTGCTGCACATGTCGCAGACCCCAGTGACTTAGGGAAGAAGAGTCAGTTTCGCAAACTTCGACGGCGACTGACCCGAGAGCTCCGTCGCATCAAAAATGCATGGTGGACGGAGAAGACGAAGCAGATGGAATGCTACGCCGAACGCCGCCAACACAAGGAATTCTTTGACTCCTTGAAGGCGGTGTATGGACCGAAGTTGGAGCCGCTGAGGACGCTGATCGATGGTAGTTCAGGCGCTACCTGCACACAGACTGCAGACATAATGCAGATCTGGCAAAAACACTTTGACTGTCTCTTGAACAACCGTTCAGAGATCGACTGGCCTACATTGAACGGCCTCAAGCAGCACGATGTGAAGACGAGTCTGGCGGACACGCCGACACTGGATGAGACGCAGAGAGCACTTGCTCAGCTGCGAAACGGCAAATGTGCCGGAGCCGACGGGATCCCGCCTGAAGTATTGAAACACGGCGGACCCGCGTTGGTGACTGCGCTGCACCACTTGGTGCAACGTGTATGGATTGAGGAGGTGCCTCCTGAGCTGAAGGATGCCCTTGTGCTACCACTGTACAAGGGTAAAGGGAGCAAGCAATGTTGCACGAATTATCGTGGCATCAACTTGCTGAGTTGTGTGGGCAAGGTGATTGCCCGAATCCTGCTCAACCGCCTCGTCAGTCAGGTTGTGGAACCTAACGTGGCGGAAGAGCAATGTGGATTCCGTTCGGGTCGCAGCACTATAGATATGGTGTTTGCGGCTCGTCAGTTGCAGGAGAAGTGCAGAGAACGACACCAGCCATTGTACTCGCTTTTTGTTGATTTCACCAAGGCATTTGATACGGTGAACCGCGAGGCATTGTGGCTGGTGTTGGGTAAGTTTGATTGCCCGCGTAAGTTTGTAAGTTTAATTGAATGTCTGCACAGTGGTATGCGAGCGAGGGTGCAGCTGAGTGGAGAGACCTCGGATGACTTTGCAGTTGTCTCTGGTGTGAAGCAAGGCTGTGTCTTAGCTCCTGCCCTGTTTAATATATATCTTCATGCAATGATGTCCTGTGCTTTTGATGCGGCTTGTGCTTACGGTGTTCGTGTGGAGCACCGTATTGATGGTGGGTTGCTGAACATCCGTCGTTTCGGTGCGAGAACTCTAGTCTGTGAGACAACTATCCGTATGTTGCTGTTTGCTGACGACTGTGCATGGTTTGCACACAGCGCGGATGAGTTGCAGCACATGACTAGTGCTCTGGCTTTGACAGCGGCCAAATTCGGGCTCACCATCAACACAAGCAAAACTGTCTGTCTCTTTCAGCCTTCACCAGAGGTGCAATCTTCAATATTGCCGCGAATCAGCATTGGTGCTGAAGTACTGGAAACCACCTCCCGCTTCTGCTACCTTGGGAGTGTGATGTCGACTGATCAGCAGACACACAGTGAGCTTCGTATCCGCGTGTTGAAGGCAGCGGCGGCATTCGGGAAGCTTGAGTACCGAGTGTGGAACAACCATCAGCTTACCATTGGCACGAAGCTGATGGTGTACAAATCCATGGTGCTGTCCGTTCTTCCATACGGCAGTGAAACGTGGACGATGTACCGTCGGGATGTGCGATATCTCGAGCGGTTCCATCAGCAGTGCTCGCGACGGATTTTGCGCATCAGTTGGGGGGACAGAGTTGCAGACACGGAAGTGTTGCGACGAAGTGGAATGTATGCAGTGGACTGCATACTTTTGCTGAGACACCTGAGGTGGCTCGGTCATGTGAGCCGTATGGATTCGACGCGGATACCGAAACAACTCTTATATGGTCAGCTGAGTATTGGGAAGCGGCACGTGGGGAAACCAAAGTTACGTTACCAGGACATGATTAAAGTGAGCCTCTCACGTTCTAATCTTGATTGCAGATCATGGGAATCGAAGGCGGTTGATCGGCGTGCATGGTGCGATCTGATCACGAAGGCAGTTGCCGAAGTGCAGGAGAAAGCCCTCATGCATGCGGAGAAGAAGCGGCAAGTGCGGAAGCGGCAAGCACCGATGGGTTGTACTCCATCGACATCAAGCACATGGTGCTGTAGCACATGCGGTCGCGAGTGCCTGAGTCAGGCAGGCTTAGTGAGCCATGAGCGAGGCCACTCGGGACCACTACCGAAGCGACAACGGGTTCTGCAGAGAACGTAGGCAGAACCGGCGCAGCGTTTGTAGGTACGCTGCATTCGATTTACTAACCGCGTGCTTGCATGCTAAGTCTATTTATTTCAGGTGGTGGGTTTGCAATTTTGTCCTAATGCTTTTCTTTCTCAAATAAATGTCTACCTGTATTCTCTTCTATAAACTTGCACACGTCGCTTAAGCCAATTGTAGTTAATTTCGATAACATTTTCGTGTTTGTAGCATTTCCGTAAAATATACTTCCTGACCTCGTGAACTTATCTCGGATTCTTTTGTAAACAACTTATCTCATATGCTCATTAATTTAAGATTCATGACACCGTCTCCTTACGCATTACTCGACTTATTTTCTTTGTTATCTTTCTCTCAAGTGATTGGCTGTTGCTTGATATCCCCGTGTGGCTGCGCTTGATGTGCATGTTGACAAGGTGCCTACCTGTCTATTACTCACTACCTCGTCCATACTGGCTCCAGGAGACAGTTGGTCGTTGCTGGAGGGGACGGGGGTGCACGGTTCTTGTGGCCGTGTTAGGATCAAAGAGTGGTTCCATGCACTCAGTGTGGAGCGGACTACGGTCCAGCCACCGCCTTGCGTGCACTTGATTCCCCAAATACAGCGTGCTTGTGTTTGCCTGTGAAGTAGTGTGGGCCGGCTCCATTGATGAAACGTGTTTCCCATCCACATTCCTCCCGGCCTTATTCCTTCGGGTTTACACTGGATATGGGGTGTGTGGATGGAGCTGTGGGTGGTGCAGCGCAAGCCACCCATGGTCCCTCTGTAGGCGCAGGCGTTCTGTGGTTGGCCACAGTGACAGGCAAATCCGAAACCGGATGCCGCCAACAATATATATATATATATATATATATATATATATATATATATATATATAATACACAATCTGTGGTACAGATATTGTGCCATCGGAATCACGGCTGAATAGGAAAACAGCATGAGTATAAAGAAAAGTACAACAACAAAAGCCATTTTTATCCAATTTACCACTAACAGTTTTTGAAAATTTTCAGTTTGTTTTTTAGGGGGAGGAAGAAGGGATATCGCAACACACCGACGCACACGTCCACCATCGACATCGATCTTGAGCCATAGCTTCCAAGGTTTTCAACCAGCAAGTATCCGCATCTCTCGGACCGCAACCAGGTAGTTGACAACAACCGGCCGAGGCCAACTGTTTTGTCAGCTTTTTCATACGGCTTCTCTATGTTGTAGGCTGCCCACCAGACCGTCTCTTCCAGCCCTGTCCAGCAACCGCAAACAACGCATGACGGGGGTAACGCTGGACAGGCATGCGCAATACGTGCTCCAGCCGCCGCAGTTGATGCAATGAGACGATGAGATGATCAAGGCAAAAGAAGTTGCGGTTTGCTGGCAGATGCAGCGGATCATTTCAATGAGTAGATACGTTCAATCACTTTTCATGACCCAGAGATGTACCCAAAACCAGTTCAACCAAGGCGATGGACTGGCACAAACGGCGGATAGTTTCTTCGGCATTGCGAATTGATCGGAGTATCTTTGTATACGCCGAGAAGGAGCAAAATTTTCCCGGAAAAACCGTTATCTCAATAATATTAAACGAAAATACTCAGAAAATGTGTAGCATATGGTGTTTTTATCAATTTGTAATTGGTCAGATCGGTAGCTGACCCAACTATTCTACAAATTGAGATTTCAATAATAATGAATAACTGTAGTCAGTGCATTGTAGACCGCCTGGACCGGGTACCGTGTTCCATTGAGTACATCTGTTTGTCAAGGTCAATAACTTTTCGTTGTAGCTGGGATTCGAAATTCGTGAGAAACGAAGCTGTTGTTAACCGGAATCGAGCGGAATTTGCTAGACCAAACAACTATGGCATCCAATGGTGGGAAGCAAGCCAGGAATCACTCACTTTGTGGTAGACACATAATCGCCGAGATCGGATCCCAGCTCTTCCACCTGCTCGAGTGTTTTGGCTTCACCAGTCGACTGCAGACCAATGACAACACACTGAAAAAGAAGTACGAAATCCCGGTTGGGTTGGATGGATTACGAAGACAATGGCGAGTAAGAACTCGACAGGTACGGGGAATCATTTGGGACCGCTAGAAGTAGAAGGCCCAGAAAGGACCAAGTGGCGGAAACAATTACAGTGAATTTTGTTTGGTACATCGCAATTAGATTACAAACCAGATAGACCAATAACCAATTCAGAAAAGCACTAGGCGACCCGTCAGTGGTACACAGTCCTCTGTCCCCCCCTTCAGGAAACCGAATCCATGACCACTGGTGACTTACATTACCAGCCATGCAGTTTTCGCTACTGAACAATGAGAGACGATAACTAACTATCATGGATAGAAAGAGAACTGTGACATAGCCTGACCTGTCCTCCAGTGCCATGTTGTTAATGCTCGGGGGAAAGGACAGTGGTGGTTGGTACTGAGACTCCAGGACTTCCCTACCGGTAGACGTGAATCTACAAAGTCTTTTAAAGACTGTTAGCGTTAAGGTTGGATTATTCACTAGTTAAGGAGAGGCCATCAGACCTCCAGCCCATCGGCTCGAACAACAGCGATTAAAGCTCGGAAACAAAGTTAGCAGAATAGTTATGTCGTAACTCACCCCTAAGCCACTTGAACCCGCATTTGAGACAGACACTACAAGTCTAAAGATAAATTGGATCCAGCAAGAATGAATGATGGATCAACCTCGTCGGTTCACCTGTGCATTGCTCCAGCAGTAGTGGGTCCATGTTGACTCACTTAGGAACCAATCGTGTGAAGGCATGTCGTATCTGTGCATCGCTGCCGCGCGATCAACACAGGTCGCTTGTTGGCTAGGGGCACTGAAAAGTCATCCGCACGCTGAGCCAAGAAAAACTCTACGAGGCGCGGCATTGACTGTCATTCCCAGAACTGGAAAAAGTTCCAGCCCAATTCGAATAGACTATCGGAGCCACGCAAGGATCTACCGCATACACTTCGCTAGCACATTCAACTGGTCTATTTATCTAAATGTGAGGTCTGGTTACTGGATTTAACGCATTTCAAAAGCTCGAGTTCTATTGGATAGAGCACGAATGCCGTGGGAGCAACTGGTGAGCAATCCCACGTACCAATCACTCTCAGCACAGTTGTTTAGAAACAGACGCTACAAGGCCTCTTTAAAGCCAAATAATCCCAGCTCGTTTGTATCGTACAGTGTTGTTCTCATCAGCCCGGTGAGAAGGGTTCAAAATTAGCCAGAATCCTGTCAGTTCCAGAGGATGTGATTTTCGGGCAAATGTGCTAGGTGTGAGAGGTAACATGATGTGAAGCGCAGATATTCCGGCTAGAAGCTGGCACACGGACGGTAACCGCTTTTTCAGAGGAAATCTCACGCGGCCGGTGGCCGAGTGCTATGCGTGTCTGGTTTGCAACCATAAGGTCACCGGTTCGAATTCGCGTAGGGGCGGGCGTCCTCGCGGTATACTCAGCCCACGCGAGACTGCTGGTGGTCGCGTGGCAGCGAAGCGCCGTTACGGCGTACAGCTGGCGATTTATTATTATTATTATCATTATTATCATCATCACTGGATGAATGTATCGCGACAAATAGATCGCATGATGCGACAAAGGGGTGGTGGCTATGAGAAGCGCAAACTCACGTTGCCGTCCTTTAAGCTGGCTTTTGTAAGCTCTACACAAGCGTCCAGCTTGGCAGCAATGCACAGATACTTGAAAAATCGTTGATGAGCCGACCAAAATTGTCCCCACATTGTTTTGCGGAAACGATCAGAGGGACAACTGAGACGAGTAGCTTCGGAGAAAAATCGATACGCGTAGACCCACTGCATAAGAGGGACAGATAGAGAGAGATGTAAGCTGAGTGAGGTGAACCAGGGAACCGAAGCGAACGATCTCATAGGCACACCATCGATGTGATCGATAACTATAGTGAAGGTTAGAATTTTTCCGACAAAAAACGTACTGTAAAAGTGAAAAGGTGATGGTTAAGAGGGAAACAATAGCAAATCGCTACAAACTGATCGGACAACCTTGCTCGAGCAGGCTATGATAATGCTACGGGTACATCCATCCAGTTCAGCACTGTGAATTTATCGCTTGGCTGCTTCGACACGAATCCTCCTGTTGTGAAGACTTTGTGGATTCACAAAGTTCGCACCGAAGACATTTCCCATCCTCTAATTTTGCCAGGTGGTATCCGCGTTTGTTGCGGTACAGTGAAGTAGAACCGTTAGTCGACTAAGTCACTTGGGGCATGTCGATCGAAAATCGATCAATCATTTGTCCGCGCGGGTCCACAAGAGCCGAATTGGTTCGCCAAGCCTGATAAAATGGTTACATCGGTTTCGGCACCATGCTAGACAGAATAATCAGTGTAGTGTGTAATCCTGCTGATTAAATCGTCCATACGTGATCGACGGGCAGATGACTATTGAAAGTGACCTCTTCGAGTTGCACCCGTGATCTTCACTCACTGTCCCCCACGGCTGAAGTGCTAGCTCGAGCTGCTAGTTGTTTTAAACTTAACCTTTCGATTCGATGGAGATCATTCTTTCTGAGTTGCACGTACACGAGGTCGATGTCAATGCTATCAATGTTGATGGCATTAGTAGATGAAGAACTTCGGGGAATTCCGTCTCTTTGTTGCGTCACTGCATGAGCCAAAATCTCCGCTCTGTTCCAGCCGAAGCTGTGTGTGTGTGTCCATATATCAACATGCGCCTTGACAGTGATTACGTGTACGAAAACCACAGATCACCAGAGGATCGAAAAGCAAAGTTTGAATAGGGTAGTAGGGTGATACGGATCGGATATGCACGGAACACTGGCTGTAGTGGTAGCTACGAGAGGCGAAACGGAGGCTTGTTATGAGTTGGATGACCTTTGACTCTTTATTAACCATTGGGATACGAACAAATCGATACGAAAAGTCAAAAGGTTCGATCCACAAACGCCATGCCGCTCGGCTGGAAAACGGACACGGAGGGCCCATAGTTTAGTGCGATTGAACAACTGTGATCCGAGCACCGAAGTGCAGTGGATCCAGTTGCCACGACTCACACTGCAAGAATAACAATAAATAACAACGACAACACCGTGGGGTTGAATGTAAATAGAATGTAAAGAAAATTGAAGCAAGAAAGAAGTGCCTTCAAACTAATCAGAATGGAACGAAAAGCAACAAACAGATGCAAGAAACCGAATGCAAGTACGCCACTGACTGCAAAGTGAAGTACGTCAAACGTGAAACAACGCGGGACACCATGTGCCCTACCAATAATAAAACGTTATGTGGCCAGTAGAGTCAGATCGCGGCTCAGCACTCGTTCCAAACCTCGAAGGGTCATACAACACCGACGTTGAGCGCGATCAAATAGAAATTAAACGAGAAAAATGTCCTCACAATGCGATCTGAAGTGGTCAACAGCAGAGAATTGCGGGGAAAAAAGGAAAATTCAAAAATGCCACAACCCAGTTTGCCGAGTAGCTTAGCAGTGGGGCGAGTATGCCATGTGAGCACCAAATCAAAACAGTGAAACAAAATTTCGGCCGGGAGGAAAATTGGACAAGAAATAGGTGAAATGGATCGCTTACGAGGTCAGCACACTGATTATACACGTCGACGAAGCTCTCGTTCTTCAGGCGCACATCTTCGATAGTTATCTCTCGGATATTGAATTGGACACCCTGGAAACTTAGCTGCCTAGCGATGTACATGCCTCGCAGCTTCATATCCATCGCGACCAATTCCATGGCTCCAACGCCGCGACGTTCCAGGGACTGGATAAATGCGTTGAAGGTTTTGAACGGTGTACCTTCGCCCCACAAGCCCAACCGAGTCATATAGGCCATATTGCGCGGTTCCGTGGCACCGGTTGCACTCGCGTAGACAATTCGTGCATTTGGTAGACGATTCTGCAACTCCAGAACCGTCAGGCCAGTTTTCGTAGGTTTCTGTGAACCGCTGGGTGTGAGGTTTTTAGCCCGATGACACTCATCGAAGACAATCTGAAAGAATGCACAAAACTCCAGGAATAGGGGATTTTAGTTGAACAGGGCTGTCAAACGGGTAGCAGCTCGAATATGCATCAGCTGTGATGCATTGAGTACGCGTATTAAAATGGTACGATAGCATCATGGTCAGGAAATATGACCACTTACGACGCCGTCAAAGCTTTTCCCACACCAATGAACCAGCTGCTTAAGTCGCGTTTTATACTTGGCTTTGGCACTGCCCTGACTTTCCCCGATCAAAGAGGAGTACGTTGAAAAAATGACTCCCTTCTTGACACGTCCATTCGCTTTTCCGGATATCCGCGCATATTTGAACTGCAGAAAGTAAAGAAGAATGGAGGGAAAACTTTATGTCCCGTTGGTGTGAACGTCCGGAAAAACGATTGGAAAGGACAGGGAACTGTTCAGGACACCGAACCAATGTGACACATATGTTTCCAATAGCCATAAATCTCACACTGCAGCGGTTCAATGCCTCCAGGAGCAGAGAAAGGTAAGGACTGAAGCGAAAGTAATCTAACATAGGAAACAAGCAGATGTATGGTGTCAAATGGAGGTGGATGTCCAATGGAATCAAACTGTGGTACCAAGCATGGTTATGAATGATGGTAAGGATGTAATTTACTTGCGGTCATGTGACCACGCTGCCGACGAATGTGGCAAGGAGAACACGGTGGGGCAAGCTATCCTAATGCACCAGGTCGATTCAAACCGATGTGTAAGAGAGAGAGAAACTCACCTTATTTAACGAATGAACCTTGATTTTACCGAAGCCCACATCCCGTAAGTCGCGCTCCGCGTCCACGCGTAAATCGTTGGAAACTGATAACCAGATAGCCTTCTTCCGATGCTGGATGTAATTTTCGTACAGAATCCCAGCAATTGTGCGCCCCTTTCCGACACCAGCCCCATCACCTAGGAAGGTAAAATTCCCTCGGGTCACATATGGAGAAAAGTGTGGGAATGAGGAGCACGCAAACTCTATTGAAGATCGCACAGGCGAGCCAAGTACCAACCATGCGAACATCAACGATGATAGCATATGGATTGTGCGCAAATGGTCTAATTCGTCGATGGAAAGTGAAGCACTGTGCAGAAAGCGGCAAATGAAAATTGCCGGCCACCCAGCAGCCGCACAGGAAGAAGAGACAGGGAAAGATGGAACAACAAATTAAGGTGGAGCCAAAAACAAGCAATAAACATAGAATAAGCTGCATAATTACAATACAGCTGAAAAGCACGTCACCGAGGTATGTATGTAATCGCAACAGTCTAGTAACTAGACATAGAGCCAAGAAAGCCATGGAAATCAGTGGATAAGAGACAGTCATTGCGTCATAATCGTCGTGGCATGCTAGCTGAAGGTGGGCAACACACTTCAGCTAATATGCCGCAAGAAAATGGAATATTTTGACAAAAATACAGCACAAAACATTTTTAGTTTGTTTGTCACACGCCGATTTTTCTCTTTTTTGTCATTTTCAATGTTTGTAGAATTAAACATGTGAATCAACACAACACTGTACACAATTCTTCCACTGATTCCGGTTGCGGGCCATGTCTTCAAGAGTCCTAAGCCATTGGCACTCCCCATCTTTGGGTCCCCATCCTGGAAGACGTACGGGTCCAACAGCGGCTAGACAAGACGTCAGCGATTTCATGTGCTGCCGCCAAGTGGAAGGCTGACCACCACGCAGTCGCTTCCAGCCAAATCCTTGACGAGCGAATAGAGCGCGACGCGGTAGACGCTCAGGTGCCATGCGTAGGACATGACCGAGCCATCTTAACTGGCGCAACAAAACCAGTTTGTTGAAGGAAATACTTGCATTCCCCAAGACGCGACGTCGAACGTCATTACTGGTAACTCGATGTTGCCACCGAACACGAGCGATCCTCCTTAAGCAACCGTTATCGAACGCAGAAAGACGACGCATGTCTTCCACGCGAATCGGCCAGGACTCGCTTCCATACAATAATACTGAGCGAACTGACGTGCTGTAAACGGCCCTTTAGTGAGAATGAGACGTCGCGACGACGCCACAAGTGTCTCAGATTGACAAATGCTGATCGAGCTTTAGCGATACGAAGCGAAACTTCTTTGTTGACAGTGCCGTCAGCAGAAACACAGCTCCCAAGGTAGACGAAACTATCTACCTGTTCAAGTTGTGCACCTTCGAGAGTGAGCACGGGAGCAGGTGAAAGCCAATCCTTAAGCAGTACTTTACACTTCGATGGAACGAAGCTCATGCCATACCTAGATGCTTCAATCGCCAAACGATCCAGAATGAGTTGCATACCCTGAGGATCGTCACCAAGTAAGGCGATATCATCAGCATAATCTAAGTCGGTCGCACGCTCACCCGGTAGAAGCTCTAGGCCAAAATGTTGGAAACCTTCTAGGGCATTCGACAGAACGTCTTCGATTGCGAAGTTGAAGAGGAATGGGGACATAGGGCAGCCCTGTCGCACACCGCTATTGACAGTGAATTGCGAGGAAAGCTTGCCATAGACCCTCACTCTGCCGGATGTGTGAAGGTAAAGTGCTCGTAAGATGGCGGTATATTTCTCTGGCACCCCGTTCTTTAGTAAGCAACGCCATAAAGCAGGTCGATCAACGGAGTCAAAAGCGGCACGTATGTCTAGGAATGCAACGATAGTGGGCCTGTGATAAATGTGGAGATGTTCGAGAAGCTGGCGGAGCGTGAAGATTTGATCCACGCATCCGCGGCCAGGACGGAAGCCAGCTTGTTCTTCACGGTAGTATGATTCACGTACTGGGGATAGTCTACGAAGTAGAATGGATGCCAACAGCTTAGAGGCAACCGAAATAAGACTAATCCCGCGATGATTTGCACATGAAGTGCGAGCGCCTTTCTTGAAAATTGGGACAATAACTGATTCGCCCCAAGAGGGAGACACTTTCTCTTCATGCCAAATTTTTGCGAACAGCGCGGTTAGCTGGTTAATGACTGCCACGCCGCCATACTTGAATAGCTCCGGAGGAAGTCCGTCTAAGCCTGCAGCCTTGAAGCGCTTCAAGCGTCGAATCTCGAGGCAGGCTTCTGCTTCGCTGGGTGGATTCAATGGGACGAGCCAAGGTGTACTGCATGTACTGATGGATGGTGGAGGCCAGTTGAACTGCGAGTGAAAGTGCTCGGCCCAGCGGTCTATACGCCTCTGTTGGTTGGTGATCGGTGACTCATCCACCTCACAAATGACCTCACTGACACCAGGTTTCCTGAGGCCAGTGGACCGAATGAGTTGGAAAAGCCTGCGAGTGTTACCAGAGAGGGCAGCAGTCTCCATCTCTAAAGCACGCTCAGACCACCATGTCTCGCGATCCTTGCGTAGGCTTTGCTTAAGCAGCCGGTTGATAGAACGGCGCCGCTCGTTGCAGTCTGATTCCGCGGAGATATCTTTGCGGCGTTCGAAGAGCTCCAGAGAACGAGCAGAGATCCAAGACTTCAAAGGGCGTCGAGTTAGACCGCAGCATGACTGTCCGGAAATGGTCAGCGCTTTCCGTATACAAGTCCAGTGTTGTTCCACTTCTCGCGGTGGATTGCAACTGAGTGCATATGCCAGTGAAGACTGATAGCTCTCCTGGACAGAGGAATCAGTTAATCTGTTTACATCAATCTTGCGGTGCTTCGTGTTTCGGGATCCTCCAAAACACATACAGATTTTCGCGCAGACCAGAGCGTGATCTGAATCAACGAAAGTGGACCAAAAGGACCTGCAGTCCAGTACGCTGCCGCGCCATCTGAAGCTAATTGCAATGTGATCAATTTGAGACCACGGTTGTGTTGGCGAAGGGGGACGCCAAGTTGCGGAACGCTTCTTCGTACGCCTGAAGCTAGTGTTCGAAAGAAACAGACGGTTGTTCTCGCATAATGTGAGAAGTCTCTCTCCGTTATCAGAGCGGTTCTCATCAAGCGCGTGATGATCACCAAGGTGGCGTTCGTATGGTAACAGGCGGCCAACCCGTGCATTAAAATCCCCAGCAAGGATAACGACATCCGACTTTTTAGCATTTGTCAAGAGCTGTTGTAGATCTCGGTAGAAATCGTCCTTGACCGAGTCGCCACTGCAGTCAGTTGGAGCGTACACAGAGATCACAAACAAGTTGTGTCTCTCTTCGCGTTGCCTGTTGATTCTACATGAACCCCGAAGCCGAACTGCACATAGTCGGCTGTTAATCGGGAACCAGTCCAGTAGTGCCGCCTCGGCCTTGCCACTCAGTGCTATACCTACACCAGCCAAACCCGTTGAGGCTGCTTCTGGATCTCCAGAAAGACGCAGGAGATATCTGGCTTCGTGGTCAGTGGGGGATGTCAATGTAAGCACAGTACTGGGATCTTGCAATCGGGTTTCTCAAAGGCAGCAGACATCAATGTCTAGGGAATCTAGGGTGCGCGCTAGACCGGCTTCGTATGCGGTTCGACATCGCTGCTGCGACCTGGTGGCAAGTGAGAAAATTGCGTAAAAAGAGGAGTTCACAGAAGAGACTCGACTCAACAGCAGGCAAATTCATACAGGCAAGTTGTTGGATCTGCGGGTTCCACATGGCCAAAAGATATCCATGAAATCCATAGGTAATTCGATAAACTGTGATGCGTGTACTAAAAGCACTGGATCCACATGCCCTCACTCATCCCACCGAATTAATAGTGATAAATAATAAAAATAATAGCAGCCATTTTAATAACCAAGGAGAAATGGGGAAAAGAAACTAGATGTGGCAGGGAGCCAGAACTAAGGGAACGGATGCAAGAGCACAATAGACTTTCTGGTCGCGTTATGTTCAGTGTGGGCGGGGTATCAGAAGAGAATACACGACGAGGAAGTCAGCTAGCAAGCATTTGGAGCGCATGACAAAGCCTGCGTAGGTTAAGTTCGATGGGTACGTCTGATGTTTTTGCCGATGAGGCACACGAAAGGGTTTGCGATCAAACACTACAGGACGAACCTCAACGACATCCACTTAGGCCTCCGCCAAGACTAGTAACGCTTCGCAGGCATCTGTGGCCAAATAATGTCAGCCTCCAGTATCCAGTGTGTAGCAGTTGTGTCAGTGATGCACACAGTTAAACTGATCGCATCACAGCGGCGCAAACGCTTCCCCCTAGCTCACCGTCCCTACAAAATGGATGACAATGTGAAAAGCCATCTGAGTCAAGGCAATCCCCCAATGATGATCATACAAAAGATACGACCATCACTGATGAGAATACGGAGCGAGTTAGATAAGTATATCGATCGACCACATCGAATGGTTGTTCAACAATGAGGAGGATCGGTGTTACGTCGGCCCAGTTCTGTAACAGTGCTTTAAACGGAATGGGCACAGACCAAAGTGCGCAGTGCCATACATCATCCGATTTACTAACGTCCTTGCCTAGATCCTACTCGAAGAGAACTGTCGTCATTGCATTCCAAACTATACAGTACAGAAATTGTGTCCCAGGAGAAGTGGAAGGGAATGGAGGGGTGTTTTATAGCGATTTTAAACACAAAGTTGAGGAGAAGAGAAATAGTAACTATGACGCAATCGAAAACACATGGGTTATCCTGAGTCTTCTGCGGCTACGTGTGACATGCCTCAAGCAGCTCCCAAGAGAACTCTGTGGTCACACTGCCAAAGTGGACGTGCTCCCTGTGGGTCAACAACCGTTGCGCGCAAGCCAGAGATACTGGGGGGTCGCTTACACCGGCGTTGATTTAAACCGCTAGACTTCGACTACCGGCCAATGGAACAGACTTGTATCAAAAGCCGGAGGTAAGGCCTGTTAAAAAACTCTCTTTCGGAATGGGCAGCTTCATAGTATAATTTGTCCACATGACACAGTCTCCAGTGCTCTTTCCTACACTATCAATTCCTTTCCTTTGTACACATCCTCTTTGCGTGTTTACCAGCAAGAGAATACTCTCGACTGCATAAGCCATACAAGCAATGATACCGGTTCATCGTTTAAACCCGGGGCGCTATGCTTCATTAGGATCTTTTAATGCATAGCTTTGTTATCAACAGTACACTGATTATCACTTTACAGTCTTTTGTTAAAGCATCAACAGTACGCCGGTACACAGTATCGAGGCTTCATTGCCACTCAACCAACACCGGTCATACGTGGGCTAAGGATAATGTGAGGGTCGGCCGGTCCCTACGCAGGCTCGAACGCGCGCCCTCGGATTACAAGGCAGGCTTGTGATCCTTAAGGCTACGGGCCGGCACACTCTATTGCAATTGAAATGTACTATGTCTCCAAATACGCGCATACGGGACAATAGCGTTCTACTTTTTCTGCACTCGCCGGACTCCCGGCTTCCAATGATCAAACATACACATCATCTTTTCGGTGGTGTCCAGTCTAGGTGCGGGTTCGCACATTTTGATCACAGGCTGTTTGGATTGAGGCAGACGATAGCAAACTAATGCATAACTTCAGAGAGCCTGTGCAGAAGCCAGTGCTGCATGACAATCAACCCGAACCTATAACTCGTACATTGTTGCTTTCCGTTGCTAAGTTCTGAAGAAATAGGGTAAGTGGCATATCCCCAACTACATCCGAAGAGCTGTCGAAACGGGAGCGGGCCTTACTGTACCTCTTCGACCTGCTAATATATACAAAGCAGCGCCTTCGGATGCGATCAGGCTTCTGAGCGAGAGGCTTTGGTTATGGACTCTAAATGTTCGCATACCTAGGATTTGACTCCATAGCAGTATCCCAGTTCACGCACAAACATGAGCGATGCGGCAGCGAAGTATCGGTTCAAATTATTTGCAGCATATCATTGTTGATGTTGAGATTGGATTTGTCTGATCCCTAACCACTGATTTGTCTGCTATGGGTGGCTCTGAAATCGCATGCAAGGCGTCAGTCAGTGTAGCTCAATGGATAACGCCAGTTCTATCGCGTTGGATTCGCAGGCGATGCACAGGGAAAGGAAAACGCAGAAAGGAGAAAGTCCGAAGGAATAGAGGAGATGATTGCAAGAGTCTGACCGCACCGCTTAGTTCCTAAAATCCCCATACAAAAAACAACGGTTGCTAATCTGATACCCACAGCATTCACACAGGTTGCTGAGTAAAGCTGGAACTGTGGGTGCGTGGATAAAAACAGCAGTGAACACTTCCATACATTTCGACAACCGACTGTTATACCCGGAGGGAAAGAGACAACGGTAGAACAACAGTTAAAATAAGTAGATCCATGTGCCTCACAATGAGGTATTGAACTGGTAAGATTACAGAAGCATCTCTTGGCACTGTGATTAGTGTGTACTTAGACGATGCACTTCAGCAGCAGCAGATAGGCAGTGTTGGATTCATTGGAGAATAGACAATACACCAGTACAAAAAATAGGCAAACAAAACCCATCACGAACCGATGAGAAAACCAGCACGTTGTCCGTTGGGAAGAAGGCATTCGTGTCGCTGGCAAGCGTAGACAACAGCCTCTAGCTGCAAGGATGATAGATGGCCACCATCGATCACTTCTCGCGGCAGTGTCAATCGATAATGCACATCGGGGGGCAAGACGCTCGACAAAGAACTGGACTCCACCACCGGATCAGGGTGCTTACAACCGAGTTTCACTGGAAAGGAAGAGGAAGGGAGAGGGACGGGTGAATGGCTACGGATGTTTCCGCAGAGCGACAAGTAACTAAGCATTAACTGTCCACATTCGCCGTGTACTGTTCCCTAGTTAATGAGAAAACTCTGAAAACAGAAGCAAAGTAGAGTATCAAAACGCAGTAAAGACCACAGTCAAATGTACTGCAGCATGCCATCCGCTTCAGCAAATATTAGACCGTTGAGACTTGTTGAAATGCGCCAAATGAAAGATAGAAAACTCCGGCTCACACGAACAGTGGAAACCATGAGTGCGCTATGTAATCTAACATAACCGAACTGCAATGAATTTTACTTGAAATGTAAGCCAAGTCCTCGCCTTCACTACTCTGAAAAGCGGTAATTGCCCATCGAATAATGCTAGTGGATCAACCGGTAGCCATTTCACTGGAAGCCAACCGAGCCGTCAGCACAATGGAAAGGTGCCGGCCAGTTACCTTGTCAGCGTGTTTGCTGCTCCCTTCTCATGACTCTCGGAATGTATCCAATTACGCCAACCAAGGATGAGCCCGGAAATGACAAAACACAGTCGTTAGTGCTTGTCAGGATTGCACCTGTCGTCTGATTGGGCACAGCTGTGATGAATCCCCATCGGAATTTTATCAAAATCGTACAACCTCGGAGTTGTGTCAAAAAGGCACAAGTTATGGAGAGACCCAGAAAACGAATGGAGTAGGCGAACAATTGAGATAGTCTCCGGAGCATTAATGCAACAAGATCACATTTTGCGTGAGGTTATAAACGTTTCTGTCCCGGTTGCGACCACAGGAGGATCGTGAGAGGATGGATAAAGTGACTTCGATTAACGAATGACCGTTAGTCAATTCTGCTTCGGCGGATAAATTAGCGCGGACTGGCAGTGAGGCTTGTTGCAACAACTCGAGGAGGCTTTGTGAAAGCTGAGTGTGTGAGTTTGAATCAGTCGAAATTCGGATTTTCTCGTTTTCTCCATTTTTATGTCCAAAGGGAAAAAGCGAAAAAATTTCTTTCCGATAAATCTCATCAGATAATTACAACTGAATAGAAGCTATCGACGATCTGCCGTGTATGCTGCGACCGGAAGAACGGTGGCAATCAATGACAGTTTGAACGTACTACCACCGACAACTAGGTATAAAATGGGGCTGACCATGTTAGGGCCACGGTAAGATTAAAGTTTGCACAAATACACGCTGTTTACACAGTTCCGGTTTTAGCCGCTTGATCGCAGTTCCTTTTGTCGTGGCCAGTAGGCGCTTTCTGAGTCCTTTTGGACAGCGTTTTGTTGCCATCTACACGACTTTGAAAACATCTTTCGTTTGCATTTTATGTCCCCTCTCTCTAGGTGTTCCAGGATTGAGTTGTAGACATTTCTGAGCGTACCACATTGGACAGCCTCTGACTGTGAAGCTGCCAATCCGTCAAAACAGAGTGAGCGATGCCTGAAGTACCTTTCACACGTGTAAAATACAAAAAGGGGTATGAAAGAACGCCATCGAGAATATGATACACACCAACATGTAACGTGTGGTGCAGTATGAACTTTTTCGAATGCAACGGAAAGGGTACAAAGGGACGAATACTTACTCCGCATGGGTACATATTCCGCGTATGTCTCGGCTTGCGCGAAATCTTCGTCCTCTTCAAGGTCATCGTCTCGCTGGAACAACAAATGTAAAAAACACAAGGATGCATCATGCAATATAGCCTGAACGAATACGGAGATGTGCAATGCGGTCAAAGTCAGTTATAGTGCAGTGCTAGTGGCCGATTTGATGGAAGATCACACTGTAATGATAGTAGAAACTTAAATGGTTCGGTTCAGTTAGACAACTTCGATTCGTGCATCGAGGTGCGGTGAATCAAGTGACTTCTAAACACATCGCGCCAACATGCTCGAGGAGAACACTTCAAATAATCAGAAGAAGCAGTTAAGAGTCCGAGAAGAAGACAAGAGTGATAGACCGCCAATGACTTCGTGGTCGCCAGAGACCTCGATAGAATAGTCAGCCAATGATGTGGCAAATCCCGAGGACCTCATTCAGGAGGAAGAGACAGTATTTATCAGAGCAAAGCACTAGATGAGTATGTCCATGCTTTTTTGTCTAGGAATTCACTCAAACAAATCGCAGTATTGGCCGAACACAAGTAGCGGTGATGCAAGATAAACATCATCATCATCAACAACAGCAGTACATCAGCCATTTGAACTGATGCTTCGCTGCCATACAACCATGAGGACCTATGAAATAAAGAATAAGAAAAGGGAGAGAAGGGGGACTTACCTGAAAACCTTAATGCCCTAAGCAAACATTCAGGGTCAAGGCACCTACACCTCTGTGTAGACAACATACCGTCACAAACAGCTGGCTATCGTGCAAAGATAAGGCGGCATCGGCGAGACAGCTTCCTTGCGGCTTTCACTGCCACGCGTCATAATCAGCCATTACCCCGCAGATAACTCAGCACCAAACACACTTTAAACAGACAATCCGATTAGGAGACGGCAGCAGACGCGCCACTGGTGTCGGTTGCGAGCCATGTCCTGTAAAGTCTCGAGCCAAGCACAAGGTGAGTCACGTGGACTCCAACCCGGAAGGCGAGACGGACCAACGGCACCCAGTTTGGTCGTCAGTGACTTCATTTCCCGCTGCCAAGTCAACTTCTGTCCACCTCGAGCCTTGCGCAACCCTACACCTGGTAGACTAAACAAGGCCCTCCTAGGTAAGCGGTGACCAGGCATACGTAGCACGTGCCCGAGCCAACGTAACTTATTCAGTGCTATCTGTTGTTCTAGGGAGATAGCATGATCATCACCCCCTAGTACTCGCCTACGCACATCATCGTTGCGGACACGCTGGTGCCATCCGACACCAGCAATGCTTCGCAAACAACGATGATCAAGGACTTGAAGGCGCCTCAGATCTTCAGACCGAAGGGGCCAAGTTTCACTACCATAGAGCAGAACGGCCCTCACTGTGGCCTTGTATACACGGCCTTTCAGACGGAGGGAAACTCCCTTCTGTCGCCAAAGATGACGCAGGTTCAAGAAGGCAGCTCTGGCCTTTGCAATGCGTGAGCTCACGTCAGTTTCTATGCGCCCATCATTGCTGATGCAGCTGCCAAGATAAGTGAATTGATCAACCACATCGAGTTCCTCGTTAGCAAGGGTCAAGGGGTCATCGAGTGGCTGGTGGTCCTGCAGCAACACTTTGCATTTTGAAGGTGCGAAGTGCATACCAAATAATGGGACCACTCTGGATAGGCTATTCAGGGTTGATTGTGCCGCCTCAACATTGTCGGAAAGCAAGACGATATCGTCCGCATAATCTAGATCAACTAACCGTTCACCAGGCAGCACTTCAACACCTACATCGTGAGATTCCGCAAGGGAACACTCCATGATAGAATCCACGACGAAATTGAACAAAAATGGGGAAATCGGGCAACCCTGTCGAACGCCACTTGTAGTCGAAAAGCTATCCGATAGGGCACCATAGACCCTGACGCGGCCTCTAGTGTTCGAGTATAGAGCACGAAGGATGTTCACATATTTCGTGGGAACACCTTTCCGCGCAAGTATTTCGAACAGAATCGATCGATCGACTGAATCGAACGCACTCTTGAAATCGAGGAACACAGCTATTGTCGGTCTGCGGTATGCGTGGCGCTGCTCTAGCACCTGCCGCAAAGTAAATATATGGTCTATACAGCCACGTCCTGGGCGAAAACCGGCCTGCTCTTCTCTAATCCGAGATTCCCGTTCTGCAGTGAGGCGACGAACGATAATCGAGGCCAGTAATTTTGTCACAACTGGCGTTAGGCTAATACCCCTGTGGTTCGCACAGTCTGTGCGACTGCCCTTCTTGTATATTGCCACTATAATCGATTCGCTCCAATTAGCCGGCACACTCTCTTCGTTCCAGATACGTTCGAATAGGGAGGTCAGTGCTTTGCAGAGGACCTCACCACCATCCTTAAATAGTGCAGGTGGTAGGGAATCCGGGCCAGCGGCACGAAAACGATTAAGGGCTGTGATCGCGTTTCGGACTTTGGCCTCCGACGGAGGCTCTAAACTAACCGTCCATGGCTTGTCCTGCATCACCTGAGTAGGAAGAGGTCCGGGAGCAGGAGGCCAGCTGAACTGATGTTCAAAGTGCTCAGCCCAACGAGCCATACGGCGCTGCTTATTGTGTATCAGTGCACCCGCGCTGTCCCTGATTGTCTCACTGACGCCTGGTTTTCTCGGACCAGTGGTGCGTATTAGCTGGAAGAGCTTGCGGTAATTGCCTACTGCTCCTGCCTCCTCCATTTCTTGAGCCCGACTGGTCCACCAGGCTTCCTTGTCAGCACGTAGGCTCCGCTTTAGTTCACGCCTAATAGCCCGTCTGGTCACATTGTGTTCAGAACCAGCCGGGAGGTGCCTTCTAGCTTCCAAAAGGTTCACGGACCTCTCGGATATCCAGTGACTGGTGCGATGACGACTGAGAGTGCCACAAGCAGATGCTCCTGCGTCGTGCATAGTGGCCGAGATGTCGTGCATAGTGGCCGAGAATATAAACAAGCAACAAGCAAGCAAGAATATAAACAAGCAATCTAATGAGACAATGCCATCACAAACGACCAAGATTGTGAATATTCATACATGCCTTAGTAATTGGTGTAGGTATCCCTCCGTCGATGTGACCGCCAGACGTGATGCAACTATTAAAATAAGTAAACAGATCGGCAAGTTCAAGCGCTTCGCTAGTGATGGTGAGAATTGGTGGTGAATCGGCCCAGTCTTGTAGCAGTACCTTGCATTTCGAGGGCGCTAAGAACGTGCCGAATCGTGCAGCGTGATGAGTCGGTCTAATGAGTAGATCGTGTGTATAAGCCGGATACGACCTAAAGTGAGCTGTCATCCGCATAAAGCTAGGTTTGAAAGTCGGTTGTCGATCCCAAGAGAAGTGGGTGGGAAAGTGAGTCATTCATAAGCAGTTAGATCACAAGGTTGAAAAAGGCACCAGCAATACGCCGGTCCGCAGTGCTGACGACTCGATGCCAAGCAAACACCACCAGTCGCCCGTGGGCTTGGGATACTGCGAGGGTCGCCTCGTCCCCCACGCAGTTTCGAATCTACAACCCTCCGGATTGCAAGGCAGATGTCTCGGCCACGTCCCGGTCACAAGGCTGGAGAAGAAATGTGAAACAAAACAACCCTGGCGGACTCCACTTTTGGTGGTCAAGGGAGAATCCTCCAGACGTCTCAAGTACGCATGCGAAGACGATCAACAGAACCAAGTCAAGAAAGACTTTCATGATAAGCTGTTAGTAGATGTGATGATGCTAAAAAACCAGTCGAAGAGCAAAACTATGAATAATGCACTAGGACGCAATTCAGCTTGAGTTTCCGCAGATTCGCTTCACACGAGAATCAGTGAGCCGCAGTAGCATGGTGGTGAGATGACTTATCCAGTAGGTTCTTCGGCTTTTGTTAAAGATAGCAATGACGGCTGACAATCGGTAGCGAGAAGAACACTCCCCTGTGCTATCGTCGAGAAGAGAAGGCAGTCAACATTCAAACTGGATCGGATAATCCAACTAACAATTTCGAAGGACCGAGTAGATTGAGTTGCTCTTCCAAGTACTTAGCTAAGTGTTCTGGTCAACATAACTAGGAGTGGGCTTATTCTTTTCAACAACTGTCTCCCTCACAGGAACGTTTCTTGGGCCTGTGCATCGAATACGTTGAAAAAGTACTCTCGCATTCCAAGTAACTCTGGCTCTCTTCACCTCATGGCTTTCGTCATCCACCAACGCTCCTGGTCGATTCTCAGACCTCACAGGATATTACAGATACCTTAAAAACGACATCCAAGTGAAAACATCTTTCGCGTGTCGAGTACGCCAATCAAAATTCGATATATCTATCTACTGTCCAAATGCTTCGAGTCAGGTGGGTAGATGACTTCGAGTGCTTTCTGAATTTCGCAAAGAAGGCAGTTATAACCGGTATGCGGATTGTCGAGTTCACTCGTCGGTGGCAGCTGAAACCTCAATGCAGGATGGAGAATAGAGCTAAGCAGCAAGCCTCTTTGAAGCTGAGCGCCAAGCAAGAGCAGGGTCAGAAACAAGACAAGTGCTCCAGATTGAATGACAAATGTGCACTAACATGTGTCGTCTATAGCCGATGATGAAGTGGTTGTTTGGAGCCCAGAGTAGCCTGCTCGTCATTTAAATCGATGCGAATACTTGTATTTGGAAGTGCTACTTCTGATATAATTGCGATGAAGGGGAAACTGAAGAGTGGTCACCATTGTCTGTACGACATGTATGAATTGCGAGACGGCCTCCAAGGCTGCGTCCTCAATCTCATAGGCAACTCGTGTGGGCACATATGTCGCCCGCAAGAATCAGGAGAGACTGGCAATTTTGGTCAATAGAAAAAAGAAAGGGGGGCTGACGACAAACAACATCCTCGACAGCTTCAGAGCTGCAGACAATGAGAGTATGTACCGTAATGACATAAAGGTACTTTGCTCTCAGCCGCTTCTTAACAATTTCGATGGAAGTTCTAAGTTGAATGGCACATACGGGGATCCAGCATAGAAGAGCAGCTCTGCATATCTGCTACGAGACTTCAACACCGTAAATATTGGCAGTAATTGACTCCACATCATCGTGGGAGCAAAGAGTACGGGACAAGCAATCGGAACTCGAGTCTGAGAAGCGCAGATAAATTAGGTCACTGATTTTCTACACACGTGTTTCGGAGACACAGAATATAGTCATATTGAAAGTTGTATGTTGGTGCGTTCGACACAGTTGTAGACAGTGAAAGACCAAGAGGTTTAAAGAATGAAGCGGCTTTCCTGTTAGCATGGTTAAGAAAACCAGTAGTAGGCTCTGGCTAGTACACAATAAAGGAGGTTCAGGAAAACGGGGAACGAAAAGGAAAAAGACTGTTTACGAAGGTGTCATGTGTCCAGGCCGTATTCGCTGGTTGGCTACTCCGAAAAAGGGGTTTCGTTTGATGTCATTCCCCAAGCCTCTAAGACGACAGCGCGACCCACAGAGCAGGGGGGATTAAATTGTTTGTCTGATGGACTTCCCACACAGCCGCATTATCATTAGCGTCATCAATATATGTTGGCTGAGAGTGAGAAACACACTCTAGCTAATGTGTCGCAATACACTAAAATTACAGACAACAAAAAAGTTCAAAAAGGAAATGATATAACGTTAAATATCACATTAGTTTTGAAACTAGAAGACATGCGACTATTGAAACAAGACGCGGGAAAGCCAAGAATTGGGGGGGGGGGTGAAAACGGAGGATAAAAGTGAAGTTGGGTTGGGATGATAGGGAGGAAAACGTGCAAATAGGAGGGACACGAACGCGGGAAGGCTTGGAGCAGTGGCATCCACACCCCTATTCACCTGGATCGATGCAGCAGATACGGTGCCGCTGATAATCCTCTGCGACAGCCGGAGCATCAAGAGGTTGTTTGCAGGAAAAGTCACAGTACTATGTCATGTGGGCAGAACACTGTCAGGTTGCCCACGCCCAGACAGGAGAACGACTAGGGATCTCAACCAAAGCCTTTGGTTTAAAAATCTGACCGCAAGACAGCGGGGCTCCAACAATGGGCTAGAGATTACTGATTGGAAGCAGCGAGTAGTTTGCTTTGTGTAGCTGCATCTTATATCACTCAGCGTTGCGCTCAATATATTTTGCGTCAAGAGAACTTAAAAATAATGTGTCAACTGTACGCTGTAACGGCGCTTCGCTGCCGCGCGACCACCAGTCGTGCGCGGACTGAGTATACCGCAAGGACGCCCACCCCTAAGCGGATTCGAAGCGGTGACCTTATGGTTGCAAGCCAACCGTGCAGACCACTCGGCCACCGGCCGAGTCCGTTTTATGGACTAAGGAGCCACTCTCACTCTAACCCCCAAACCTGGAGGAAAAAGAGACTGTTTTTCTGGCCTCTAACCATTAACCAATCTGGTATGAGTGGCTCCTAAGATGCAAAGGCGCCACTCAGTATAGTTCAATGGATCACTGAGGCACACAAACCATCGCACCACGTTAACGTCAAGTCTCGTCACGATGGTCCAATAAACAGACCCACACAAAAGGGGGAGCACGTCTAAGTCTGGAGTGTTATAGTAAAGAACCATTTGGACGCGCTTGAAGTATGTCACTCGTAGTCATCGAAAAATGAGAATAGCCCACATATTTCTGACCGTCGTAACTCAGAAACCTGTGGTTATGGTCAACCCCTGGGTAAGCTTTAGCGAGTTAACACATTACGACCAGAGACCGCCTGGATTGAGGCAGATAGTAGCAAATCAGTGAATAATAGTAATATTCTTCCATCGCCAGAAAAAAAATCAATGGCACCAGTTCATTTCAGTTGAACAACTATGAACCAGGCACCGAAGCGCGGTAGATCTAGTTGCCACGACTCACGTCACCAGAATAACAATAAATGTAAGAAAATGAGGTTGAATGCAAATGGATTACAAAGAACATGGAAGAAAGAATTAAATGCCTTAAACTAAACAGGATGGAATGACAAGTTACAGCTAGATGCAGGTAACCGAATGCAGGAAGGCCAATGACTGTGCGACTGCGCCATGTTTGCTAGGGTCTCCCACCATTAGTGTGAACCATCCCGGGACAGTCATCAGCGGCACGCGGTAACATGATCAAGTACCTCAAATCCTTTGCCACGTCATCGAATGGCCAACTCGCGCTTTCGCTCAGTCTGTTGTAGCGAGGGCGTATAATGCATGCCGATGAAGTCGGTTGACGGGCATAAGGATGACATGACTTAGCCAAAGTAAGCGATTAAGATTCAACAAACACTCGAGTGAAGTACCAGAGGACTGCTTGCCAAAAACCAACTGGTGGATCTCAGCATTGTTCACCCGGGGTTCCCATCAGAAGTCAGCAATACTCCGTGAGTGCCGGTGATTAGACACGGCCAATCATTTAACGCCTTAACAGTGAAGTAGACAGATCTCTTATCCATAAAGTAACACCGAAATAATCGTAGCGCTATACAACTTATCTTTCACTGACAGGCTGATATCCCAGGATCACCACAGATGGTTACGTCTCTGGAAAGCCGCGCGGGCATTGCTGATGTGACCACCAGAGGTGACAGCTACTAAGGAAAGTAAATCGATCCACGACCCTAGACGCTGTTTGCTGATGGCTAAAACCGGCGGTGTATCGATCCACTGCTGCACTATTAATGCGCAAAGCACATGCCGAAGCATAAGTTTATTCATTAGTGCTTGGATAGCGAATGCGTCAGACCCAAGAAGAGCTATGTTGTTGGCGTACCCAGGGGTTGTCATTCGGTCACCTGGCAGAACTTCCAGTCCGGAAGAGTCTGAAAGCGTCATTCATGATCATTGCGATCAGAAACTGGGTACATGAGAACCCAGCCACACCCCACTTGTCGTGGAGAATTCAGAAGACAGCTTCTTGTAGAACCTTACCCGTTTTCGGGTGCCATAGCATAAAGATCACAAATGAAAAAAAGATTTCCAGGCACTCACTTCACGGATAAACAGTGTCAAAATATGGATCGATCAACAGAGTTCAAAAGTGGCTTTCAGGTAAAGAAAAACCGCCATAGTTAGCCTTCTGTAAAGGCGACTGTTCTAACACTCAACGAAGAGTAAATATGTGGTCGATGCAACGACAATCAAGGTGGAAACCAGTCTAGCTTTCAGGGGCTTAGGTCCAAATAAGTCGTCGAACAATAATGCCCTTGAGAAGTTGGGATGCAATGGGAACATGGACTAATGCCTCGACGGTTTTCGTAGTCTGCTGGTCCTATATGAAAGTGGGCATGACAGTTGACAGTACTCAACGAGAATCGAGCTGGGTTAGTTACTCGTATTTGGTTGCTTCCCATGGCTAAATTTGGAGGTAAGAGACTCTCTCAAACCACCGAACAGGATGCTGAGAACGAGTCTGGCTGATCGATAACGATTGCAGTGTCTAGTATGGATGGCTTTCAAGGCATTTGGAAAATCTGCCTAACGTAGCTCGATAGATCATGGAGGTACGTAAACTATTACACCACTCTGTGGTCCAGCACCAAACCAATTGCTCTTAGGTCACGCAAAAGGATGTTAGATGTACTTCAGAACCGCACTTGTCAAAGTGACCGATGATGATGTGGACGTGCATCCCCGTAGACGAGACGTAAACTCAGTATAATAAGTGAAAGCAGTGAGTTGGGGCATGGTATCAGCAGTACGCCGGTGCGCAGTACCGACGCTTAGTTATCGCGCAACCACCAGTTGCACGTGCGTTAGGAATACTGAGAGGGTCGCCCTGTCCCTACGCAGACTCGAATCCGAGCCGTCAGATTATAAGACGAGCTTGTTACCTTTACGCTATGGGACGGCTAATAACGTCCGCTGTACACTATAATGGCGCTTTGCTGCCGCGCGACCACCACTAGTCGCACGTAGGCTGAGTATACCGCGAGGACGCCCGCTCTTACGCGAATTCGAACCAGTGAGCTTAAGATTGCAAGCCAGGCGCGCAGATCACTCGGCCACCGGCTGAACGTTATGCAGCTGCGTACGACCGGCATCAGTATGGCACACAGCCACGAGATTCCTCAATAGACAGCAAGATACGGGGTCTTGACGAGGATCGATCATAAGGTCATCGAACAATTGCTGCTACACCTGCAACTAGTTTGTAGAGTGGCTGGTAAAAAAACCAATCAGGAACATCAACAGTAACTACGTGCAATGAAGGCGCCCCTATTTTAGGCCCCAAATGTACCGAACACCTGCATCTCATGAAGCAGGGGTTTATAAGAATAGAGGTTTCGTCTGGTAACGCAACATCCTAGGTTCTTGTCGCAGTGCTGCTACTACTGAGTGATGAGTTCAAACCAGAACGAAACGAGTCGTGGGATACAACACATAGTAAAGACCTAGTATGCGGCCAATCGTCTGAGGCACTTTGATTGTCCCGTTGGCATTCAAGGCAAGTTGGACAGCATCACATCAATGGGACGCGCACTTCGATCGAAGCATTTGAGAAAGCGTTGACCAATCGACAGTCATGCAGCACCACTACACGCTATGTTGCTCTTCGAGGCTAACATTGCCATTGGTAGACTTCGTAAAATATTCGGACTCGCTCGCAGTGTTATAAATGAGGAATAGTAGAGGTGTGCGAATATCATGTGCAAAGTTTGACACGGCTAGTTGTAGTAATCGAATGTTTATGAAAACTCCAACACAACCATGATTGCAACCTCGAAGTGTCAAATAACTAAATGGGAAGAGCAGTTAAATCGCGTTCCAAAATAAGCTTTTTGAAAACTATCCGTTCATCCACCAGGGTGTGGATGAAAGTAGTGATGCGTTGTTGTTGTTGTTGTTCGGGGTGAGCACACTCTGGTTGTAGAAATTTCATCCCCAAGCTAGGCAACATCGTCGATGCGACCTACAATATCTCATTCGCAGAGGACCGAATGATTGTTGAACGATTTCTGTTACAAATATCAACTTTTGGTGAACTTACTCGGGTGGACCAAGTAACCACCTCAGTCTTGGTGATCTCAAGCCAACTGAGGACTAAATCCGCAGCGCTTTGCAGATATCCTCTAGTTCCAAGTGCTTGTGGATTGATTTCTGACCCAATTGCTAGGCTTCGGAGAACGAACGAACTTTGCGGCTTCTTACTCTGCCAATTATCCTGAGATTTTCAAGATCGAGCATTGCGGACATGTTGGCAAAATGTGACACCTGCAACGCCCACCCCACAGGCAGCAATGATCAGAGATACGATGATGCTACAAAATCCTAAGACCGGAGGGCCAAAGCTCTTTCACAGAAAAGAGGTGCCCTCTCACCGTGCGCACTTTGGTGCTTAGTTTACATTTCGCAAGAACACTCCAGAATGGAGTATACGGTGAAGTTGAACAAAAGTAAAAGGTCATTTTTATCGGAATGGAGTCTGACAACGCCGTAGATCCTGGTGCAAACAGTAGTGTTCGGAAGCAGAGCACATAGGATGTTCATGTATTTGGTGGGAACAAGCTCCCGAGCAAGTATGTCAAGCAGAACGGCCACACCAACCAAGTCGAATGTCTTTTTGGTTTCAGGAACAGCCATTGTCGGCTTGCGGTACAAGTGGTGGTGTTTTAATACCTATTTTAAGGTGAACATATGGTACACATACAACCTCGCCTAGAGCAGAAATCCGCCTGTTCACCCCTAACACGAGATTTCCGTTCCGCAATGGGGCAATGGGCAAGAATCGAAGAGAGTAACTTTGTTACTGCTGATGTTAGACTGAGGACACTGTGGTCGCGAACTGAAATTAAATGGTTAAAGACATCAGTAATTGTTAAGGACCCTCCAATGAATTCGGATAACCGGAAGTGTCCACACGGTCAATTTTGTATACAGCGAGCCAACCTGGAACTGAAGGTATGGACTTTACAGAAGCCGTCGCAACGAGACTGGACCTTAACGTGGTGCGACGGTTTGCGTACCTCATTGACCCATTGAGCTATACTGGGTGATGCCTCCGAGCATCTTGAGAGCTACTCCTACCAGGTTGGTCAATGGTGAGAGGTCAGACAAACTCAGTCTCCTGGTCCTCCAGGTTGGGGGTTTGCAATGGGATGGCGTCCATTTCTGTAAAACTAAATCACTGCCACCCGGCTGCCTTGCGGACAACCTTTTCAGCAAAAGGCTTTGGATGAGGACCCTAATCGTCCTCCTGTCTAGGTCTGGGCGCCCTGGAAGTATCTCAGCCCACATACAACCATGACATTTTCTTCAAACATAAACTTCATCCTGCATCGGCCGTCGCGCAGATTATCAAGGGTCGCCTTATCTGCTGTATGCAGCAGGCCGCAAAGTGAAAACATGCTACTGCTGGCGCCTCCCTTCTTTCTTTTCCCCCTTTTTCTCTTACTCCCATCCCGGCCCCCATTACTAACCTTCCTTCTATAATTCCCAGCTTAACTGACAGCAACCGAAGTGCCACTGGAGTAGAACAATCTGCAGCCACCATCCCAAAGCACCTATCGGACGCCTATCTGCAAAAGTCCTTTATAAGGTCACGCTGTCCCGTTTCCAAGGCGACATTAAACGTCCGCACTCTAAGACAAACAGGTCAGCAGGCTGCACTCGCACGCACCTTGGACACATTGGGTGTTGATGTGTGTTGTGTGTCCGAAACTAGGATTAATGACCCTAACGGGGTTATCGAATTGACTGCACCCGGCTTATCCTCTCGTTATTGGTTGCACGCATCCGGAAACGCCGATGCGGCACTCACGGGTCAAGCTGGTGTAGGTATCATTCTAAGCTCCAAGGCTGAACCATCGTTGGTTGATTGGATTCCGGTGAACAGCCGTTTATGTGCAGCCCGTTTGACGATGTCAGCTAAGGTGAATTCGCGAAGTAAAACAAAACGCTGTTTGTTTGTGATTTCTGCTTATGCTCCCACCGACTGCAGTTCTAATGCAATCAAGGACATTTTCTATCACAAACTGAACGCGCTACTAGTTCAGATATTATAGTACTTGCAGGGTATATGAACGCAAAAGTAGGGCGTCCGAGCTCTTCAGAAGCTCAGCTGGGTGGTAATTATGGACTTAACTCCGAACGGACTGACAACGGTGAGCGTCTACTGCAACTGTGTGCGGAGCACCAGTTGTTTCTTAGTAGCACTGCTTTTAGACACAGTGGGCGCCGAAGTACCACTTCGCGTCCACCTGTAGCTGGCCAGCGATGGACCCAAATTGACCACATAGCCATAAGTTACAGGTGGCGTGGTTCCATCCTAGATTGCCGCTCGTACTGGAGTACCTGCGTCGACGCTGACCATGCCTTCGTACGCTGTCGTTTCTCTATGAACTTTGCCGGAAGGTGCACAAAGCGTCCCCTCCGAGTAGCAACGGAGAAATTGTCCCACCCCTCGGTCAGGCAAGCCTATCAAGAAGCACTGCATGCCGAACTCTCGCTGTCTTGTCCTAATGACACTGAACTTCAGTGGAATAGGATCTCGGCCGCCATGCACGACGCAGGAGCATCTGCTTGTGGAACTATCAGTCGTCACCGCACTAGTCACTGGATATCCGAGAGGTCCGTGAACCTGTTGGAAGCTAGAAGACACCTCCCGGCTAGTTCTGAACACAATACGACCAGACGGGCTCTTAGGCATGAAGTAAAGCGGAGCCTACGTGCTGACAAGGAAGCCTGGTGGACCACTCGGGCTTAAGAAATGGAGGAGGCAGGAGCAGTAGGCAATTACCGCAAGCTCTTCCAGCTAATCCGCACCACTGGTCCCAGGAAACCAGGCGTCAGTGAGACAATCAGAGACAGCGCAGGTGCGTGATACACAATAAGGAGCGCCGTCTGGCTCGTTGGGCTGAACACTTTGAAGATCAGTTCAGCTGGCCCCCTGCTGCCGGACCTCTTCCTATTCAGGTGATGCAGGACGTGCCATGGACGGTTAGTTTAGAGCCTCCGTCGGAGGCCGACGTCCGAAACGCGATCACAGCCCTCAATCGCTTGCGTGCCGCTGGCCCGGATTCCCTCCCACCTGCACTATTTAAGGATGGAGGTGAGGCCCTTTGCAGGGCACTGACCTCCCTATTCGAACGTATCTGGAACGAAGAGAGTGTGCTGATTAATTGGAGCGAATCGATTATAGTGGTAATATACAAAAAGGGCAGTCGCACAGACTGTGCGAACCACAGGGGTATTAGCCTAACGCCAGTTGTGACAAAATTACTGACCTCGATTCCTGTTCTTCGCCTCACTGTGGGACACGAATCTCGGATTAGGGAAGAGTAGACCGGTTTCCGCCCAGGACGTGGCTGTATAGACCATATATTCACTTTGCGGCAGGTGCTAGAGCAGCGCCACGAATACCGCAGACCGACAATAGCTGTCTTCCTCGATTTCAAGAGTGCGTTCGATCGATCCTGTTTGAAATACTTGCGAGGAAAGGTGTTCGCACGAAATATGTGAACATCTTACGTGTTCTATACTCGAACACTACAGGCTGCGTCAGGGTCTATGGTGCCCTATAGGATAGCTTTTCGACTACAAGTGGCATTCGTCAGGGTTGTCCGATTTCCCCGTTTTTGTTCAATTTCGTCGTGGATTCTATCATGGAGTGTTCCCTTGCGGAATCTCATGATGTAGGCGTTGAAGTGCTGCCTGGTGAAAGGTTACTTGATCTAGATTATGCGGACGATATCGTCTTGCTTTTCGACGATTTTGCGGCGGCACAATCAACCCTGAATAGCCTGTCCAGTGGTCTCATTATTTGGTATGCACTTCGCATCTTCGAAGTCCAAAGTGTGGCTGCAGGACCACCAGCCACTTGATGACTTCTTGACGCTTGCTAACGAGGAACTCGAGGTGGTTGATCAATTCACTTATCTTGGCAGCTGCATCAGCAAGGATGGGCGCATAGAAACTGACGTCAGCACACGCATTGCAAAGGCCAGAGCTGCCTTCTTGAACCTGCGGCATCTTTGGCGACAGAAGGGAGTTTCCCTCCGTCTGATATGCCGTGTGTACAAGGCCACAGTGAGGGCCGTCCTGCTCTATGTTAGTGATACTTAGTCCCTTCGGTCTGAAGATCTGAGGCGCCTTCAAGTCTTTGATCATCGTTGTCTGCGAAGCATTGCTGGTGTCGGATGGCACCAGCGTATCCCCAAGGATGATGTGCGTAGGCGAGTACTAGGTAGTGATAAGTACGCTAGCTCCCTAGAACAACTGATAGCACTGAATAAGTTGCGTTGGCTCGGGCACGTGCTACGCATGCCTGGGCACTGCTTACCTAGGAGCGCCTTGTTCAGTCTCCCTGGTGTAGGATGGCGCAAGGCTCGAGGTGGACAGAAGTTGACTTAGCAGCGGGAAATGAAGTCCCTGACAATCAAACTAGGTGCCGTTGGTCCGTCTCGCCTTCCGGGTTGGAGTCCACGTGACTCACCTTGTGCTTGGCTCGAGACTGTGCAGGACATGGCTCGCAACGGACACAGTGGCGCGTCTGCTGCCGTCTCTTAATCGGATTGCCTGTTTAAAGTATGTTTGGTGCTGATTTATCTGCGAGGTAATAGCTGGCTACGACGCGTTGCAGTGAAAGCCGCAAGGAAGCTGTCTCGCCGATGCCGCCTTATCTTTGCACCATAGCCAGCTGTTTGTGACGGTATGTTGTCTACAGGAGGTGTAGGCGCCTTGACCCTGAATGTTTGCTTAGGGCATTAAGGTTTTCAGGTAAGTCCCCTTTTCTCTCCCTCTTCTTATTATTTATTTCATAGGTCCTCATGGTGGTATGGCAGCGAAGCATCAGTTCAAATGGCTGATGTACTGCTGATGATGATGATGACTTTAGAGAAGGCCTATTGTCCCCATGCCTGCATCGCGACTCCACAGAACACGTACACAACCTCAGTGCCTTGTAGAAGTTGTCCCTTCATTCAAAGTTGCACCAGACGCAACCAGCCGAATTCCAACCAATGGATCTATACCTGATCGTCGGTGGACCCCACCTTACCGGGGAAGTGCGATTCGGCATCCCTCATAGATCACGCTTGACAGATACAAATCCCACTTTCGAAGGTGGTAAACAAAACAAGTGCAGGATGTGGCCTAAAAATGTGCAGATACAAACAGAGAAGGATAAAACGACAGTATTATTGAGCATTTGCAAGAACATTATCACTGCGCACTGATGGTGGTTTGCAGATACCCGAAGAGATGCCTGCAATGAGGTGGACAAACTAAGTGGACAAACTGACAGGCAAGTAATAATAAAAACGGGAAAATAGCAGAAAATCAACATACTCTGAGCATATGAAACGGCTTGATTATGTGTGCCGGTTGGTGGGAGTTGGAGTACGTACGCACGAATGATGCACCTCTATGCAGTCTGGCTGCATCACGCCAATCATCCGGCCTTTTTGGACCCGTAGATATACTGGGAAAGAGACTATCGGATACTCGCGCGCCGTTCAGTTCGGCATGTGGAGGGGTGTAAACGGATCTTCGGATCTTAGACGGTGGCTGCAATGTCGGAGTTCCGGAGGACGGGTACCTTTTACGGATGATACTAGGCGTCCTTGGCGATTCCGGCGCAACCATCCCATTACTGTTACCGAATCGTCGGATGAACTGACTGGTCCGATCCGGATTAGGTTTCGTGTTGGGGAAGACGGTCAACACCGCAGATCCCTTAGAGTTCATCACTTTCAGGTGAGTGGTGGGATGTGAGAGGGGCCGCAGTGCATTAGTAGTAGTGACCGGAGCTATACTGCTCGTAGTCTTCAGGGATGACGGGGGGATACCTGCGTTTATCAAAGCATTGAGTATAATATCACCACCCGGATCTTCGGTGGCATCAGTAGAGGGATTAGAGTGTACGGTTGCAGTTGGCGGATCTATCAGTAAAGGAGAGTCGGTGAGCAAGGGAATTCGCTTCGGATGGGTAATAATGTTATTTGCAGAAGCTGGGAGGGCAGATTGCTTAAGCGGCTGCGGTGCGATGATGTGTTCCAGTTTCGGTAAACGAGGCGTTGCGCATTCATTTGAATCCTTGGTAGCCAAACCCTTGAGCGCATCTTCAAAAATAGAAGCCGGATCCATGTGGCTGGAAGGTAAAGAGGAAGCATGAAACAAGGGCCATATGTACGCTGGAAAAGAGGCAAAGTACATTGTGATGTGTAACCACTATACAACTCAATGCATAAAGACCATATCTTAGGCGAGGCAAAACTGGTAAAAAGATACGCTGATCTGCTCGAGGGGAATCGGGCGATTTAATTGCAAGAGTACCACCATCAGCTGAGGTGGCATCTTCAGTGCGCCGAAGTAAAAACCTTAGACAGTAACTGAGCTTCAGGTAGGTCCGGAGAAGATAAAACGCTGATTTAGTAGCAACGCCCCAAAAGAAAGCGGTTAGGAAAGATGTTCTTAAAGATTAACACAGTATACAGACCTAGTGCAACAGCGATGGTTAGACTTAAAGGATGCGCCAACCTTGTTTGATGATCATGTTGTGATTGATGACAACGGTAATGAATAATAATAAAAATAATGTGTCAGCTGTAAGCCGTAACGGCGCTTCGCTGCCGCGGGACCACCAGTCGCGCGCGGGCTGAGTGTACCGCGAGGACGCCTACCTCTACGCGGATTCGAACCGGTGACCTCATGGTTGAAAACCAGGCGCGCAGACCACTCGGCCACTGACCGATACCAGGGAATAAAAAGGAAAAACCCATTTGAGAACAGCAGTAAACACTTGTGGCGACTACATACGTGGGACTACAGAAACAAGGCAATCTCCCGTGAAAACATCGCCAATACCAAAGGTGACAACAGCGACACATCAGTAGCAATGCTTTAATGCTATACAATCCGTCACAAGTCAGAAAAGAAAGGTAATAGCAATACGTCGTTACGTTGTACAGACGCTTCGCTGCCATCATCAGTCGGGAGCAATGGTGTAAGGACAAGGGATATGAGGGTGAAAGAGGGCTAATACTGAATTATTCAGGAATAACATGCCTAATCTTTTCAACATATCCGCATACCCACAAAGTAACCACGTTTCAAGTGGAGATCAGTGAGACATCTCGTTTGCATCGTTCATAGCTCACACATCATCACCATCAACTTTGATCTACAGAAAACAGCACCATGCATATTTTACGTGGGTATTGTAGGACGACAAATGTGAACTGCCTCCGGTCTTGAGAACATCGCTACAATGCTTGAGATAAAGCACAAAGTGATTCGTAGGGACGGTATGCTATAAAGGGAGAAAGAACCCAAAGAATGAATCTAGAAGCCATAGACTTTATTCCCTGGCGTCAGAGCAAGGAGTGCGCTGCTAAACATATTTGTCACCCAATATGGAGCCAAAACGAAGTTAACTGTGACCGTGAAACATTCAAGGAACCCTACAGCTAACCCACGCCAGCCCGTAGCCTAGTGGTAACGAACTTGTAATCTTGAGGCGCGGGTTCGAGCCTGCGTAGGGACAGGGCGACCCTCGCAGTACCTTTAGCCTCCGTGCGACCGATGGTGATTGCGCGGCAGCGAAACGTCGGTACTGCGTACGGCAGATGCCTTTCTTACTTTTGCATACAGCTGACCCACCTAGCACAAACTAGTATAGTTGCCGTTAATAAGCACTCGCTATCTTGCTGCTCCAGCAATGATACCTGGGGAACGGGAAAGTCTTCGTATGTTCGGATGGAAGTGGCTATGCCTCACATCCATGGGGAGAGTCGGTCACTATGATTATTATTATTATTATGCTGAAAGTACTGTTGTTAAGGCCACTGAAAATCCCCCTCTGAGTCAAAGGAGTGTTAGCATAGTCCTGAAGTCTAGTTTCCATAATATTCAAACTAATTCAAGTCACGTCAATCGTTGTTACTTTTGCAAGCAAGGTAAAAAAATTGGTCAACTACCTTCAGTTCCTCATCACCAACAATCAATGAGTAAGCATATAGCTGGCGATCCTGCAAAAAAACCTTACCCTTTGAAAATGGAAAATGCATACAGAGGAAGACGATCACACCCGAACTAGGCCAGGATCAAATGGGTGAGAAAGACATCAGCAGTACGCCTGTACAGCGTACCGACGATTCGCTGACACGTGACCGCCAGCAGTCGCACGTGGGCCGGGTATGACGCGAGGTCCCCATCACATATGCGGATTCAAACCAGTGAGCTCCAGACCACAAGGCAAGCGTGTAATCCTTTCGGCTATTGGCGGAAGGTGCGGCCTGGTGATTGTTAGAAATATGTCGAGGTCAGTCACATCATGCGCACAGTAAGATTTCAAGACACTACATGTTAGAGCTCACTATAAAAGTGGATGGAAGGACAGAGGGGAAGACAACCATAATGAGTTCCACTGCCACCGAAAATAGCAACAATTAACATAGTTCCTGATCCGACCTAGGATGTTTCAGTATAGCGCATGAAAAGCATCGGCCTAGTTCGCGGGAGCACAACCTGTCGAACTGACCAGTGATCGATTAAGTTAAACGTACCCTCTAGACCGAAGAATGCAGCTGGAGTCGGCCTATGCTATGTGACACGTCAGTGTTTACTGTGAAGTAAAAAACATCTTTAACATCACCATTCAGTAAGAAACCGGTCTTCATGCATCTGGAATTCCTGTTTCACAGTAAGGTGGACGTGGTAAGCATGAAGGCTGGACGCATTATGATCGATCCACTCTAATTGGCTAGGGCACTCAGATGTTTTGATTTTTCGAAGGGCTGTTAACTTCATTTCAAACCTCAACATCCTCTGTAAATGCAGGGTGTGAGAGAATCGGGACCGGTAAAGCCGAAGCGATTGAGAGTTGTAATCAGGCGTCAAACCTAAGCCTTAGTTGCAGCCCCCAAACTAATCGGTCGTGGTTCCGCCTGCAACAGCCCTGAAATGAGCCGAACAGACACAGAAAGCCAACCGAACCGCTCCCAGAAGTGATCCGGTAAAAAACTGGGTAGCGTTCTTGATAGTGAATTGAAACTCTGATGACGTCTCGATTATCGAACTAACAGAAAATGCCATAGGACAATCGGTGCAAAAACGTCGGAAGGCTGTAAGTCACTCACCAATTCAGTCTTCTCAAATTCCTGAACTAAGTCCGACTAAGCGTCCTTGTGAATCGCCGGCTGAGATTTAGCTTGTGCTGAAGTCCGTTTAACAGCAATATGACTGGTGCTGACAGACGTAATTTTGGAGTGCAGTAGACTCATCGACCTTTACAATATCCATTTTCCAGTGCACTGAGGGTTGGTAACGTCCAGCTTATGAACTCTCGCATTATGCATGGCAGTAAAAATCGTATTCGACTACAACACCGCCCCCTGAGGACAATTAGGATAACCTAACTGGGATTCTAGCATCATCTATAGGTGCAACTGAGGACAGTTTCCAAGAGAAGTAGTATACTATGCTTCACGACTAAAAGAAAGGAAAAAGCGTATAGAGGCATACGTAGAACCAACGTGCGAGTTCCCTCAGAAGCAACAGTTAAACTTGCAATCGTGCCGAGAAAAGTTTATTGTGATATGGACCATTTGCAAGAATTATTAGGCAGCTGCTCGAAGGAAGCACAATACAAAAACAACTGATGACAGAAGCGTAATTGCGATGAATGATCATAACTGTTCATTAAACAGAGATTAGGACCAAACTCGCGACTTAGTCGAGGTTCGGGGACTAGATGACCAATTTCACACGCATATTCTCTGTAACTAAAAGTATAAATGAGCTAACAGCACTACAAAGCAGCATATTCAGTCAGCGGTGGGCATCTTATGCAGTACCAGAGCCGCAGTGGATGGCAGAATAGGTGTCTATCGCCACTGTTTGCACCACAAGTTTCGCGTGTATCTTTACGTTGATGACATTCAATGCATTTCGCGTCGGTTCAGCTAAAACAGCTGTAAGTTCCATATTGAAGTTTTCTGGACAGGATTTGAGTGGCTAGGATAATAAATACGATATTAGGGAAGGACGCAAAAGAGAGTTATAGATGAAATTGGGTAAAGTTGAAAGGATTAGTAAATTAGCAGACCATTGTCATGCAGAGTCGGTGGGCCCCAGTTATTCCGTGCATGTCGGATTGGACCTACAACCACAGATGTGACTAATACGAAGGTCGCTGCCCACCAAGGCATCAAGTATCGCCCTGATCAAGTCTCTAAGACAATTGTTTCATACCACTATGCCAAGCAAACGACTCATTACCCTGCGGTTTCGTCCAATTGAGAACATGAACAATATATGATGCACATAAGTTTGCAGTCAACAGATTCGCGCAGCGCACCACCCTACTAACGCAAGCGGTTCTAGCGCAACAGACATTACAGTGTGGCAACAGAGGGTCAGTTAATAAACACTGTCGGGGTTAAGTGATGGTCCTCCACAGCGCCCACTAAGCATGATCAATGTTACGCAAACAGAGATGATCACGGGTGGCTAGTTTCCACAGAGCGTATCGATCATGTTTCTGATCCATACAGCAAAACTGGAAGCACCAGTCGTGTACCATGCTAGACTTAAGCTGATATCCTGGAGCCGAAAAGATGGTTGGAAACATGAAAAGACATGGGTTCGGCTCTTGGATAAAGCAGCTTATAGTGATTGTATTAGAGGTAGTACAACTAGCCTGAGAGATCAACTGCGACCGCTTCTTGCATAGCACGAGTGACAGAAAAACGTCCGCTGGAGCACCCTGAGTGACGGTATTTTATGCCCCCGATGGTCCCAGTTGGACTCCATTAGGACGAAAATAACTTCCCCAGCGCACCCTTAACATATACCGCAAATGCTGTATTCTGGTTGCAAATGCAAATAAATGGAAATCGATTCCGAAAATTTCAATCATATAAAACTGAAATTTTTAAGTGACCGAAATCGTCCCGAAATGTGTGCAACTGAGACGGCCAGTGCCACAAAAAAGATAACTCAGGGCTTCAAAACGGTCACTCGTGCTTACCAAAATTATGATTTCATGGGCAACGAAAAACGGCGTTACAAACATATACAGCTGGCTATGGTGCAAAGATAAGGCATCATCATCAATCAATCAATCAGCAGCAGCATCATTCACGTCAGCTAGTGTAAAACACCTCAGCTACTGTGCCGCAATACATAAAAGAAAGAAGGGGGAAATGCAACAGGTGGAAGCCAGCTGAGCTACCGGTAACGGATGGGCATTGTTCCGGTAAGCTACCAGTCGGCTACTATGCAGAAAAAATGTTACTATGCGGTTATGAGACTAAGTACTGCGAGTGTGGTTGGAGGTGGAGGCTACAAGGAATGGGAAGGGACAAAGAAACTCACAGCAGGAATGTCACTGAGGTCGGCTCCTAGTGGTATCAGCAAGTGTATCCAGCCATACGTGTTCATCGTCTTTTGGATCCCAACCAGGGTCGTGGAGCTCCAAGCGAACCAAGCTGCGAAGTGAGGGCCTTCATTCCTCTCGACCAAGTCATCGCTTCGCCACCCCTCCTCTTCGTCCATCCACACCCCCGGCGCGCAAACAACGCACGTCGTGGAAGTCGGTGAACTGGCATGCGCAACATGTGGCCCAACCATCGGAGCCTGTGGCGTGAAATGACGGTGCTGAGCGGTTCAGTTCCTTTTTCTGTGCTGTAAACAAGGCGTCGAACATGCTCGTTACTCCCGCGGTGATCCCACAAGATGTGAGCCAAACTGCGAAGACACCGGTGGTCGAATGTAACTAGCCTCTTTATGTCCGCCGATCTGAGGAGCCAGGTTTCGCAACCATACAGTAAGGTCGAACGTACCGCTGCATTGTACACTCTACCCTTCAGGGCGAGTGATATCGAGCCACCGCCATAGGTGGCGAAGACTAGCAAAAGCACCTTAAGCTTTTGCTTTACGGCTCGTGATCTCATCTTTGATCCCAAGGCCGCTGATACAAGTTCCCAGGTAGTTGAATTTCGGAACGACTTCTAGCTGATCCCCATCAAGGTGATTCTTGCCAAGCTTGGAGGAAGGCTTTGCACTTCGATGGTACAAAGCAAAGCCCGAAGTGACGGACAACCAGTGTTAATCTGTCCAGTGCTGCTTAGTCGGCCGGTGGTCGAATGGTATGCGTGTCTGTTTTATAAGCATAAGGTCACCGGTTCGAATCCGCGAAGGAGCGGACGTCCACGCGGTACACGCAGACCACGCGCGACTGGTGGTGATCGCGTGACAGCGAAGCGCCATTACGGCGTACAGCTGACGATTTCTTTTATTTATTTATTATTATTAATGTCGCTTAGCACGTTTGTGAGCTGGCATAGATTAGGGCAATGTCATCTGCTTACTCCAAGTCAAGAAGTCGTTCTCCTGGGAATAGCTCCACACCTTCCAAGTCATGTCCTGTAAATGCAATCTCCATGACTTCGTCAATAGCGAAGAGAAAAGGTGACAACGGGCATCATTGTCTCACACTGCTGGAGATATTGAAGGGCGGCGATAGCTTGCCGTAAGCCCTCACTCGGCTCGTGCTATGAGTGTGTAATGCTCAGGTAATGTTTACATATTTCTCGGGGCACACCTTTTCTGAGTAGACAGTCCCAAAGGGCACCTCGATCAACCGAATCGAAGACACCTTTGACGTCGAGGAACACGACTACGGTGGGCCGCCAATATGTGTGACGGTGTTCCAACGATTGACGCAAAGTGGTTTGGGCGATGCAGCCACGACCCCGATAAAACCCGGCATGCTCCTCACGACTCTGGCTTTCACGAGCGCCAGTCAGTATGTGAAAGATTACAGAGGCAAGTAATTTGGAAACGATGGAGATCAGACTGATTCCTCTATGATTGTCGCATTACGAACGCGAGCCTCCTATGAAGATGGGACCATCGCAATGAGGCTGGACCTTACCGTGGTGCGATGGTTTGCGTGCCTCAGAGATCCATTGAGCTATGCTGGGTGGTACTTTTTTGCACCTTCAGAGCCATTCATACCAGATAGGTCAATGGTTAGAGGCCAGACAAAATCATCCTCCTGGTCTCCAGATTGGGGGTTGGAATGAGGGTGGCTCCTCATTTCAGAAAACGGGCTCTGTAGTCCAGTGCGAAAACCCGCTGCCTTGCGGTAAGGTTTTTGAACCAAAGGCTTTGGTTGAGAACCCTAATCGTTCGCCTGTCTAGGCCTGGGCAACCTGACAGTATTCTGCCCATGCAACATAATGAACCTTTCCTACAACAATTTCTTGATGCTCTTGCCGTCGCAGAGGATAATAAACGGCGCCCTATCTGCTGCATCGAGCAAGGTGGGTAGGGGTATGGATGCTACTGCTCAGGCCATCCCGTCTTCTTATACCCCTTCTTGCGCTTCTTCATCCTTATCGTCCCGCTCCAACTGTACTTATATCCCCCATTTTCAATCCTGTCCCAGCTTACTTCAATAGTTGCTTGTCTTCTAATTTCAAATCACACACAATCCCAGGGCCTCGCTCCAATCCAGTCGACAAGTCCGTGTTCAACCAAGCGGACAACATCAATTCATCCGTTTCACTTTGGAGTCCTTGTGTCTCGCTAAGACTGGCACGCTTCAATGTGCGCATTTTGCTGCAGATTGGCCAACAGGCAGCACTTGCCCGCACACTAGAGACCCTATCGATCGGTATTTGCTGTTTATCAGAAACCCACCTGCAAAGTTCGAGCTCCGTGCTTACCCTGAGATCCCCCACATGCGACACCGGCGGCACATTCTCATTGCGCCTGTCTGGCGATGATGCAGCCTTAAATGCCGGTCAAGCTGGAGTCGGTATTGTTTTGAGTCCCCAGACTGAAGCTGCCCTGATTGATTGGATCCCAGTAAACAGTAGGATGTGCGCCGTTAGATTAGCTGGTTCGTTCCGTGCTTCGAAGTCGCGCGGGGACAAACTGTGCCTGTTTGTTATTGCGGCCTAAGCCCCTACAAACTGTAGGATCGGTAAAAGATGATTTCTATCAACAACTGCACGAGCTCCTTCGTTACAGAAGAAGCACGGATACTGTGGTGTTGGCTGGCGATCTAAACGCCCAGGTCGGAAAACTTTCCTCTGATGAGCTTCATCTGGGGCGGTCAACATGGTGTAGGCTCGCTTAATGATAATGGGGAGCGATTGCTACAGCTGTGTGAAGATGTTCGCCTCTTATTCGCAAGCACTAACTTTCGACACAGCACCCGCAGAAGCGTGACTTGGCGGCCACCAGCCTCGGGCCAGCCATGGACGCAAATCGATCATATCGCGATCAGTTACCGCTGGAGCGGCTGCATCCAAAACTGTCGCTCGATTTGGAGCACGAGCGTGGACCCTGACCACGCAATTGTCTGTGCCGACCTCCTGGTGCGTTTCGGTGGAGGTCCGCAACGTCGAAGCGAACGGATCGACACCAGCCAACTGGCGAAGCCCTATGTTCTGAATGTGTACCAAAGTGCGCTGACATATGGGCTGAATAAGCGCCCACTAAACACCGCTAAAGATCACTGGTCGCATATTCGTCAAGCGTTGCTGTTAGCAGGCATGTCTTCATGTGGCAAAGCAAATTGCCAAACCGGACATTGGGTCTCTACAAAGTCTCTGGAACTTATGGATGCTCGCCGACGTATTCCGGCTGGAAGCGAATACAATGAGGCTCGCAAACATCTCAGGGCAAAACTACGTGCTCGCCTTAAGAAGTACCGCGAAACCTGGTGGTCTCATCGTGCCTCTGTGATGGAAACCGCCGCTGCAGTGGGTAATCATCATAAGTTATTCCGTCTGATACGGGAAATGGGCAGCAGGAAACCTGGTGTTAGCGAGACCATACGCGACGAGAGTGGGCAGCTGATCCACAGCCAGTCAAAACGCTTGGAGCGTTGGGCTGAGCACTTTGCAAGGTAATTTAACCAACCTGAGTTATCGCTTTCTTTTTCAGGCATTTAGCGCTCTTCTCCCTGGGCCGTCTCCTTGGATCCGCCCTCACGCGCAGAAGTCGAACGTGAGATCAGGCTGTTGAAATTGCATAAGACCGCAGGGGCAGATAGATTTCCCCAGCCCTCTTCAAATTCGGGAGACCTGCTTCAGTAGATGATTTACACGAGTTGCTAGTAAAACTTTAGGAGCAGGAGACAGTCCCAACAGACTGTAACCCCTTCGTCATTGTCCCAATTTTCAAGGGAAAATCCCGTTTGGAATGCGGCAATCATAGAGGGATCAGTTTGATTTCGATTGCCTCTAAATTGCTTGCCTCCGTCACTCTCTACAGTTCGGCTGGCACTCGTGAAAGCCAGATTCGTGAAGAGCAATCCGGATTTCATCGAGGTCGGGGCTGCATCGACCACATCTTCACCTTGCGTCAATTGTTGGAGCACCTCCATGTTTCTTGGTGACGCACCGTTGTCGTATTTCTTGACATAAAAAGTGCCTTCGACTCAGTTGATCGATGTGCCCTTTGGGACTGTCTGCTGAGGAAAGGTGTGCCTAAATAATACATTATCAAAGCGCTGTACGCGCATAGTTCGGTCAGGGTGAGAGTTTATGGCAAACTCTCGCCACCCTTCAGTATCACCAGCGGTATGAGACAAGGATGCCCACTGTCACCTTTCCTCTTCAACTTCGCTATTGATAAAGTCAAAGAAACAGCGTTCGCTGGACACGACCTAGAAGGTGTGGAGCTACTTCCTGGTGAGCGACTCCTTGACTTGGAGTACACGGACGATACTGCCCTAATCTGTGACAGCTCCCAAACATGCCAAACAGCACTGGACCGATTAGCACTGGCTGTCAATCGTTTTGGGCTATGCTTTGCTCCATCGAAATGCAAAGTACATCTCCAAGATTCGCAGGGACCCAACCCTGCGCTAACGCTTGGTGGTGATCTGCTAGAAGTCGTTCAGGAATTCAAGTACCTGGGCAGCTAAATTAGCACCCGTGGGATTGAAGATGAGGTTACGAACCGTATAGCAAAAGCTCGAGGTGCTTCTGCCAATCTCCGCCACCTGTGGCGCCGACGCGACAGTACTCTCGCCCTGAAGGGCAGAGTTTACAACGCAGCCGTCCGTTCAACTCTCTTATATGGCTGTGAAACCTGGTCCATCAGGCCGACAGACATAAAGAGGCTCGTCATATTCGAGCATCGCTGCCATCGCAGTTTAGTTCATGTCTGGTGGGAACACCGCGTGAGCAATGAGCGTGTTCGACGTCGCGTATTTGGTGCAGGAATAGCGAGTGCATCGCTCAGCACCATTATATCACGCACCAGGCTCCGATGGTTGGGCCACGTGTTGCGCATGCCAGCACACCGACTCCCGCGACTTGCATTGTTTGCGCGTTGTGGGTGCGGTTGGAAGAGGAGGATAGGAGGCCAAGTGATGACTTGGTCGAGAGAAATGAAAACCCTCACTTCGAAGTTGGCGTCGGTTGGTGCATCCCGACCGCCTGGCTGGGATCCTAAGGACGGGGAACACGTTTGGTTGGACACTCTCGATGATATGGCTTGGAGCCGGCCCCAATGGCGTTTGTCGTGAGCTCCTTTGTCCATTCCCCTCCTGCTTAGCATCCCGCCCAATCACGATCTCACTTTTTAGGCATAGTATGTCTCTTTTACGGCAGTCAGCTGTTAGCTCTCCGGAACGATGTCGATCCGTTACTGGGGACTCAGCGGGCGTGCCACCGTTTGTTTGCCTTTTCTTGTCTTTTGTATTGCGGCACAATAGCTGTGGTGTTTTCCACCTCCAGCTAACGTGTAACGAAGATGATGATGAAAATGGGAACAATAACGGAGCGGCTCCAGCTGGTAGGGACAGTTTCATGCTTCCACAGTTTCATCAGTAACTCGTGTAAATCATCAACAAGAGCAGGGTCCCGGATTTTGAAGAGGGCTGGATGAAGATCATCTGGTCCGGCGGCTTTGTTCAACATCAACAGTCCGATCTCACGTTTGACTTGTGAGCGAGAGGGCGGATGGAAAGGTACAGCGCAGAGAGCAGGGCGTTCACTGGCCAGTGAGGAATCGAACAATTCCGGCCGATTAAATTGCTTTCCAAAATGCTCAGCCCAACGCTCCAAACGTTGTGACAAGTTGTGGATAGGCTGTCCACTCTCGTCACATACTGTTTCAGTCACACCAGGTCTCCTGCTTTCCGTTTCTCGTAGCAGCCAGAATAGTGTTCAATGGTTACCAAGGACAGCGCCTACTTCCATCTTTGACGGACGAAGAGGCCACCAGGATTCGCGGTCTCTCTTCAGGCAAGCACGGAGTCTTGCCCGGAGCTCTTTGCGAGTTTTATCGAGTTCGCTTCCAGCCGGAATATGTCGGTGAGCATCAATAAGTTCCAGAGACCGCGAAGAGACCTAATGTCCATATTGGCTGTTAGACTTACCACATGAGGATTTGCCTGCTGCTAGTAAGGTCTGGTAAATATGTGACCAGTGACCATCAATTGTCTCCAGTGAGCGCTTACTCAACTCGCATGCCAGCGTACTTCGATACGCATTCAGAACAGCTCGCTTCGTCAGTTGGCTGGTGTCAATGCGCTCATAGCGTCGTCGTGGGCGTTAGCCAAAACGCATCCGCAGTTCAGCACATACAAAAGCATGGTCGATGTCCACACATGTGCTCCAAATCGAGCGACAGTTCTGGACGCAGCCTCTGCATCGGTAACTTATCGCAATGTGATCGATTTGGGTCCATAGCTGGTTCGAGGCTAGTGGGCGCTAAGTCACCTTCCGGCGGGTGCTGTGTCTGTAATTAGTGCTCGCAAGAAATAAGCGAGCATCCTCACACAAATGAAGTAACCGCTCACCGTTATCATTACGGGAGCCTGTACCATGTTGGCCGCCCAGATGCAGCTCATCTGTGGATAATTTTCCAATTTGAGCGTTCAGATCACCAGCGAGCAATACAGTGTCCGAGCTTCTTCGGTAGCTAAGGAGCTCGTTCAGTTGACGATAGAAGTCGTCTTTTACCGAGTCATCACTACAGTTTGTGGGTGCATAAGCAGCGATGATGAATAGACATCTGTTAGTCCCGTGCGACTTCGAAGCTTTGAACGAGCCAGCTAATCGGACCGCACACATCCGACTACTGACTAGGATCCAATCAACCAGAGCAGCTTCAACGCGGGGGCTCAGGGTAATGTCAACGTCAGCTTGGCCGGTGCACGAAGCTGCATCGACGTAATGAGAAAATACTGCTGGTGTCACCTGAAGGGGGATCGCAGAGTGAGCACAGAGCTCGAGTCTTACAGGCAAGTCTCCGATAAGCAGCAGATTTCGATCGAGAGGATCTCTAAAGTTCGGGCAAGTGCTGCCTGTTGACAGATTTGTAGCAATGTGCGCACATTGAGGCGGGAAAAATCGGAAGGAGGATCGAGGGCTCCAAATGGAAGCCAATAAAGTGGGGTGGAACGCATGTCTGGATATGAACCTGTCGACTAGACAGGAGTGACGCTCCGAGGTTGCATGTGAATTGAAACTAGAAGATAAACGCGTAGCAAACCATGTTGGGGGAGGGGCAACAACCGGGGGTTGAAAACTGGGGGATAAAAGTGAAGCTGAAACGGGACCATTATGGAAAAAGTGTAAGAGGAGGAATAAGAATAAGCGGTACATCAGCCATGTGAACTGGTGCTTCGCTGCCATACAACCATGGTGACTTAAGGAATAAAGAATAATAAGAGAGAGAGAAGGGTGACTTACCTGAAAACCTTAATGCCCTAAGCAAACATTCAGGGTCAAGGCGCCTACACCTCCTGTAGACAACATACCGTCACAAACAGCTGGCTATGGTGCAAAGATAAGGCGGCATCGGCGAGACAGCTTCCTTGCGGCTTTCACTGCAACGCGTCATAATCAGCCATTATTCTGCAGATAACTCAGCACCAAACACACTTTAAACAGGCAATCCGATTAGAAGACGGCAGCAGACGCGCCACTGTGTCCGTTGCGAGCCATGTCTTGTAAAGTCTCGAGGAAAGCACAAGACGAGTCACATGGAGTCCAGCCCGGAAGACGAGACGGACCAACGGTACCCGGTTTTGTCGTCAGTGAATTCATTTCCCGCTGCCAAGTCAACTTCTGTCCACCTCGAGCCTTGCGCAACCCTACACCTGGTAGACTAAACAAGACTCTCCTAGGTAAGCCATCATCAGGCATACGTAGCACGTGTCCGATTCAACACAACTTCTTCAATGCTATCAATTGTTCTAGGGAGCTAGCATACTTATCACTACCTAGTACTCGCCTACGCACATCATCATTGGGGACACTGGTGCCATCCGACTCCAGCAATGCTTCGCAAACAACGATGATCAAAGACTTGAAGGCGCCTCAGATCTTCAGATAGAACGGGCCAAGACTCACTACCATAGAGCAGGACGGCCCTCACTGTGGCCTTGTACACACGGCATATCAGACGGAGGGAAATTCCCTTCTGTCGCCAAAGATGCCGCAGGGTCAGGAATGCAGCTCTGGCCTTTGCAATGCGTGAGCTGACGTCAGTTTCCATGCGCCCAGCATTGCTGATGCAGCTGCCAAGATAAGTGAATTGATCAACCACCTCGAGTTCCTCGTTAGCAAGCGTCAAGAAGTCATCAAGTGGCTGGTGGTCCTGCAGCAACACTTTGGACTTCGAAGATGCGAAGTGCATACCAAATAATGGGACCACCGGACAGGCTATTCAGGGTTGATTGTGCCGCCGCAAAATCGTCGAAAAGCAAGACGATATCGTCTGCATAATCTAGATCAAGTAACCTTTCACCAGGCAGCACTTCAACGCCTACATCATGAGATTCCGCAAGGGAACACTCCATGATAGAATCCACGACGAAATTGAACAAAAACGGGGAAATCGGACAACCCTGACGAATGCCACTTGTGGTCGGAAAGCTATCCGATAGGACACCATAGACCCTGACGCGGCCTGTAGTGTTCGAGTATAGAGCACGAAGGATGTTCACATATTTCGTGGGAACACATTTTCGCGCCAATATTTCAAACAGGATCGATCGATCGACTGAATCGAACGCATTCTTGAAATCGAGGAACACAGCTATTGTCGGTCTGTGGTATTCGTGGCGCTGCTCTAGCACCTGCCGCAAAGTGAATATATGGTCTATACAGCCACGTCCTGAGCGGAAACCGGTCTGCTCTTCCCTAATCCGTGATCCGCGTCCCACAGTGAGGCGAAGAACAGGAATCGAGGCCAGTAATTTTGTCACAACTGGAGTTAGGCTAATACCCCCTGTGGTTCGCACAGTCTGTGCGACTGCCCTTCTTGTATATTGCTACTATAATCGATTTGCTCCAATTAGGTGGCACACTTCTTTCCAGATAGGTTTGAATAAAGAGGTCAGCGCATTGAAGAGGACCTCGCCTCTATCCTTAAATAGTGCAGGTAGGAGAATGCGGGCCAGCGGCAAAAACGATTAAAGGCTGTGATCGCGTTTCGGACCTCGGCCTCCGACGGAGGTTCTAAACTAACCGTCCATGGCTCGTCCTACATCACCTGAGTAGGAAGAGGTCCGGGAGCAGAGGGCCAGCTGAACTGAGGTTGAAATTGTTCCACCCAAAGAGCCATACGGTGCTCCTTATTGTGTAGCAGTGCATTCGCGCTGTATCTGGTTGTCTCACTGACGCCTGGTTTCCTGGGACCAGTGGTGTAGATCAGCTGGAAGTGCTTGTGGTAATTGCCTACTGCTCCTGCCTCCCCCATTTCTTAAGTCAAATCCTGCGGTAGTATCTTGCATTTGAAAGGGTAATAAAAATGTCTAGGCGTAGAGGGTCTTGTGTCAACACATCCAGAAGAGCTTGTATAGACTGGATACGACCAGCGGAAGACGGATGAGGACTAATTTCATCTCTCAAGCAGCCATCTAAATTTCCAATCCAGAGAAGACTGATAGAACCAGTTAACATCAAGAGATTGAAGAAAATAGAACACATAGCAGCCTTGACGTTGTCAGGCGGAGTTCAAAGCAATTTCCCACAGTCCCTTACTTGGCACCGGGAGAAGCGGTAAAGAACTGAGAATGGGAAACATTTCTTGGCTAGTGGGTAGCCGAAGTATTAAGGTATGGTAAATGTAGCCTGCACCAGAACAGAAGCCAGCTTAACTTTCACTGAATCAGCTATCACGAAGACTAGTAAGTCACCGAAATATGACGCTTGCGCGAAAACTGAAAGTGATAATGAGTACGTCAATATTTTGAGGATATTCCCTGAGGTCCTGTGACTGAATATGAGTAGTAACTGACAAGTACCAGTTTGTGGACATTCGACCAACGTCCAAAACAGCGCTAAACAGAGCGGCCAAATCCGCATTTAATAATTTGTCTATAATTTCCAGCAGCAATAAAGATCGTCTGTCCGATACACGTCATTTTTTTCAAAAGGAAAGTATTAGCGTCAAAGCTCTTCCAAGTTGGAAGTGCCACACAGGAGGATGTATCAAATGGTGCCGCAGAATGCCTGCTGAACTGCTCTTCAAAACGCTCCGCCTGGCAGTGTGGTCGAGGCATGGCAAACAAAAGCACCAGCAGTACGCCGGTAGGCCATACCAAAGTTTTGATGTCACTCGACCACCAGTAGCATGCGAGCTGGGGATACTCTGTTGTCATCTGCCCTTAGTAAGCTCCGACCAGCGACCAGTAGATCTTAAGCTGGATGCCTGAGTCTCTGGCCTCCGATCGACCGATTTGCCTGAGAACAAATCATTCTCATTCACCGATTAGCTGTCTGTGGACTAACGTCGCCGCTCGCGACAAATGAGTTGAAACAGTACCGGGCTGTTCACAACCAACTAATCTGCAACTCGCTGATCCAGGCAGCACACTGCCAATTTCCACTAATTGTAAGGATCCCTGTCTTTGTGTTAAGAATGGCGAAACCGGATATCCAACAGGGACAGAGTAGTGCCTCGAAGTGATCGACGCTTCAGATCTACCCACAGATTGAGTGTCAAACCGAGTGGGCACGCGGTTTCGTAAGCCTTCTCCGTGAAATGTGCGACCAGTTTAAATTGTTGTTGGTTTGTACATATTTTTTGAGTGGCAGATGTTAAGCCGGAGCGTGCTGATATTCCTGATTCGTGGAATGGGGGCCCTAATGACGAGCAAAAAGCTTTGATTCTTTGTGATGTGTTGAGGTAGTGTGAGTAACTAACACAACGCGCGTGCAATGACAGATGACCGGAATGCAAGTAGCGCCACGGATGGACCAGGAATTACGCACGGACGTGCGCCATCCACACATAATGGCAATATCCTCCAGTGAAGGAACTAAGGTGCCTCTAGTCTGAAAGACGGTTTAAGTGGAGCTGTATGCTATCGGGCGCATCCCTAGGTCGTGAAATAAAGAATGCCTTCTTGGTGGAGGCAAACTGCAGATAAATCTTGTTTGCCTTGCAGGCGTGATGAATAAGCAGTCGCGGACAGCCCAGTGGCAGCGTCACAGAGCGCGGGGGAGCTCTGGGCTGGTCACCTGGTTCTGTAACAAATACCACATGAGCTCATACGACGCGGTGTCAAAGTCAATGTGACCGGCCATATGGTTACTGACAACTATAACCAGAGGTAAGTACCTAACGGAGAAAGGGTGAACAACTTAGCTGGCCACCGGCTTCTTTGTGAACTGCCAAGAAACACTAAGAAGAGGAATGAACCAAATGACTGTCAACGGACTTCGTATTCACGGCTGATTGGATGTTCAAGCGACATACGTTAACCACCGCGCTGCCTTGCGGATGAAGTCTTTAACACCCAAGGCTCCGAGTGGGGTCCCTCAAATCCACCCTTCCTCGACCTGGGCAACTGGGAGGCTCTCTGACCACACAACACAGAAGCTTTTGTATCCCTTCCCCTGCTGCCTCTTCTTCCCTTTTGTTGTTACCCATGTGTTGTGACACTCAACAATCGTTTATTGGTCAAGTTCTGGACGTGTGCTACCAGGGTGTCGATGGGTCGGCTGTATCGGGGCTTTGATTAAAAGCGTGAATTATGACTTCCAAGTGCTTAGATTGAGGCAAGGGTGTCAAATCTTAGTCGAATGCTGTGCAGCGCTTCTTACGTGGTGGATGGCTGCACATAATCTGCTGCGGCATCAGCGCTGAGCTTTACCATGGCCTACAGCTTTGTATCTCACGGGTCATTATCTTCCATTGTGACTCGTGCAGAACTGCAGGAAGCAGCAACTGCCTGTCTACCAATCTACGATCGCTGTCCCCATATTCTTGTCCATCTTTGTCCAACTCATCCCAATAATGATGAACGTCACTCTCCTCGCTCGCTCGGACGATAACACATCGAGACGGTGGAGTCGACGCCTCCCCGCTTCATCTGCAATATATATATATATATATATATATATATATATATATATATTGTACGCCAGCGCGACATGCGCGAAGTGCGCATGACACTGTGCTCCATGGAGCTGTGTGTGGAACTAATTACAAGTTGGCGCGCACCTTTTCGTAAATCTGTGTATTGCTCACCTACCATGAAACGACGCAAATTTAATGCCCTTTCACTAGGTAACGCTGAGAAGAGGATGGGACTGGAGAAGCGATGGCTACCCGCCTTGGCAATGTCGCATCCGCCGCCTCAGTGAGCGAATTGTGGCAACATATCCATGAACAGGTGATGGCTGCTGCCGAGAAAATCAACGGGTGCGTAAACTAAGTGACCCGAGTGGTTTGATGATAACTGCGATCATTGGCAAATTGGTACCTGAGAAGAATGTAGCGTTCGCTGCACATGTGGATGTCCTCACCAATGTAGAGAGGTATCATTTTCGCAAACGGCGATTGACTCGAGAGCTCCGTAGCACCAAGAACGCATGGTGGACAGAGAAGGCGAAGCAGAAGGAATGGTACGCCGAGCGCCGTCAACACAAAGGGTTCTGACTCCTTAAAGACGGTGAATGGACCAATGTTGCAGCCAATAAGAACTCTGCTCGATGCTATTTCAGGCGCTGTTTGCACGTAGATTGCAAAATGATGTGGATCTGGCAAACACAGTTTGACTGTCTCTTGAAAAACCGTTCAGATCGACTGGGATATGTTGCACGGGCTGCAACAGAAAGAGATGGTGTTCTGCCGACACACCGACACTGGATGAGACGCGGAGAGCACTTGATCAGCTGCGAAACAAGTGCGCCGCAGCTGACGGGATATGCTAGTAGTATTGAAACACGGATGACCCGCATTGTTATGTGCGCTGCACCACATGGTGCAACGCGTGCGGTGTGAAGAAGGTATGCCATCCGAGTTGAAAGATGCCCTTGTGCCACCACTGTACAAAGGCAAAGGGAGTAAGCAATGTGTCGCGAACTATTGTGGTATCAACTTGCTGAGTTGTGTAGGGAAGGTGATCGCACATCCTCATCATACACGTAAGCCGGGGGCGAGAAACAAATCTCGCACGAATCCTGCTCAACCGCCTCGTCACTCAGGTCGTTGAACCGAACGTGGCAGAAGAGCAATGCGGATTCCGTTCGGGCATCCACACTATAGATATGGCGTTCGCGATTCGTCAGTTGCCGGAGAAATGCAGAGCGACATCAGCTATTGTAATCCCTATCTGTGGACTTCACTAAGGCATTTGGCACGGCGAGCCGCGAAGCACTGTGGCTGGGGTCGGGTACGTTCGATTATCCGAATTAGTAAGTTTGTATGTCGGCACGGTAGTATGCGGGCGAGAGTGCAGCTGAGTGGACACATTTCGGATGACTTCGCAGTTGTCTCTGGTGTGAAGCAATTATGTGTTTTAGTTCCTGCTCTGTTTAGTACTTACCTTCATGTAATGATGTATATTTGATATTGCTTGTGCGTACAGTGCCCATGTGGAACACCGTATTGATGGTGGATCACTGAACCGCCGTCGTTCCGAGGCGAGAACCCTAGTGCGAGACAATCATGCGGATGTTGCAGTTTGCCAACGACTGCGAGTTGTTTGCACACGGCACGGATGAGTAGCATATGTCAACGGTTGTCGCTTCTCCTGCGGCCAATTTCTGTCTCACCAACGACACGAGCAAAACTGTTTGTCTTTTTAAGCCTTCTTCAGAAGTGGAATCCGTGGGCCTGCCACAAATCTACATTGGCAACTAGGTTTTGAAATCTATTTCGAGATTTTACTACCTAGACAGCGTAAGGTCAACCGATCTGCAGAAGACGAGCAAGCTGCGCATGTGTATTGAAGACAGCTGCCGCATTTGGAAAGCTGGACAAACGTCTGTGGAACTATCACCAGCTTACTGTTCGAACGAATCTGATGGCATATAAGTCTACGGTGCAGTCCGTTATTCCATACCGCAGCGAAACCTGGACAATGTGATGGAAGGATGTTCGTTAGCTGGAGCGCTTCCATCAACAATGTCTGCGTCGTATTATGCGCATCGACTGGAGTGACTGAGTTGCAGACACGGAGATGCACCGACGTAGTGGCATGTGTGCAGTGGACTGCATACACACACACACATTATACATGTTAGCTAGAGGTGGGAAACACCTCAGCTACTGTGCCGCATGTGGACTGCATACTTCTGCGGAGGCACCTGAGCTGGCTCGGGCATGTTCGCTGCATCGATTAGACGCGGATACCGAAACAGCCGCTAAATGACTAACTGCGTGCAGGGAAGCGGCACGTAGAAAAGCTGAAGTTACCTTACCAAGATATGATCAAAGTGATTTTATCACGAGACAATGCTGATTTCAAGGCAATCAATCGGCGCGAACGAAGAGACCATATCAAGAGGGCGGTTGCCCAGGTGCAGAAGGAATTGTTGCACAGAGAGGAGAAACGTCGTGCACGGAAGCGACAGATGCTGTTAGCTTCTAGCCCATCGATGTCGAGTGCATGGTGCTGTAGCACATGCGGTCCCCAGTGCCCTAAACCTAAGCGGGCCACCTGCGTGGGAACAGCATCCAAAAGACGACGAGACAGCTGATTTTCTATTCAGTATCAGTGCAGTGTTCGTAAGTACGTTGGGTCCGTTTCCATTCGATTTACTAAGCCAGGCTAATAAGGCAGTTGATGTGCTACCTGTCCTACTTCAAGGTTGCAGTTGGTCTGTACGTGTGCCTGCGTGTTGAGTTTCTAGCAATTCAGATGTTGGCTGTTGAATGATATCCCCGTTGAGGCTGTCCCTAATGTGAATGTCGAAAAAGTGCGTACCTGCCTATTACCGTCCACCCTCTTATACACTGGCTCCATAAGACTGTGAAACCTTGCTAGGAGGGGCGGGGTGCACGGTCCTCGTGATTTTGCTAGGCTAAGAGTGGTTCCACTCATCCAGTGTGGAGGGGGCTACGGCCTACCCACCGCATTGTGTACGTCTGGTACGCAAGATTCCTAAATTGGACTTACTGGAATGTCACTGCTGTGCATGTTGAAGGAGTGTGAGCCAGCTCGGTTGATGAAACGTGGACCCCATCCACATGCCTCCCTGTCTTATTCCTTCGGGTTTACATTGTGTATGGGGTGTGTAAATGAAGCTATGGGTGTGTAGCGCAAGCTATGCTTGGTCCATCAGTTAGCACAGGCGTCCTGTGGCTCTCCCTTGGAAGCCGCAGTGACAGGCAAAACCGGAATCGGATGTCGCCAACCAAATAATACTAACCGGGAAGCTAGTGATGACCTCTTGCGCGCTAACTTAGAAATGTAGATTAAGGAGAAACAGTGCGACATCATCGGTGACGATATCACGTGAATAGTTAATACTGAAGACAGAGAACTAGAAGATTGCGGAATGATAGCTGAGGTATTTTCCACCTCTAGCCAACGTGTATAATGATGAGTGATGATCTACAATATATACATGTGTCACCCTATATCGGTCATGCACGCGGGATAACGGTATTTATTACTGCGCCCCGTCAAGGTAGTGTAGCTGTGCGACGTGCTGCGCAGGTACGATGGGTTCTGGAAATGGAATCCGCAAAGTGGACACCCAGAAAATGTTCAATTCCGACAATGATTTCGCCTCGACTACCGTCTTTGGAAAACTGTTAACATATTCAACACACAAGGTTGGAAACACAGGAGGCGAGCTATTCACTGCATCTTTAGTACCGCAAGCATGTACGGGTGCTCGCGAGTGCAGAAGCAGCCTTGGCATAAGGAATATACCCAGATGTAATAATGTGTGGGCCATTGGGAGGTCAACACCAAATCGGCGATACGACAGGGCGTACAGTCCCGGTCTCCTGCACCCATCTTCGTACGACATCACCCAAACTAAGGACGAGTCTGGCAAACACATGATGGACACGATCCAGGAGATGACACTTTGGCTTCCCTTCTTGTGAATAGTTTTGTTTCAGGCTCCCTCACACTGGTCTTTAACTTAGTGGTACAAGGCAACAAGCAGACTACGAATGCAGGATTCTGTGCTCAGCCCATGCGTCAATATTCTAATCCGCATCACAGAAAGGAGTGCGGTCAGTTCGAGAAGGTAGATGCAGAGTCACACTGAGGTTTGCCTGAGAGGGCATCAAATCATCAGTCATTTGAACTGATGCTTCGCTGCCATACAACCATGGTGACATAAGGAATAAAGAATAATAAGAGGGAGAGAAGGGTGACTTACCTGAAAACCTTAATGCCCTAAGCAAACATTCAGGGTCAAGGCGCCTACACCTCCTGTAGACAACATACCGTCACAAACAGCTGGCTATGGTGCAAAGATAAGGCGGCATCGGCGAGACAGCTTCCTTGCGGCTTTCACTGCAACGCGTCATAATCAGCCATTATTCTGCAGATAACTCAGCACCAAACACACTTTAAATAAGCAATCCGATTAGAAGACGGCAGCAGACGCGCCACTGGTGTCCGCTGCGAGCCATGTCCTGTAAAGTCCCGAGCCAAACACAAGGCGAGTCACGTGGACTCCAGCCCGGAAGGCGAGACGGACCAACCGCACCCAGTTTGATCGTCAGTAACTTCATTTCACGCTGCTAAGTCAATTTCTGTCCGCCCCGAGCTTTGTGTCACCCTGCACCTGGCAGACTAAACAAAGCCCTCCTAGATAAGAGGTGACTGGGCATACGTAGCACATGCTCAAGCCAACGCAACTTATTCAGTGCTATCTGTTGTTCTAAGGAGCTAGCATACTTATCACTACCTAGTACTCGCCTACGCACATCATCATTGCGGACACGCTGTATGTATGTATGTACTCTCAACAGTCTAGTAACTAGACATAGAGCCAAGAAAACCATGGAAATCAGTGTATAAGAGATAGTCATTGCGTCATAATCGTCATGGCATGCTAGCTGAAGGTGGGCAACACACTTCAGCTAATATGCCGCAAGAAAATGGAATATTTTGACAAAAATACAGAACAAAACATTTTTAGTTTGTTTGTCACACGCCGGTTTTTCTCTTTTTTGTCATTTTCAATTTTTGTAGAATTAAACATGTGAATCAACACAACACTGTACACAATTCTTCCATTGATTCCGGTTGCGGGCCATGTCTTCAAGTGTCCTAAGCCATTGGCACTCGCCATCTTTGGGTCCCCATCCTGGAAGACGTACGGGTCCAACAGCGGCTAGACACGACGTCAGCGATTTCATGTGCTGCCGCCAAGTGGAAGGCTGACCACCACGCGGTCGCTTCCAGCCAGGTCCTTGACGAGCGAATAGAGCACGACGCGGTAGGCGCTCAGGTGCCATGCGTAGGACATGACCGAGCCATCTTAACTGGCGCAACAAAACCAGTTTGTTGAAGGAAATACTTGCATTCCCCAAGACGCGACGTCGAACGTCATTACTGGTAACTCGATGTTGCCACCGAACACGAGCGATCCTCCTTAAGCAACCGTTATCGAACGCAGAAAGACGACGCATATCTTCCACGCGAATCGGCCAGGACTCGCTCCCGTACAACAATACTGAGCGAACGGACGCGCTGTAAACTCGGCCCTTTAGTGAGAATGAGACGTCGCGACGACGCCACAAGTGCCTCAGATTGACAAATGCTGATCGAGCTTTAGCGATACGAAGCGAAACTTCTTTGTTGATTGTGCCGTCAGCGGAAACACAGCTCCCAAGGTAGACGAAACTATCTACCTGTTCAAGTTGTGCACCTTGGAGAGTGAGCACGGGTGCAGGTGAAAGCCAATCCTTGAGCAGTACTTTACACTTCGATGGGGCGAAGCTCATGCCATACTTAGATGCTTCAACCGCCAAACGATCCAGAATGAGTTGCATACCCTGAGGATCGTCACCAAGTAAGGCGATATCATCAGCATAATCTAAGTCGGTCGCGCGCTCACCCGGTAGAAGCTCTAGGCCAAAATGTTGGAAACCTTCTAGGGCATTCGACAGAACGTCTTCGATTGCGAAGTTGAAGAGGAATGGGGACATAGGGCAGCCCTGTCGCACACCGCTATTGACAGTGAATTGCGAGGAAAGCTTGCCATAGACCCTCACTCTGCCGGATGTGTGAAGGTAAAGTGCTCGTAAGATGGCGATATATTTCTCTGGCACCCCGTTCTTTAGTAAGCAACGCCATAAAGCAGGTCGATCAACGGAGTCAAAAGCGGCACGTATGTCTAGGAATGCAACGATAGTGGGCCTGTGATAAATGTGGCGATGTTCAAGGAGTTGGCGGAGCGTGAAGATTTGATCCACGCATCCGCGGCCAGGACGGAAACCAGCTTGTTCTTCACGGTAGTACGATTCACGTACTGGGGATAGTCTACGAAGCAGAATGGATGCCAACAGTTTAGAGGCAACCGAAATAAGACTAATCCCGCGATGATTTGCACATGAAGTGCGAGCGCCTTTCTTGAAAATTGGGACAATAACTGATTCGCCCCAAGAGTGAGGCACTCTCTCTTCATGCCAAATTTTTGCGAACAGCGCGGTTAGCTGGTTAATGACTGCCACACCGCCATACTTGAATAGCTCCGGAGGAAGTCCGTCTAAGCCGGCAGCCTTGAAGCGCTTCAAGCGTCGAATCTCGAGGCAGACTTCCGCTTCGCTGGGTGGATTCAATGGGACTAGCCAAGGTGGACAACAAGGTGTACTGCATGTACTGATGGATGGTGGAGGCCAGTTGAACTGCGAATGAAAGTGCTCGGCCCAGCGGTCCATACGCCTCTGTTGGTTGGTGATCGGAGACTCATCCACCTCACAAATGACCTCACTGACACCAGGCTTCCTGAGGCCAGTGGACCGAATGAGTTGGAAAAGCCTGCAAATGTTACCAGAGAGGGCAGCAGTCTCCATCTCTAAAGCACGCTCAGACCACCATGTCTCGCGATGCTTGCGGAGGCTTTGCTTAAGCAGCCGGTTGGTAGAACGGCGCCGCTCGTTGCAATCTGATTCCGCGGAGATATCTTTGCGGCGTTCGAACAGCTCCAGAGAACGAGCAGAGATCCAAGGCTTCAAGGGGCGTCGAGTTAGGCGGACACGCTAGTGCCATCCGACACCAGCAATGGTTCGCAGACAAGAATGACTGAAGGCGACTAAGATCTTCAGACCGAACGGACCCAGTCTCACTACCAGAGCGGAACGGTTCCCACTATGGCCTTGCATACACGGCCTATCAGACGGAGAGAAACTCACTTCTGTCGCCAAAGAAACCGCAGGTGCAAGAAGGCAGTTTTGGCTTTTTGCAATGCGGGAACTGGAGGTTAGTTTTTATCAGCCCATCATTGGTGATGCACCTGCCAAGGTAAGTGAACCGATCAATCAGCATGAGTTCCTCGTTATCAAGAGTTATCATCAAGTGATCCCGCAGCAACACTTTGAATTTTGAAGGTGCGAAGCGCATACCAAATAATGGGATCACTTTAGACAGGCTATTCAGGGTTGTCTGTGCCACCCCAAAATCGTTACAAAGCAAGACATCGTCCGCATAACTAAGATCAACTAACATTTCACCAGGCAGCACCTCAACGCATACATCGTGAAATTCCGTAAGAGAACACACTATGATGGAGTCCACGACGAAATTAAACAAAAACGGGGAAATCGGAAAACCCTGACGAACGCCACTTGTGGTCAGTAATCTATCTGACAGGTCACAGTAGACCCCGACGCAGCGTGTAGGGTTCGAGTATAGAGCACGAACGATGTTCACATATTTCGTGGGAACACATTTGCGTGCAAGTATTGTGAACAGAATCGATCGATAGACTGAATCGAACGCACACTTGAAATCGAGTAACACAGCTATTGCCGGACTGCGGTATGCGTAACGTTGCTCTAGCACCTGCTGCAGTGTGAATATATGGTCTACACGCCACTTCCTGGGCGGAAACCTGCCAGCTCTTCTCTAATCCGAGATTCCCGTTCCGCAGTGAGACGAGGAAGGAGAATCAATGCTAGTAATTTTGTCACAACTGGCGTTAGGCTAATACCTCTGTGGTTAGCACAATCTGTGAGACTGTCCTTGCATATTGCCACTATGATCGATTCGCTCCAGTCAGTCGGGATACTTCCAGATACGTTCGAATAGGGTGAGTAGTGCTTTGATAATCGGGTGAGACGCTTGGTGCGGCTCCAGGTAAAGTTCACGAAGGAACGACAGCGTAGCAAGGCACGATCAGGCGACGCAGGCATTCCAGTACGAAAAGCAATACAGGATGGAACCACGCCACCTGTAACTTATGGCAATGTGATCAATTTGGGTCCATCGCTGGCCAGCTACATGAAGATGCCAAGTGGCACTTCAGAGACCACTGTGTCTAAAAGCAGTGCTGCTAAGAAACAGCTGGTGCTCCACACGCAGTTGCAGCAGACGCTCGCCGTGGTCAAGCCGCTCAAAGCTAAGCCCCTACTTGCTACCCAGTTGAGCATCTGAAGAGTTCAGACGCTTTACTTGTGCGTTCATATCCACTGCAAATGCTATATCTGAATTTGTAGAACTGCAAAGTAGCTCATTCATTTCGTGATAGAATGTATCCTTGACAGCAGTAGAACTGCAGTCGGTGGGAGCATAACCGGAAATCACGCAAACTACTTCGTGAATCAACCTTGTTCGACGTCGTCAAATGAGCTGCACACAAACGGCTTTTCACCGGAATCCAGGCTGGCGTCAAATAACGTTAGAGGATTCAGAAGAGCTCATGCGTCGATAGCAAGTGTGAAGTCCAAGCTGGTATAGGTAGCAGTTTCACGTCCTAGAGCTTAAGGCTGAAAGCGGTGATGTGCACTTTGTCACTATCATAACAGTCCAATAGGGTGGTACATCAGCAAAAGATGGACGTATGAAAACAGTTATAAGAAACAGTAGGGCGGGAACTGTTTGCCAGTATAAAACGGGCGGGTTGCTGGCAGATCAGGATCACGAAGAAGCCCGTGTAGTGGTAGGGGATCAAGTCAGAACACCACTAAATTCATTTGCCAACAGGTTTACAGTTAAAGGATTTAGAGCTCCGCAGTCTAAATAGAATGAGCGCAGACATAAGAGTAATCGCGACGAGAAAAATCGTCCGACTGAAAGTGCATAGGCCGGTGTGATCGCACCATGATGTCGATACCACGGAGCGTTGTAACGATGTGGATTCCCGTTTCGAAAGATATACCTGGCAAATGTTAAGCCTACAGTTATAGGAAGGAACACGAGATAGAACATAATGTAAGAAAGAGCCAGTAATCCGTGCGGCTAACGTGGCTGCTGGGCATTTGCTTGATAACCCACGCAGCAACCAGTGAGCGCAATCCGTAAGATTCGTAGCCACCAAACCGCCGCGAATGACTTGCAAGCAGCAGCGAGCTCTTAAATACCAGTTGGTAATGGACACACTAAAACAACTGAAAAATACTGTCATGGTTATTTGTGAAACAGTCGTGGTTGCAGTTATTACGTGATACAATGTTAAATTTAGTTATAACTCCTTAGGCTTTCACATTCATTTAACCAGTTGTTAACTACCTGGGCATGTAAGCCAACCAGAGCAGACAATTTGGTTTTGCTACCCTTATTGGCTAGGTTCCTGAAACTGTAATTGGAACCACTGAACTTTGTTATGTTTGTCCATTATATGTGAAAACTTAAAGGAATTTTACTTTGATTGTTTCGCATCCGTATAATGCATGCAAGAAATCATTATCAAAATATTACACGACTACTCTGAACACAGTCCACCTTATAGGTTCACGAGCCTCGACAACTTAGCACCGCTCCTCAAAGCTTATGCTAATTAAGCGTTTCGATTACATGCCTTGTTTCAACAAACAATTAAATATCGTCATGTTGAAGTCAGGCGGTTTCCCCGGTTTATTTGTTCTGTCGCGTAACATCAGAATTACTATTATTATTTCATCGTACACATCGGTTATCTGTTTAGGTTAAGAGTACACTAAAGTTTGGCTTCGTTTTTATCCCTTCCGTGGCTGAGTATTCTGTACTGCTTTTTTCAAATCAGGATATATGTATACAATCTCACTGTAGCGTGTCCGAGTCGCAGGAGCGAAGCAACCATTTGTCGTCCATCTTAACCTATATTGTAATCGTCGTTTCATCTTAGCTTTGTTGTTCCATTTCGTCTTCAGTGTTGTTGTGGTAGCCAATATATTGTCGCCTTTCTTTGTCATGTGCAACCAACCCTATAGTGAACTGTTCTCAGCAAGTACCTTTGCATATTTTTGCCTTCCTTCGAAGTCAAATACACGCGTTGGGCCCAATAAAATTGAACCTAGCTTATATTTCCTAAGGTCACATGGCAGGGTAAGATATTTACTTATGTTAATGCTCATTTGCCTTCATAGGTGGCTTCAGCATTCTTAGAAACCTTCGACACTACGCCGGCTGACGTACCTTTTTACCATCTGCAAGCAGCTACTTTACAACACGCTATATTCGACAAGGCAAGCCTCTAATTGTTGCTTTCTGGCATTGGGCATAGTGCTCGTACACCGTCTGAGCTATTCTGACACAAGCGTTCACTTTGCTTGGGGAACACAGCGGTCGCAAAAGACTGTCCACCTGCGTTATTCGCCTCTAAATTTTTGGAGTTATAATCACAGAGACCTACGTGCCATCATTCGAGTTGGCTCCGCGAGCTCCTCCTACCGCTGTTCATCTATTGGTTCCGTCCTTCGCGGATTACCAGCAAACTGTGCTCTTGCAACTTCGAAGTCAACGGTATTTGAACCTTATCGGAGGATTTACGTTTCCTCTTATCTCACGAGAACTTCTGTGGTCTTATTTTAAAGGCCCTTTTGTAAGTCACCCGATCAGCTTACTACCATTCCTTCAAGTCGCTGTACATAGCGATGGTCGTCAAGTTAATCCGCCCTTGGAACAGCCACTGTCATCTTTTGCCAAGTCACCTTGCTTTGCCTCAATCTTACGTCGCATCGCTGCCTACCCACTTACCGGCCAGATCGACAGCACGCACATCGCCTATCTACCCTAAGGAACGTGTGACTCATCTGGCCGCGAGACGCCTGAACCCGCTGACCTCCAACCAGCGCCGATAGCCACGCAATGGTGCGTCAGTATCTCTAACCTCTTGCTGCCACTTAAAACAGCAGCCCTCTGTGAACATGTTTCGTATGAAGGGCAAATGCGAAGCATGTGTTAAAGTGGTAAAAGGTGATCTGGTGTCTACCATGTGTTTGAAATCCTATCACACTACCTGCCTTGGGAAGGGATCAACGGAAGCAAACACCACAGAGGCGGTTTGGTTCTATCAAGTATGCAATTCTATTCCAGTTGATAGCTGTCTACCTGTGCTAATGAAGCGATGTGAAAAACTAACTGAAGCGGTCGAACAACTGGCGAACGCCAGAGTTACACCCTTGGGGGAAACGGACCTGCACTTTTGAGTGAAAATAACACCCGAATTCCCTAGTCAAACCGAAGAAGCGAGCTAGGCGTCCTAACCAAACCCCAACGACTCAGCCTCCAGCAGTGTCAACTCCATCCTCTCTCCCTCCTATAAGTAAAAACATTGCCTGCAGCGCGCCTACCTCAATTTCTGTACTGTGCTGCACCTAGTGGTTTGTTCGCTACACTTAAGACCGCAAGCTGCAGTCAACCAGCGATAGTGAACAGCCCGGCAACCTACCAGCGGTTGCCGCCAAGTAAATACCGGAAAGAGCTCTGGTAACCTCTGTGCCCGGACTAGAGAAACCTAACGTGTCGCAGCTGGATGGCATACGGCCGCGCCGTTTACAATTTCACCAAAACACCGGATACTAAGCCTCCAACTCCAAAACCAATAGTCACCAGGCGCAACCATGTTCCCCTAAACCGTGTTTGCACATGTCCCCGAATCTAAAGCCATTACAATTAAGGGTAAGTAGTCGGGCGATCGAAATCAGTGGGGTTCCATCGGAACCTCGATCGGTGTCCAAGCTAATCCCACAAAATTAAGAAGAATCTCGCGCCACACCAACGCGTTGCATTAACGGCGAACCCCCGGTTACTGCCGGCAACACTAAACTCGGCGGAAGAGAATGAGGCCGTTCTGCCGTCTGCGAATCGTCTCCGCAGCGACTCAAATAGTGTGCGCATACTACCCGAAATCCCGTGGAAGGCACGTTCAGTGGATCCCACTAACAAAGTGAGGTACAGAAAAGTCAAGATAAGGAAACAGTGATTGCTCACGGTGTTCCTAAGCTTACTGACTCCTCTTCCGACGATGTTCAGATGTACGACCGCGAGCAAGGGTACTACATCCGGGAGGCTCTTTCTCTCGAAAATGTGGTGGTCACTTCGTTGACGAGGATCCCCATATCACCAAACCATAAGGGGTGCGGTCCCAGGCTGTTAAAACTTGTGTTACAGTCAGAATTAACGGCACAAAACCTACTAAAGAACTGAAATAAATTCCGTTGTAAATTGCAAACAGAACTTCGTTTGAAAGCAGCAAGAACACCAGCACCTTCTAATGCCAACTCAGTAGAGGCACAACGCTTAGTGAAAACGTCAACTACAGGTCCATAATATCCGGAGAGACACAGCAGAGCACGAGCAAACACCGGGACCCGGGGCCTCTGATACCTGCTTATATATCGCATACTTCACGACAGTATGCGAACCATCCAAAAACGATTAGTCGCCGAGCCTTTATTGGTCGGCGTAAGCTCAGTTGCTTCATCCATCCAATCTGGCACACTTTTGGTTTACGAGAAGCCCGCATGCTTGTACACAAATGCCCAAGGTCTACTCAGTAAATTAGCTGAATTAAGGCTTCGACACGCGTCTGCAGCTTGTGACTTCATCGCGGTCACCGAAACGTGGTTGCGCTGCGCGATGACGGACGCTGGGACGGCGCTAACGCGCATGTCCGTTGTCCGGAAGGATAGAAACCGTAAGGTGGGCGTAGCCCACTACGTTCGTAACAACCTGCAATGCGAACCTATAAACGATACGGAAACCGACGTACCTGACGCCATTTGGTGTAATTTCCGGTTGAGAGGGAACGCTCTTGGACTATTAAATAACTAAATAGATATATTTTTCTCGACAAGGCGAGACACACCTTCTAGGCATGGTCAGCATATTGCACTATTGTACCTATTAGTATGATTGGCAGCACCTAGAGCGGGAGTAGTACAATGGTAGGCAAAAGTGTGGGCCCCTATGGCTCAAAGGTTGTACGAAGTCTATGTCCACAGAATGCGAGGTGTAGAGACAAACATAAGATCACAACCGGGGAGGGTTATTGTTTACCGCCCACCATCGTCTACTCCTGTGGTGGACTGCAACTGGAAGGCTGCGTTGAGGCAAGTGATAAACAGGAGGTACAGTCACATTCTAGTCACCGGTGACTTCCACTTACATACTCTCGAATCCCAGACCACACGGGAGAGCAATGCAAAGCAGAGTTACAAGGTCTGGTTTCAGGCTTCTCGCTTTATGGCCGCGTCACAACGCCCGCCGGGTTCAGGGGAACTGACAGGCCATCCAGGTTGGACCGAATAGTCACCAATGAAGAACTGCTGGTCGAGTGAGTGATAACCGATACTCCTTTGGGCCGCGGTGACCGCGAAGTCAGTGTTTCATTACATATGCTACGCGAATTATCCCAAAGAGCATGCCGAGGAATATCATGTCGTAACCAACGATGACAACCTGTCCGACCTCATTGGTGCACTCAGCTGGTCTTTCTTAGATGAATTAACCCCTAAGGTGGCCTGTGGTGGATTCGTCAACCTATTTACCAAGCTCGTGGCAAGGACATCTGAAACCAAACTTTGCCGGCCTAAAAGGATGAAGTCTTTCGTAAGGAGCGGGACACGCAAATGTATGGAGTTAAGGGACTTAGCATGGAATACCTACATAGCCTCCCCGAAACGACCATATCTGTGGTCTACACAATACAAAGAAACCACTGGGGCAAGCACCCCAGGGCGGATAAACTGAAGAACCAACAAGATCTAGTGGAAAATTTTGCTCCAATCCCAACCTGCTATACAGACACTTAAACAGTTTGCGCCGCGTTAGGCTCGATATTCCTGTACTGCACACAGCATGCGGGTTAGCCCAAAGCGCACAAGAGGCGGCCAACGTTCTTGGACAACAATTTGGTCGTACCTTCCACAGCGCGCAAACATCATACATCCTGCCTAAGCAAATAACGTCGCCATCAGGGCTTAATAACATATCGTTCACCTCCGCAGCTGTACTGAAGAGGCTGATGTCTCTGCACGAGTTCAGCTCCCCGGGTGCGGACGGCATTCGCCCGAATGCGTTGAAAGTTGATGCCATGAGATTGTCAGGACAACTAGCAATTTTCTTTCAACAAGGTTTGAACGAGCTACACGTCCCCACGATGTGAAAGCACGGTATCATCACGCCCATCTACAAAAGTGGCAGTCGCGCTGAACCAGCAACTTATCGCTCGATAACGCTACTTCCTGTTATCACCAAGTTTATGGAGTCCATTGTGGCTGAGGGTTTGATGTGGTACCTGGAGAATAAAAAAGTTCTCGTTCCGGAGCAGCATGGATTTCGCCAAAATCGCTGCTGTACCGCTAATCCCTTGACGGCTCATGCAATCTGGACGGAATCTGTGGGCGATGGTGCAGGAGTCGACGCGGCCTACTTGGATTACTCAAAGTCATCCGACCGTGTAAACCATCGCACTCTCCTCCACAAACTCCAGAAATATGGAATCGGCGAGCCCGTTCTGGGCTGGATAGGAAACCTTCACGTTCAACGTCACCTGAACGTGAGGGTTAGAAACAGCCTGTCGGAATCCATCGAAGTTCAGTGCGACGTACCTCAAGACGCGGTACTTGGAGCCCGTCTGTTCCTGGGTTTCATAAATAAGCTCGCGAGCGTGCTGTCTTCTAACTGTTTGCTAGTTGCTGATGGCCTATAGGTATGGCGCACTATAGCTGCAGTGAAGGATCACATAGTGTTACAGAAATACCTGGGCAAAGCCTTCACATGGTTCATCGAGTACAGGCTGTATTTCAACGTCACCAAGTGCAAAGTTCTCAGTATACGGCACAAGAGTATGCACAAGTACCGCTTAGGACCACACATTCTACAGCGGGCTTCTCACGAGTGCGACCTCCGCCTGATAGTTCAACATGCCCACGGTTGGTTGAGGTAGACTGAAAAGGCAGCCAAGAAAGCAAACCAGTACCTCAGCCTTCTTCGCAGAGCTTCCGGGAAATTTGGCCCTTCAGGCTTTCCAAAAATGCCTAGTGAGTTCGTGAGGCCCCACGCGGAATACGCTATTCAAGCGTGGCAACCCTGGATCAAGCACCGTCTCACCGCGCTCGATACTGCACAACATAGGGCAACGAAAATTGTCAGAGGTTTGACCAGCCTCCCCTACCCACTCAGGCTGAAGACCCTCAAAATATACAGTGGAGGTGATCGGTGCCCAAGGAGCGTTCACATATTGGAGTACCACATCCTGAGAAACCCCAACCACCCACGTCATTCCCTTCTAATACTAAGTAAAAACAACCCGCTAAGTGGTCACCAGTTTAAGTTAGACACGCAGTACAGCCGCCTGGAATGTCGGCGAAACTATTTCTCCCTTTGAGTGGCACAGCATGGAAAGCCTTCCCGGGACACGTAATTAATGCAACAACCCTATCCCTTTTCAAACAACGCCTTGACGATACTCCGACACAGTTACACCACGTGCTGTAGCCCATGAGCACCAGATGCTGGCATAAATGCACAACAGACAGGGGATAGTGCCATAACCCTATTCGAGAATGAGTCACTCTAAACGTCTCGCACGAAAGTTGACAAAAGCTACTACTGTAGATACTAATTTCCGTATCCTGTTGACCCAAGACAATTGCACACGAGTAAGCGTTGTCCTTGCTATCGCTTTTTGCTCGCCTAGTACGTGATCAATAAACACCCTTATTGCTTTGTGTGCGCATATTTTCATTTCAAACTCCCTTTATACGGCAGTGCAGTTAAACCTGTAACCGCCCGAACTGACGACTCCATTATCCCTTGCTGTATCTTTTTTGTCATGCTAAACACCATGCGGGACATGTCAAGCACCTGCTTTTATACCCGTTATAAAACATTGTCCATTGTGCATTGTTGTCTCATTCACCTTCAAGTATTCCATTCTTCGCCCAGACAAGCATAAATGTCTTCCAGCTAAGACAACGGCGATACTAGCTGTGTTGGGTGAGGACCATTCACTGAACAGGCTGGCTGTTGTGGCCACTAAATTACGTGGAAGTTCTTTAAAACCCTGGAAATCATGTGGCTGAATTATCCACAACATGCCCTTTAGCGATTGTCACGCTGAACTCCGCTATTTCCATGCCCTCTGTTAGATCTTCCCCTTTTCGCTATTCCGAATTAACCACCCAGGAATTTCTCCGCAGCAATTCTAGCCCAGCCGAAGAAAAATCAAAATTCCAACAGCCTTGACCGAGGAAGATCGAGTGAAACAGCCTGCGTGTCCCGTGTAGCTGCTCCGTTTGATTGTACGTTTAAGCACTGCGTTAAACTTTCAATCAGTTTCATTTGGGCTTCCATCTGGGATTGTTGCTGAAGAAGCAGCTTTTGAAAATGTTCGGCAGAAAAATTTGTAACATTTCTGTGATTGTCCGTCGCCATTGTTAGATCTTCCCCTTTTCGCTATTCCGAATTAACCACCCAGGAATTTCTCCGCAGCATTTCTAGCCCAGCCGAAGAAAAATCAAAATTCCAACAGCCTTGACCACGAAAAAACGTGTTAATAAAAACTCTGCTAACGTAGCCAGAAAATGCCGCCGAAAACACTGTCCTCTCAACTCTGAGGCAAAAGTCCAATTAGCCGAGTGTTTGAAAACGCATTCGTCCGCTCGATCGATTGCCTGATCAACCGCACGGGGTAGGCGATTCTCTTCAGCCCAGCTTTCGGTCACCATTATATACTTTCCCTTTTTTCTTTTATGTGTTTATCTGATTCCAGGATACCCTCAGCTATGGAGCGCAGTATTTCTTACCTTAGCGACGGACAAATGCTAACCCAGAGATCCTTTTCTAGAAACCGGCCTGGCAGCCCCCCGCAGTCGTTCCCAGTGAAGTTACTGCTACGTTTCTTACTGCCTGGGATGCTGCACGAAACGGTCGCACAGGCTGTATTTATAGCGCCTGCATTGTGCGCTATATGCCCGCTAAGACACTAAATTACCAATCGTGAGCACATGGGAGACAACAAGAAACTAAGCTAGGGCAAAGGCTTATTAAAAAGGAGCAGAGCTCGTTAAGACAAAACCTATAGGACCAGAGGATAACTCCCTGGGAAGGATGTAGTTGGGCATCGGGTGACTGAACGGGGCGTCGTTCACCTTCGAGTCGCGCCAAAGGCGTCTATCGTATGGTTTAGACAACCGGAACAATGTTCCTACGAGGAAGACGCTTAATTCCCCTAATACATAAGAAAACTATAATTTTAATGTATGTTTGATTAATTTACACAGTCATAACTGGAATGTCCAAGTTAAAACATAATCACCAAAGCCTTTCACCAAAGCCACGTAGGAACAACGAGGTCAGCCAGTAACTGCCACCACTGTTACTGGTCAAAATATTAGTCGCTTCCTGTACGTATTCGATCCCATGACCATACTGCACTTTTTGCTTACCACCGTGTAGAGACAAGCCTTGGAAAAACGCTAGCTACAACCTGCTGGAATGGCGCCACAGACCGCTAACTAGCTGAAGAACGTGACTTTTGCAGAGCAATTACTCACGCTTATTATTGCAGCAAGGCTAAGTATCTTTCATTTAAGATCGGCGACAACATATAGTCTATTGTCGGTACCAACTACTTTAGCAACTTTGGCTTCGTAGTTGCTCTTCTTCTTGGGAAGTAGCATGATGATGCCATCTCTTTAACTGCTTCTTGCAAGCTAACTACAAGTGATCCCGCCGGACTTCGAGTCCTTATGCCCGTTTGTTCGTAATATTCCGCTTTGTTGCTTCAATTCCCATCCCTTTTTGGTGAACTGACTATGCAGCGGAACAAAAGCACGAGGTGCAATAACGTGTCATCACAAATGGTCCGCCACGATGACTCATACCTAAAAATTGACTAGCGGCTAGGAACCAGTTCCAGAACATATTTAAGCGCGGGTTCATTCCTATTGCAAGTAATTGTAGATCATCTTCTTTAAACCTTTTGCGTAAACTGTGCAGTGCTTGGCGCCCATGTGACGACTATCATGCAATAAACAATGCTACATTCTCCGAAAGATACCCGAAACCCTATATAAACGATTTTTCTTTAGGATTGGCTGGAAGGTCTATAATTTCTCAGGTTTTTCACGTCAGGGCGAACTCCCAGGTTCCAATAGCCCTGGAAGAGATTGTAAAAATGGGGATGACTAGAGCTTTGAGAATGTATGTGTTCCTCCTTATACATTCAGTCCCCGTACTGCCGCACAAACTTTTCAAGGCTACATATACCAAGTTCCCTGTAGTCTCGACTTTGCCATTGGTTACAATGATGTATATTTCCGACTTCTTTGGCTGCCAGACACTTGCCACCTACACAAAAAGATTTCGATCGTCCCGACCATCACGGTAGTACCAGTACCTTGCCAACTGTGTATCCGGCCAAACGCCATAGACTTCCTGAGCCATAGCATAGTCAGTAACAGCGTCAGTCCTCGAACCGGGAAACGCAAGCCACCTTTGACTAGCCATCGTCCAAGTCATTAGAAGCCTAAACCGTTTTCTCTGCATAGTTAACTAGGAACGTCATGTACATACGTGGGCGGCAATTCTTCAAACTCTGAGTTCCGCAAGGACAAGCCTAAGACCTTTATGTTCACTCCAGACTCCAAACCAGCCGTGTACGCGGTTAAGAGAATATTTAGCCAAGTCACATGCCTTGCTTACTTGAGAAGGGACGACAACCTAAACCTTATGCTCAGACAGTGGCCTCACATACTGAACTTGCTTGCGCGAGGTTTAAAACTGTGCGCTGTTCTTTCTTTGTTGCGTAGCTTGCCATGCACTTGCTGTTCATTAGAGCAGTTAAACTATCAGCAATATATTTGCACCATTCCTGCTATACGACTAGGTCCAAAAAACTGTAGCGCAAGCCCAGACTAGTCGCCCTAAGGTCGGGGTCCTACGCAAGCACGGTAGGCAAAACAATTCAAACCGTACCCCCGACGTTTACCACAAACCGAAACAAACGAGACTGTGACCTGACTACTTCAGTAATTCTAGTAGGGTTGAAGCACTGCAACGTAATTCTGATAGATTCCCTGACAGAAGCATTAGCTTGGGTGGGCGCATTAGAACACACAGTATATGTGATAAACAGCGTAGCATCATCCGTCAATGAAGCAAGGGCGAAAATTGCATCCTCGTCAGGTTGTCAGCTATTCAAATTACTAAATACCCCGCTGCATTGTAGGCGGCTGATAAATTGGTATCCGCCATCCAAGCAGGGACCAATAACCGTTCCCGTCGAGTCAACTATGTTATAGTATGCAGGGTGCCTGCTAGGTTGCCGTTGGACAGGCTAAAGCATTTATTACCAAAGGTTGGTAACATTCCTCCAGACAATTTCATATAGAAACGCCAACAAACGTGGAAGGAAACTTGAGCTAGTCCGATTGTCGTTACCTTCTGAAATAAAGAGTAAGCCAATAGTTTCCTCACACAGGAGCATAAAGATAGGCTGTGTATCAACAATGGGCACATGCCAATGAAACCTGATGAACAACCTCTACAACGGACATTTGCACTGTCCTGTAAAGCCCCTCGTTCCAAGTACATTCACCGCATTCGAAAAGCTGTAGTGCGGTAACGTTGACCACCCTCCAAGGCCGGGGCCAATAAAAACTTCAAAGAACTCAACGCCAAGTGGCTGCAAACTCATTAGCAAGCTTACTGCCATGAAGCCGGTCGACTTTCTGAGCCACGCTTCACAATTAGCGCCGAAGCACAGAGTGAAAAGCTATCTCCTCTCCGTGCAGTTCCTTGGGACGCTTCCTTCCCAGCGACCGTTATGGACCTTGTGTCTTGTGAAATGGACAATAACTTCACGTTTTGCATAGATATCCTAACTCCACTGCAGAGCAGGATCAGGAGACCTTAAAACTCCCATGATGTCCCAAAGCGTAAACTTCCCACAAAGCATATTAACATGGTTCCTGGCTAAAAGAATACCAAAGACTTTCATCTCAGTATGCGTGTGAAGTAAAGCCTAGCTAAATGCAGAAACAAGCAACGTCATTTAGATGCCTTAGTTGAGCGCATGGCACTGCGTAGTGTGAACAAGGCTAAGTCATTCGTACAACTTGGGAAAAATTGCCTTGGCCGCAACTACCAGCCGAGTACCTTACCCGTGCTTCGAGATAATAGGGTCATCGTTGATACAGTGGTGTTGCGTGAGTTCATTAACGCACATTTTGCGAGGCATTCAGCAGCACTAATTTGTTACTGCCAACTACGATTTCGAAGTTTACCGAAGAGCGCATTCAGGCCAGTGATTTCAACTTGCACAATATTAATCGAGCGCTACGCTCCTTGAAGTTGTCACACTACTCCGGTCCCGACGGAGTTCCACCTTTCCTACTATAACTAGGAGGTCCGGATATTCAAAAACGTTTTCCTAAAGTTTGCACCTTCGCTATGATGGGTGGTAACTACCCAACCATATGGCAGCACTCGGTATTCCTTCCACTACCCTAACGAGGCTGTCGCCAAAATATCGACAACTAACGTCTTGTAAGCCACACGCCATTTGTGTCTAGAGACTTGGAAAAATTGGTCAAGAAGCGGATGCTTAATTTCTTATGGCAGCACAGCCTTGTCAGTAGGTCAAAACGTGTTCTGCTACCGGCTACACATTGGGCAACCTGTCAGTTTAAATTCTTGCACTACGTGACCCGCTCCACTGACTAGTGGAAAGCACTAGTCATTATCTTCCCGGAAAAGCAAATGTGTTTGCGGGTTCCACTAAGTGGACTACGGACGAACCTGGCGGCATTCTGTGTCACTGGCAATCTTCTTGTTTTATTTGCTTCGTACCTTCCTTGCCGAGCGCGGTCAGTTAAACTAAGGGACACATCTGCCAAAATTGAACCCGTAGCTACCGGAGTAGTCCAAGGTAGTGTAGTGGCCCCTGCTGTTTCCGTTATTTGTTACTGACGTATTCCAGCTCGTTAGATACAGCAATCCTGTGATAAAAAGCCAGAACAATTGGTCATTATGAGCTCTTCAATCCGCGTTGACCACTCAGTTAGCCGTGGGTTCCTATATTTCTAATCAATTTATTACATACCACGGGGATCTGCGATGCTTTCTTGGGAACCATTTTCTATCATTCAAGACCTGAACAACAATTCAACATGTTGCAATATATATCCCTCGGAGAATTCAAGTGGGTCTGCAGAGCATAAAAACATCATATTCAAAAAGTATGTTTAGTTACCGACTTAACACACGGGCACAGGACAGGATTCAGGAACGCAATTAGCACCTGGCTAGGGCATCAGCCGGCAGAAAATGGGACCCAACCTGACTGCGAATAACAGAGCAAACAAACGTTCAACCAGAAACATAGCCAGTTACAACTTACCATTCAATGCATCGGCGGCAGTGTTTCAGGACGTGGTGGGTTTTCGCCTGGCAAGAGTTCTCCCTGTAAACCGCCACAAATGTCCGCTTAACGACACTGCAACGTGGCGAATGTGACCCGCCACCGAATAAATTCACAGCCCAAAACTTCACACTGGTAGGTCAACTAGCGTCATCATCCTAGATAGGTTCTTTACCCTGGAACGTCAACACCTGCATGTACTTTCGTCTTTTTGCTTTCTACGATATCACCGTTGACCTTTGCGTTACTTGTACATGATCTCACTGTATTGTCATATCTCTCTTGCGCGTGCTTTTTAATTATCTTCTAGTGGATCATTCAGGATCCTTAATCTATTATTAGCCGAGGTTCCAGTTTCACGACAGCCAAATTATTATTTCGCATTTTTACCATTGTAAAGTTCCAATTATGGACATATGAACCATTTTCTGCCGTCATTGTTACAGTTGCCATAAAAGGCCTGTACAGTTGTACATACCTGATCATGCCTGATCAAGCGTGCCTTGCATAGTCGAGAAGAAAATATTTATTTACTTCTATATTTATTTAACTCCGTACATACTTGCCGGTGACATCAAATTTGTATTTTCATTTGTACCTAGCTGTATACAAATTGGCCGTTCAAACATTCAGTACGACCTTTGCGCTCTGGTAGGTTTGTGCGATAAGTAGAGGCGAGGATTCTCTCCAAGGAAGTGCAAGGTTCGCTCGTACCGTTGCACTATACGACCCAACTACCTGACCCTTAACGGCAAGTCCGTATGTAACAAATCCACCGTGCGGGACCTCGGTGTGCATTACTCTAGATCGCTAACATTTTAGGGACAAACAGGTTATGGCTTCGCCGAAGCCAGATTTATTGTTGGGCATAGCGGAAGTCAGCAAGCCAGGCAGATTCTCAACGCACGCTCTACAAACTAAGTGGCCGTTTGATATTGGTGTACTCCGCGATTGGTATCTCCAACATACGTAGGGGTGATAGAATGTGGATCGAGAAAGTACAGCGGTATTTTAATAGCCATCTACGCTTAATTATGCAGGACGCTGCAACTGCTTGGCCTGGAGCCTGGCTACGCAGGTATAAAGCCAACATTGTGTTCCTCCATAAAGTTCTCAAACCTTCTGACTCAAACACAGACGAATTCTTTTAACCGATGGGTTATACCCGTTACCCATACGCAAACACCTCACTCATTCTCTTTTCATAAAACTAGTAGCAAATCTTCGTTCAGCCGTCTTTCCCGATAGGTATGCACACATTCGCTCCTAGCCGATTCCTTGAAATTCCTTTTCCTCTTGGAATGTTGCTCTACCTATCTTGCTCCCGCATTTGGTCTCAACCTAGTTGTCCTCACTTTCACGTAAGATGCCTCTCGCATTCCGGCTTCTGCCATCATCATCGGTTTACCTGTTTCTCTAAAACCATAGCATCATTCGCTTAACTTTTGTTAAAACGCTTTGTTATATCGGTCTTTTGACCCTGCGCGTGCAGAACCTTCTTCCCACGTAGTAGCTGTAGTCTGAGTCACACCAGCGACGTAATGTATAGAACGCGCTTGCGAATTATGTATACTAAACAAAATTACATAAGTTTGAATGTATCATAGGCACCGGTGAGCGCCACCAGTCTGTGTTATTGCTTCTTGATTCATTGCTGTCTCTGTTTGGCCACTTCTGGTCCGTTGCCCGTTTTTCCCGAGATCCCCACAGGTACATCCGCCAAAACAAGAAGGTTTATCCACTGGGACTGGCCAACCCATCCTCAAAACGCTTGGTCCTTTCTCCAGGAAATGAAAAACCCACACACTGGTCCAAATGGAGCTCATTCCGCCATTCCGGAGGCGCTACCTTCACGGGGTCTAAACAAATGGGTTTAGCTTGCCTCGTACTCAGAGAACAATTTACGCACCTGGAAGAATATATGTACATGGGTCCCCTGTCCCACAATCGAAGACAAACCACTCTGGCGTGATTACCTTCACTGCCCCAAACATTCCTATTCGCCAGTCACCTGGAGCTATTCTGATGTCATTTCACGGACAGCGTTGCGCACGTATACGTGGCTATTCCGGTGGTCTTCCACGGAATTTTCACTTGGCTACGGAAAAAGTTACACTTACTTACATTTGCAGGAATCCCAAATCCAATTTGCGGAGAATGGCGTTTTTACCTATTAAGGACATATTCAGCCACAAGAAACAACTTCACTCACCGACCCCATGACAAGTCCAGCGAGGAAAGCTGGACATGGTTTGCGAGCCGAGCATGAATATAATAGAAGAGCCGGCCTCTATTAACAATGTGTTTACTCACCTGAATCATTATCATTCGACTCTTCGAATCTTGCATCATTGACCAGCTTCAACGACTGCTGCCGTATCAGAATTAAGCCATTCGGCCAACCAACGAATAATTTTGGCTGTCAACCGACTGCGAATAATAGAATGCAAAATCGGTCTATACGATGCATAACCGACTTGCACTACTGTTCAATGAAAGCTACGGCAGTGTTCCAGGATATGGTGGGTTTTCGCCTGGCAAGCGTTCTCCCTATAAAAAGCCACAAATGTCCGCTTAACAACACTGCAACTTGGCGGATGTGACTCGCCACAAAATAAAGTCACAGCTATGCATTTCCCACTGACGCAGTCCTCAGCCTTCTACATCGAACCTGTGCAACTAATTCTGCTATGAACGATGCTTTGTTGGAGCACAGATCATCTCTATCTCGTAATGGTTATTGGTTGCAAAAAGCCTTGTTTAGGCTCCTGTGCTCACGGATCACTACCTGGCGAAATTACCCCCAACTGGTGTTTTGACGGATTTTTGCGCGCCACAGCGCCATAATGTCCCTGGGTCTGACTATTACCTGACAGTATGCTCAATCATACGGACAACATCTTTCCTTTTATAACTTTCATCAAAACGAAACGTTTTAACATTCCACAGAAGCCATGCTTGTATGCATATTTGACCACGCCTTTACATGTGTGTCTCGTTTTACCGAGAATATACTATTTATTTATTTATTTATAGAACCAGCTGCCAGAAATTGTCCGAGTGTCGGAAACTCATTGGCGCTCTTCTCGTCCATAAAATGACTATTAAGCATCCTAAATTAGCAAAATTCTGGGCAGCTGCATTACCAAACAGGAGTGCTGGCAACAAGGCCTTGATCACATGTAGACATTTTTCCGCTAAACCACCGCACAAGAAACCTCGGAGTATTAAAGCGACAGCATTTCAGCCTTATTACTTTCATTCTATGGATATTTCCCTTCGCATGCGCCTTCAACTTTCAGTCGCATACCACTTGTTATTCGCACTTATCTCCACGTCTTACACTTTGTAAGCTCGGCTTCCTTCCTTCCCACTCTGACCATTCCTGGAATACTTGCAACAAATGCACGACAGTTTCCTCATCCTCCTAGCAGCTAGTTATCTTCCCATTTTTAGGTTATCGTATCCACTGCGGCCTAAAGTACATCGACCTGTGTAGTAATACACCACTGACACGTTGACCATTCTGCCGTACCACCGATTTCTAGTTTCCCTCTGTTTATCGGCCCAACGGAATGAGGCGTTGCTGCAAAGCTTAATGGATTCTTCACTTTATTTACCTAATGCATCACTGACCTCTCTGTAAACTTGCCCAGCTGGTTTGGACTATGATCTGACATTGTCTTCCCTAGCATTCGTCAGTCCTTCTAACTTGTTATTCCTTACTCACCTCATCCCGAACACGCCTTCTGATGACGCCATACATTTAGTTCCACCTACAGGTGGCGGCGTAGCATCAATGCGCTGACTTCTCTTACCTCGTTTGAATAGCCCCTTGCTTCCGGACTTCTTTCAGACATCTTAGGTCTAGGCTCTACTGACCCAACCCTCTGTAGCCCTTAAGCAAAGTGCATTGCCAAGCTCTAGGCATACATATTATTAAACACCCTTACGCCTTTAACGTCTGTATTTCTGCCGGCGCCTCTGTTATTATTTTGAACTAAACATTACGGCCTAAACGCAGAAGGGGTGATATTCTAGGCCCGTCTCAGTGGTCTCCTGTTTCCCTAACACTGAGCCTTTATAGAGCAAAGATTGGCGGGCAAAACAGCCTGTTCATATTAGTTCCACAGCTTCGCAATAGTAGCGTTTTTCTTCGCGACCCTAGGTTTCCTTTCTGCGCCCTCTGTTTGCATGCCTACTTCAGCTAGAGGAGTAAACCTTCGAGCGCAGCCCTACTGAAGCATCGCCGGACTATTTTTCGGCTTTCTGACCGCTTCCAGCATCCGACACTTAAAGGTTCTAGGATCTGCGGACCCGACACTTTTTCACTCATCCTAAGCGTTGTGTTCTGAATGCTAACTACCTTCCCGTTTGTCTGAACTGCCCCCGGTATCTTTTAGCTTTCACTTACATGAAAGTTTCGCCGGCCCTTTGGGTGACCACTTACAGTACCTAACCCACGTTCTATTGGAGCACTAAATGACTACTCCTGCTCTATCTATCTACCTATGGAAGTGCTGTACGCCTCCCAACGCTCTGTCTATCTTCCAAAACTATTTATTACTTTTCACTCTTCTAGTACCCTTTAGTTACATTGTAGCTAAAGCGACAACACGGTTTAATGCTACTGTTGATGAGCCTCTCCAAACCTTGCGATTATACCTCCTTACATTTCCTCAACGACTGTCTTGTTCTGCCGTACATTGTATCTTCACTTCTGGCCACCCGACCAGCTAGTCTAACCATATGACCGGAAGCATGCCTCCATTAGATCTACCTGGTTTCCATCACTGCTGTCTGCAATCTTTCCCTGAAGTGTGGTTTTCATTGACTTGAAAGCAGCAACATGCTCGGCTGCCTCAGTGGCTGTCGTCACAGTACTGCCTCCCAAGTCCGATGGTATGACATACCTGTAAAAGGGTGTTGATGCTCATGAACTTGTTCTCAACGAGGCAGTTATTTGACCCATATGGAACTCACCCCATCCTAATGCCATTTCCTTAACGGTCAGCTCCGCCTCGCGTACACATTATTTCCACTGTTGAACACCCGTCTAGCTAGCTCACCTTTATTACTGGGCAAATGCTTCTATAAAAATTGTCTGCTTTTCTCACCGTCTGTCCTATCCGTCTCTGGTACCCCTTGGTGTTCCATTACGGGAGCTCTGCCGGCTCATTGGCTATCCATTCACAGTGCCGACCCCACATCCGTTTATAAAACTAGATGCATAAGCTATCCCTAGTACGACTAGCTGCGCATTAAACGTGTGGTACGCTTCATACATCTGTTCATCTCCCACACCGTTTTACTACTTTTCCCTTCTAGCACACTTCAGGTACGTTGTTTTATCCAACTCTGACCATCAGTCCAGCTGGTTTACCTTTCGAAATGGTCGTGTTCGACCATAAGTCTTCTTGCTTCAAATACTGTCCAGCTGCAACGTTTACTGAGACCTTCGGCTTTCAGTGGATTGACTGACATGGTATTCACCGCCGACTCATTACTTATCTCCAGCAGTACCTTCTCCTCAAGTCCCATGGTGTTACTTAGCTAATTAAGTCTGCTGCTACACATGAACGCTTGTTGAATGTGGAAGTTACAAAGTTGTGCTCCAAGTCACTAGTAAACAAGTAGTACACAGCTGTTTGACCGTGAATACCTTTTCATAGGGTTGGACGTTTCCACTGATCAGCTTTCCAACTTTTAAATAAATAAATAAAAACTTTTATTTTCGGCTATGCGAAGCATGCTCGTGAGGGCATGTTCAAATAAGCTCAGTGATATGAACATGTCATGGCAATTGTAACAGTGACAATCGCAGGGTGTTTAGAAGTTCATATTTGTAGCTGTACAAATGGGACAGAAGTAAAAATGAAGCAAGCTCATTGGCTTTGCTCAGCTTCGGTTGCTTTATTACCTTTGACCATCCACCTAGTCATCTCAGTTATAATTCAAAGCAGGTTCCAATCACGTTTTGTCACACGCTAAGCAGTCACCCTCCTACCTTACAAGTCTGCATGTCGTCGCATGAGACCGTTCCTTCTCGTATTAATCTCACACCCCTTAACATATAGCACTTAATGTCTACCCCACTTCAGCATAACCTGGAATCTCTGTTTCTTTCTCGAGGTTTAAAGGCGACTTCACTTTTAACATCTCAGGGCTGGAATCTCCGTTACTAGACTCAACTCAACATTTTTCCATGTTTCTACTATTCACCCCGTGTTTCCCTTGCATAGAATAAGGAATGTCACTGCCCGGACTTGCCTCCCTTATGAAAATGAACATAGCCTGGATAACGATATTCAAGCGTAGCACAGCGTTAGCGTCCTGTGTTCCGTCCCTTAAGTTGCTGGCGGATTGCTGCTTATTTACGCAGCGGTGCTTCAGCGTCAGCATTGTCCGTACCGTCTCACTGCACCACGTTTCGCCTGCAGCCACCCTTCACCGATGCTTTGCATTTGCCACCCCTCTTAGAACACTGATGTTTGTCTTGAATACGCCTTGCTATGCACTGTAATGCAGTTGAACTCCGCTTCACTTAAGCTAATGCCCGTTCCTTGTTGCCTTTCCTCAAGGTTACGTGAGGCCATCTTTGACCATTACGCTATTTTAGCTTTGCAACTTTCCGATACCCATACTTTCCGTTGAACGTTGTGAATAGGCTTATCACGCTTTGGACCGCGCGCTCTACGGAACCTTCTTCGTGCGCTGTATTTGTAGTATGAGCCACCACTACGAAGTGATGTAAGAAGACCCCAGTCATCCACATATATTGAACAAAATTACGCAGTACAAAGGAACTAGGTAACGCAGCAAGCAATCACTCACTTTATAGTGTTTAGAGTGCATCCTCGTACGTGTAGTTGCTTGGTTGTCCCTTGTGCATTGCTTGCTTTTGCAGAGACTGCCACGGACACGGGGACGGGCACTTAACGGTTCATCAACTGGCATTACCTAAACCCACCTCAGCAGCCAGCTGATTTGCAACACTTGGCCTCCTCTCCGGAACGGTAACAGCAAATCATCCTTCCGACGATAACAAGCAGCTTCGGAATGGCTCATAAGTTTGGCCATTTGGAAACATGCCGCCTGTAAGCGTCACAAAAGCAATAGGGTTTAGCTCGCCTCGCAATCACAAGGTCACAGCTTGCCCACTGTAATTAGGTCGTTATGTGGATTGATTGTATCACTATGGACAACAGATTTATCTTCCCCACTTACTTTGCCAGGGGACATTGTTGCTGCCTCTCACTAGCGTTAGAACAAATTAGACCGGTACCTTACATTTCTGAAATCACATTTGGATATTCTCATACCTGGAGCGTTTCTGATGGCATACCATAAACCAACGCGAGATCCGAAGTACATAAATAAATAAATATTTTATTCTCGACTATGCAAGACACGCTCATGGAGGCCTGATCAGATATGTCATCATCATCATCATCAACAGCAGTACATCAGCAAGTTGAACTGATGCTTCGCTGCCATACAACCATGAGGACCTAGGAAATAGAGAATTAGAAGAGAGAGAGAAGAAAGACTTACCTGAAAACCTTCATGCCATAAACAAACATTCAGGGTCAAGCCGCCTACATTTGTGTTAACAACACCGTCAAAGCAGCTGACTATCACGCAAAGATAAGGCGGCATCGGCGAGACAGATTCCTTGCGGCTTTCACTGCTACGCGTCGTAATCAGTCATTACCCCGCAGATAACTCAACACCAAACACACTTTAAACAGGCAATCCGATTAGGTGACGGCAGCAGACGCGCCACTGGTGTCTACTGCGGGCCATGTCCTGAAAAGTCTAGAGCCAACCACAAGGCGAGTCACGTGCATATGCACAATTGTACAGACAATTTATGGCAACTGAACCAATGACAGCAGAAAATGATTCATATGTCCATAATTGGAACTGCAAAATAGTGAAAACGAGAAATAAGAATTTGGCTGTCGTGAAACTGGAACCTCGGCTAATAATAGATTAGGGATCCCGAATGATCCACTAGAAGATAATTGAAAAGCACGCGCAAGAGAGATATGACAATACAGTGAGTTCGTGCACAAGAAACGCAAAGGTTAACGGTGATATCGTAGAAAGCAAAAAGACGAAGTATATGCAGGTGTTGACGTTCCAGGGTAAAGAACCTATCTAGGATGATGACGCTAGTTGACCTACCAGTGTGAAGTTTTGGGCTGTGAATTTATTCGGTGGCGGGTCACATTCGCCACGTTGCAGTGTCGTTAAACGGACATTTGTGGCGTTTTACAGGGAGAACGCTTGCCAGGCGAAAACCCACCACGTCCTGAAACACCTCCGCCAATCCATTGAATAGCAAGTTGTAGCTGGCTATGTTTTTGGTTGAACGTTTGTTTGCTCTGTTATTCGCAGTCAGGTTGTGTCCCATTTTTCTGCCGGTTGATGTGTTAGCCGGGTGCTAATTGAAATCCTGTGCCCTGTCCTGTGGCCGGTTGGTAGGTCGGGAAGTAAACATGCTTTTGGTATATGACGTGTTTATGCTCTGCAGACCCATGTGAAGTCTCCGAGGGATATACATTGCAATATGTTGAAATGTTGTTGAAGTTTCGAAGGATAGCATATGGTTCCCAAGAAAGAATCGCAGATCCCTCGGGGTATGTAGTAAAATTGATTAGAAATATAAGAACCCACGGCCAGTTGAGCGGTCAACGCGGACTGAAGAGCTCATAATGACCAATTGTTCTGGCTTTGTATCGCGGGAGAATGTGCCTCCCGAAGTCAAAAGTATTTTCCCAGGCAAGGGTAATGTGGAAGAGATAACGTTAGGCAAACTGAACCCAAGGGTTCAAACCTCGGAAAAGTTTGTCCGTGCAGGATAACGAATGCTTTTCCGGTTAGTAAGTTTTAAAAGGTTGCTAATCTTCCGCTCATGTCCAGCTAAAAGAACTGTGCGGCTTGTATTGTTATCGCAACGATGGACAATTCCTTGGGTGCGTGTTGTTGTACCTGTGGCAAACTCGGGCAAAAGGAACAAACAGAAACAGCCACAAGGAAAGAAGAAACGGATGCCTCTGTAATGCAGTCACTCAATTGCGGCGATGACTGAACTATTGCAGCCTTATACATGTAATTGTTATTTAACTATCGCATATACATGTGTATCATAAGTGGCGAAACACGATAAGAAGCAAGCAAAACACGGATCAGTAGAGAACGAAAGATTGTTCCAGCATAGGAATTGAGATGAAGTAAAGCGAGTTTGAGGGGTCTTAATGCGCATATGCTCAGTCGCTTGGAACCAGAGGGAGGAGGACCAGGTGTGCAGGTTATGGGAAAGAATATCAGTCAGAAGGAGCCTCAGTCTTAAATTGGTAGGAATGTAAGAAGTCCGAGTGGAAAGACGCATGTAAGTTAGTGTCGACTGAAGAAGGAATGCAACAGAAAGCAAGGAAGAAAGAAAGGGTCGTTAAAACCGGTTCTTTTGAGGAGAATTGGAAAAGCCGCCGACCTTCTTCAGGTAATGATTCCTCCTTGTTACTAAAAAGCAGGATGAATAACGCCTAGTAATGTAACTAAGGTGAGCGTAACAGTGTTTCGTCAGCCGTACCTAGATCAGTATTATCTCAGCCTTCCGAGTGAGGTCAGGAAACAACAAACCGTTCAGACAGAACCAGGTAAGTCAGCAAGCTGAAGCTATGCCACCAATTATAGCTAAGTATAAGGTAATGCGTGTCATTACGAAAGAAGCAGTTTAGGACGAAAGTGGCTATACGCAACGGCAGTTGGCCTTGCAATGATGTGAACAGGCCGTTGGGGCTGTTAAACCTGGTCACAAGAGACATAGTAGTCCAACTAAAGGAGACCATTAAGCCGAGAATAGGGTGCCAGCGCATGGAAAGAAAGCCTTATAATTTAGAGCAAATACAGAAAGAGAGCATCGGCATAAAGGGAAATGTTAGGATGGAAAGGTGATATAATAATAATGATGAATCATGACCAACAATGCTTTTGAAGTAAAGGTTACAAGGCGGTACGTCGGCAGATCGTAAGTCACTTGGATCTCAATAGTCCGAGGTGGGTCAGGAAGTAGTAGACCGTTCAGACAAGTCCGGATAAGGCAGCAAGCTGAAGCTAGACCGCAAATTTACTGTGTTACTCACTAATAAGTTTCATTAGATTCCAGCTTTCTTGACGAAAGTGAATATATTAAAAGCCAGTTATCATGCTAAGGAAATGTCTCGGGATGTGGGAAACAGAGGTTTGGAATGCAGAGCCTAGAGTACTAACGTTTCTTATGTCTGGCGGCAGTGAGAACCTGGAGACTAATCAGCCGTGAGTTGATTGTAGCCAAATCCGAAGGGATATCCGTCCAGTTGAAGAAGTACTGCAAACGGAGTGCGAAATGAAAATGTTCTATTAAGGAGAAGTAAAAAGCCAAGCATACTCTCGAGGAGATGTGAGCAGACCGTTAATTCTGCGCAGCTCTGATAATTGGGGTCATAGCAGTCTGAAGCAAAGAGACCAATGAGAGGAGATTAGCATATCAGCTCATGGAGTGAAATCCGTAGAATTTAGGTCTAAGTACTAAAGTTAAGCTTGGTCGCGATAGGACTGTACAAGAAGATAGGGGACATAATAATAAGGATGAAGCATGGCCAACAATGCATCTGAGGTGAGGGTTACAGGACGTTACATTGGCATAACTTAGGTCATTTAGATCTCAGAAGTCCGAGGTGGGTCAGAAAGCAGGAGACCCTTCAGACAAATCTGGATAAGTCAGCAAGTTGAGGTTAGGCCACGCACTTAAGGTGTGAATAACAGTAATGAATGTCATAAGGAATGAAGCTTTCGAGACTGCAGCGGCTATATGAAAAGCAAGATAGCATATCAAGGAAATATCTCGGGATGAGTGGAACAGAGTATTTAGAATGTAAACCCTAGTATAATAACTTCTCGGATGTTGGGGAACAGTCAGCGACAGAGGACTGGTCAGTCTAGGGTGGACTAGAGCCAGACACGAAGAGTTATCCGTCCAAATGAAAAAGTAATACAAACAGAGCGCGAACAATTAAAGCTATGCTGAGGAGAATTGAAAAAGCCAACCATATGTTTGTGGCGAGGTAAGCAGACCGTTTAGTCTTCCCATCCCTGATAATTAGTACCACGGTAGTCGGAAGCAAGCAACCACTGAGACGAGATTAGAATATCAGCTCAAAGAGCGAAATCCGTAGAATTAAGGTCTAAGTACTAAAGGAGAGCATCGGCACAATATACATGTACAGGAAGAAAGGGGACATAGTCATAAGGCTGAATCATGGCCAACCATGCAGTTCAGGTGAGGGTTGCAGGACGTTACGTCGGCAGACCCTACGTCATTTAGATCACAGAAGTCGTAGGTGGGTCAGAAAGCGGGGGACCATTCAGAAAAATCTGGATAAGTCAGCAAAGTGAAGCTAGGCCGCGAACTTAAGGTGTGAATAACAGCAATGAGTGTCATAAGAAAAGAAGCTTTCTGGATGAAAGTGACTATAGGAAAAGCCAATTAGTATGCCAAGGAAGGTTCTAGAGATGAGTGGAACAGACTATTTAGAATGTTGAGCCTAGAGCGATAACCTTTTGATTGTCTGGCAGCAGTCAGAAACTGGAGACTAATCAGCCGAGTGTAGGTTAGAGCCAGATCCGAGGGGATATCCGTCCAATTGAGAAAGCAATGCAAACAAAGTGCGAACAGGAAAACGCTCTATTGAGGGGAAGTGGCAAAGCCAAAGATGTTTTCAGGGAGATGTGAGCAGACCGATAAATCTGCCCATCCCTGTTGAGTTTGGTCACAGTAGTTAAAAGCAAAGACACCACTGAGAGGAGATTAGCATATCAGCTCAAGGAGTGAAATCCGTAGAATTTAGGTCTAAGTACTAAATGAGAGCATGGGCACAATAGGCATGTACAAGAAGAAAGGGGGCATAGTAAAAGGCTGAATCATGGCCAACAATGCATCTGAGGTGAGGGTTACAGGACGTTACATCGGTGTACCTTAGGCCATTTAGATCTCAGAAGTCCGAGGTGGGTCAGAAAGCAGGAGACCGTTCGGACAAATCCGGATAAACCAGCGAGGTGAAGTTAGGCCGCGAACTTAAGGTGTGAATAACAGTGATGAGTGGCATAAGGAAAGAAGCTTTCGGAGCGACAGCGGCCGTATGATAAGCCAGATAGCATATCAAGGAAAGGTCTCGGAATGAGTGGAACAGAGTGTTTGTAATTTGGATCCTAGAGCGATAACGTCTGTGATGTCAGGGAGCAGTCAGAAACAGAGGACTGGTCAGCCGAGGGTAGATTAGAGCCACGTCCGAAGGGATATCCGCCCAGTTAAGAAAGCAATGCAAACAGAGTGCGCACAGGAAAACGTTCTATTGAGGGGAAGTGGAAAAGCCAACGATCTTCTCAGGGAGACGTGAGCAGACCGATAAATCTGCTCAGCCCTGGTGCTTAGGGTCACAATAGTCGGAAGCAAAGGGACCATTGAGCGTTTGGGTTACGTAGTTAGCCGGCCGAGCGAAATGTTGCAGGGTGAGATGAACAGTGTTGGGTCCTCAGAGGCCAAATCCTTAACTTCTTGTTGTCTGGAAATGATCAGGAAGCTGGAGGTTGGTCAGACCGGGCTACATTAGAGCCAGGCTTAAAAAGTTATCTGACCAATTGAAAAAGTGATGCAAACAGATTGCGCGAAATGGAAAGAATTGGGAAGCAGTGGAAAAGCTTACAAACATCTCCAGGTGTTGTGAACCGACCTTTAGATATGTCGATGCTTCATCGGTAAACTTGCAGTAGTGGGAAAGAAGAAACCTTTGAGACGAGACTGGAATGTCGGCTCATAGAAAGAAAGGCGTATTATTAATGCCGGAATGTTGACAGATCGTCGGCAGAATAGACATTTTATGTAAGGAAGGGATATCCTAAGGAGGATGGATCGTGATCAGCGATGCTTTGAGGTAAGCGTTACAGTGCATAACGTCTTTAGAGCCTAGCTCGTTTAGATCTCATAAGTCCGTGAAAGGACAGAAAACAGACCGAAACCGGGTAGATCATCAAGATGATGTTGTGCCGCCAAATTAATGTGGGAATAGTGGTAATGTGTCGTGAGAAGAGATGCACCTTGCCTAGTAAGTAACTATATGAAAAGGCAGCTAGCATGCCGGGCAAAGATCTAAAGATAAGGAGAACAAAGTGCTGGGACGTTAGAGCCTAAATCGTTACGTCGCTTATGTCTGGAAGCAGTCAGCTTCAGTAGACGGGCCATACGAAGCTACATTACAGCCAGACCACGAGAGTTATTCGTCCAGTTGAGGACGCGGTGGCGGTGTGATTACATGTCCTATATGTGTGCAGGTCCTTGTTGTCAGAACTCGCCTTTAGCAACGCAGCTGCCCAGAAGTTCTGCCACTTTTGGGACGCTGAATAGTGGTTTTGTGGTGGAGGAGAATTGCACTGCATGTTCAGATGCCCTGACTGTTCCTGGTAGCTTTTTCCATACGTGCCCATATCTATAGAGGAAGAAGTTTGAACGAATGTTGCGACGTGTCTTAGGGAGTGAGAATGAGTGAGGTTTTTGGCGTATGGGGTTACGTGTATCACCCATCGGTTGAAAAATTTGCCTATGCATGAGTCAGAGCTTTTGAGAAGTTTCTAGATGAATACGAATTTCGCTTTAGGCCTGCGCAGCCAGAGAGGCACCAGTCCAAACAGTTTGCAGCGTCCTTGATAGTTTAGCGTAAATGGACCAAAAAGGTGCTTAGTGAAAGGTTGCTGGACTTTCTCGATAATCAATCTATCAATCTTTCATGAATTGGAGATAACTATCGAGCAGTACTCTAAAATCGATCGAGCACATACTTTGTAGAGCTTGAGCCGAGACTCAGCTAGGCTTACGGACTTCAGTCTATACCGGATAATAGATCTGGCTTTGGCGGAGCTATAGCTTGCTTGTTCGGAAAAGGTTAGCGAGCTAGAGTACTGTACACCGAGGTCGCGCACTGTGAAGCTGTTACCTAAGTGTGTGCCGTTCAGCGTTATAGTGTTGTGTGGTATAGTGCGGCGATAGGAGAGAACATTGCATTTCTTTGGTGAGAATTCAAGTCTCCAAATATCGCACCAATTATCAAGAGCAAGGAGATTGTTCTGAATGTTTGAGAGGCCATTTTGTATGCAGTTGGGCTCAAACAAATGTACAACTTTGATATCATCGGCAAAAACGTATGGAGTGCCGTATCGAAAGAGGTGGACTACGTCATTAGTGTATAACAGAACCAACAGAGGGCCAAGTACGCTACCATGAAATACTCCGCTACTTACGGGTACTCTTTTGGATGAGGTGCCACCTAGTTTTCCTGACGGCTTTCGGCTAGAGAGGTAGGAAGAAAACAAAGAAATAAGTTAGCCAGAGACACCGAACGCAGCTAGGTTCGTCAGCATTCCATCGTGTGGAACCCGGTCAAACGCCTTTTTATGTCCAAGAAGATAATGACTAGCGTTTGTCCCGAGCCAATGGAACGTTTCACATGGTTCAAGAATTCAAACTGGCATGTTTGGCATGATTTATCCGGCAAAAACCTGTGTTGGGACCTATTTATTACATTGCGCTGCAGCTAAAAATGAAGCATTCCCTCCCTGGCCATCCTTTCCATAACTATGGAGGTAAAGGGTGTGTCGCTTATAGGTCGATAGTTGTCGATATTTTGGCGACAACCTTGGTTGTGACGTGGAATGACTATGGAGTGTTTCCATATGGTTGGGTTGCTTCCGCTCGTCCTGGAGATGGTGAAAACGTTGAGAAGAATAGTTTGGAATATCCGGGCATTCAAGTAATTGTAAGGAGAATGGGACTCCGTCAAGGCCGGGGTTGTGGGTCAGCTACAGTGATCGTAGAGCTCGACTGATATCGTTCAGGTGGAAAGCAATGGTGTAGATGCGATCGTCTGTAAACTTTGAAATCGTATTTGGCAGTAATACATTAGTGCTAGTGAAGGCATCACAGAAGTGTGCGTTAATGAACTCGCACTACTCTGATGCGTCAGTAAAACTCTACTATCAGGAAGCGCGAGTGAATCAATGGGCAAGTAGTTGCGGCTAATGCGATGCTTCACAAGTCGTACAAGTGACAGCCTTGATGGCAGTGGGCAGCGCAGTGCGCTCAGTCAAATTATGTACATGACTTTGCAAGTTTCTCCATTCCATTAATATTTCGGTTATAATAATTATGAGGTAAAATCCTTAGTATTCTTGTAGCGAGAGCGCATTTGCTTAAGCTTAGTGGTAAGTTTACGCGTGGGGACATCATCAGGATTTTGAGGTCGCCTGATCGAGCGCTCCAATGGGGCTCGGGTGTTGAGGCAAATCGTGAAGTTATTGTAAAGTTCACAGGTTGCAGCGACCGTACTAGTTGCCAGGAAGAAAGTGTCCTAAGGAGCGGCACGGAGAAGTGAGGATAATGCCTCCTAAGTTATTTGCTGGTGAGGCCTAGAAGCAGCGTAGATCAGGCCAACATGATGGCGGAATTTGGGTAGCTTGAATGATAACCTCACAACCTCTTGGTCGCTGCCCGGAATGTTATCTAACACGATGGCAGTTGCATGCTGGATGCCGTTGGTGAATATTAGGTCCAAGGAGTTGGACTGCCTTGTAGGTGCTCGCACATGCTGAGTCCAGCCGTGTGTGAAGACAGTGTCTACGAAGGCCCTATACCTGGATGGTGGCGATTGTGTTATCCACGAGATGTGGGGCATACTGAACTCTCCGCCGATTATTTTATGTCGGGCGTGAAGAAATGAAACTTCGTGAAAGAGCTTAGCGAATTCTCCAGCTCTGGTACTAGCCGGATACGGTGTGTTGTAGGTGCAACCTATCAAAATGTCAACTTAGCCTCCTATGGCCTGAATCCAGACAGAAGCTTCGGGCTTTCCAAGTGGTATGGTTTGAAAAGAAGAGGCGTGGAATTCATTGCTGACGTATATAAGACAACAGCCGCTTCGTTGATATATGCGTCCGCTACGGAAAGTCCTGTACCCAGGCATGTGCAGCGGAGCATCAGGCATATCAGCTGCGTGCCACGTTTCAGTTATCAGCACCACATGCGGATTGGACAGAAGTATGAGAGGGGCAAGAAGGTGCATTTTATTTTTGATAGATCGAGCAGCTAATAGCAGGATAGTGTACGAATCGGTCGGATTATTCTGGATGTGGGGTTCGGCCAACGGCGCACCTGGCGAACCGCAGTTTGTTTGGAGGCTTGTTTGTAAACATGCGTTGAGGTGCATGAACGATGGACCTGCGGAAGCTAAGGTAAGAGGCTGGTGGTGGTCAGCGACAGTAGGTTGTAGGGGATGGTAAGGGGAATTCGGGCGTGTATAACTTTGAGTGGTGAGGTTAGGCACGTGATCAGGTGTAATGCAGTGGGTCAAAGACGTCGTCCAAGTGGCTGGAGCATACTGGAGGGCGTCAGTGGCATCATTTCCAGTAGTCGGGTTAGGTGATCCAGCGCCGTACCTTGAGTTAGGCATGCTTGGATCGGGTTCCCCAACTTGCTGCGTTCCATAAAAAAGGGGATACCAGGGATGTTTGGGTGACTTGCGGCGTGATCAAATGTAATGGTCGAGGTACAGATTCGCTGGGCCGAGGATGTGCGGTGTTTGTGAAACTCGTAACGTTAAGGTATGTATGTGGTCGTTGTCTGTGTGGCACTGTGACTCGACCAGCAGTGAAACCCGACTTGCTCGGAATTGACATACAAAGTAAGGGGCTTGGGGTGTTGAGTAGACACTTCTGGCGACCGGGCTGTTGCAGTCTCTTGGTCGCATCCGTAGGCTTCCGCCCAGAATAGGGGGTGGAAGTTTGGATATGACCGTGCTAACCGAATGGGTGTTTTGCTTCACCGGTACCCACGGAGGTTTGTCTTGGCTATGTTGGAACGTTCGCGTGTTATACCTTTGCTGTACTGTTGTGGTTTTCATGGAAACCGAGGAGTCTTAACAAGCAAACACCGTCGGTGAGGGTTGCTTGATGTTGGAGTCGGACAAGTGGGAGGTTGCGCGGAGTCTTTTATGACCTTGGTAAGGGGCAAGTAAGATGACAAAAAGTCAATGCTCTCAATTTCTGATTCCGTGTCCCACATGCCGGACAGGTGTGTTGTGTCCGCGGCTGCACTGGTTGTTGCCGTCAGTGAAACCGTCCCAGTTTCGCTGTTATTAAGGCGCCCTTTGATTTCAGACGCTCTATTACGACGGGGTCTATTAGTCGCTCTTGTGTTATGTCCATATTCACATTATAAGCCGTAGAAGAGCAAGCGGGAGGTGCTGAAGTTAGGTGAGTATTAGGCATTTGTGCTCCCAAAGGCGGTGTTGTTTGCGTTGTCCTTTTGGTTATTTTTGAATTAGATTGAATAGATCTCTGCAGCTGTTTTCAGTCCGGTTTTATCAAGATTGGCCAGAGATTAGGCAGATGTCTTAAGCGAAATCGGGCGTCAATAAACCTTTTAGCAAAGTCGTGGCTGCAACACTTGATCACGATTGGGCAAGAGCAGCCAGGGATCTTACGCAACCGAGTGGCTACGCAAAAACCATGTGGCATTTGACAAGCACCTAAACGTAACTGCAGCACTTTTTGGAGGGGCAATTTGTCATGTACCTTGGGTACAATAGCGTTTATGGCGCGGCGCATGCGTCCACTAACTTCGTGTGCAATGTTGCTCAGTAGTTCACTAGTTGCGAATATTTCAGTCAGCTTTTCTAAACTTTGGTATTTGGCTACTTTGGCAAAAGGTGTGAGCCTGTCAAGAGTCTCCGTACTAGTCACAATTTGACAGTTTAGTTTGTTCACTCGACTTTCGAGGGCAGAAACTTTTTGCAAAGCCTCAGCTAGGGGATCCGGGGGTATAACTTTGCACTACCATGTTTGGGGTGGGCGTGCCTTGGCGGTCGAAGGCGCTGGAGATTCCCAGCCTTCTTGAGAGATATGAAAGGCACGCAAAGTTTGCCGACCATGTTGTAAATAGTAGATATAGAAACAGGTAAACACACGGGTATATAAGAAAATAATGAAAAACGTGGACATGACAAACGATAGTGGAAAAATGTGTTGGACATTAGCCCAAAACGGAACACATGAGTTCGGAGTAGGTAGGTTTTACGTTAAAGTAACACAAAAAGGCCAAAACACTACTGTATGCAACTCAGGGTAAAGAAATATAGAACGCAGCGAAAAAACACCGTTCAAATTCCGCGGGTACGCGAACGTGGTTAATAATATTTCACCTTTTGTCTTGTTTCTCCTCAAGTTTATTATAAAACAATTTGTACAGCTTGGAATAACGAGTACAGCAGACTACATTGTTGCTACCGCTCCGTCGTGTTGGTTTTTGGCTCTGCTTTTCCTTAGTCAGTACGGTGCCATCCAGCCTTCTTGCGAACGGGATATTAGACGCTGACTTATATCGAACCTCTGTTTCCTCATGTTCGACGTGTGACACAAATGCAGCGCAAAATACGATTTCAACGCAACTGTGCTAAGACGGCGCGTGGACACTCCGAAAGATTTTACAGTTACTAAGGGACTAAGTCCTTCCTAATATCCTTTTGCCCAATACTTAAATTTTAGACCTTGCCATAGCTTTGCGCAAATGTAATTGTTCTTAATCATGTCTGATCAGACCCGTGTGTTTTCGTGACTATCCGTCAAACACTTGCTTCCTTTTTGACATTTCTACTCCAAGTGTATAAGTTAGTCAGGTAGTAGCCACTTTTCTATGTAAATAAAAAAATAAAGCTTTTATTCTCGACAATGCGAGGCACGCCTTTACAGGCATGAACATTATGACAACAATGCGCGGTCAAAAATGTGCAAGAATACGTTATGGTTGCCGTACCAGTGTATGTTTATGTAGAGGGTATGTAATTATGTAGCTGTGTGTGTGGGTGTGTAACTGTGAGGTTCCTGTTTGTAACTGTGCTGCTGCTGTTTTAAGAGCACTGAACAATCTTTCGCGTTTTCAAACATAGTCTCACGCTTACTGGTCACCATTGCCTCTGAAGTCATTGATACCCTGATTACGTGGGTGCAGAAGCGCCGTATGACAGGATTGAAGCAACTAGCAGTAAACGCACTACTGCGCTTGATGAGAGTCGTCTGCAGCAGTTATTTTTCGGCGTCGAGCTTAAGTATCGCATCTCGTCTCAGCTTCTTAGACACACGTGTTCCGTAGTCGGTTCGTCAAAGCTAAAGGACTGTATATTCCACCAACTAGGACAGTGGTATTATCAAGTCTTAACGAAGATATCACACTGGAAAACCTCGCAGAAGCTGCAAACAAAACCCAGTAATGTTTCATTAAGAATACGCTTAAGCATGTAGCTGCATCCACCGCAGCCAGCTCATCCCATAGCAAAACGCTTAAAACCATCAACGATAGAATTTCCCGTTTAGAACTCAGCATGTCTGACATTCGGCAGAAACGCACTACTAACCAAGAAATTCCTAGTGGTCTGCGCCGCAGCATACCACGCTCAGGTCAGCGGTCGTACTGCTACTTCCACCTTTGCTTCAATAAAGCAGTACGTAACTATCGTCTGGGATGCAAGTATTCAAGAAGCACTCCGATTTCCTAACAGAGAGACGCTAAAGCCAGCCCAAGATGGTGACGGCTGCCGCTGGTAAAGTCTTCAGTAGCATGCGATACGTGTTCGCTTCACGAGTAAACTGCATTTCTTGGACGATACAGGCGCAGCAACCACCGTTATATAAACGCCTTCGGAAAGACGCGCTGTGCAACCAACCGGAAGTACGTTACATGCGGCCAACTGGGCGCGAGTGGCGACCTACCGCCAGAAGCTGGTGCACCAAAGCATTGGTTTACGACGCAACTTTTGTTTTACTTTTACCATCGCAGATGTCCAAAAACCATAATGAGCTTCGACTTCCTTAGCAATTTCGACCTCGTGGTAGATTTATGTTGCAGGAAGTTAAGGGACGACAGCATTTTGCCCCAGTCCCTTGCCATCTGGCCCTAGGCACTTCCGTCGGACTTCGCGTACTCATAGCTGACAGTAAGCAGTATGCATCATTGCTTCAGCATTTTCCATCTTGGACCCGTATTACTATCAAGCCTATCGAGCCCTACCACATAAATTTACTGTGTATCGTCACCACAAGTCCACAAACGGCGGTCAAACCTGACAAGCTCTACGTGGCTAAATGAGAAAATGAGCACAACGTCATCATCGCCAACATCCGCTCATACAACGGTTGTTCAAACAAACAACTCAGCAACAGCAGTAATTCAAACAGTGGAATTGTTGCTTCGCTACTATGCTGACCTATGAAATAAGGCATAAGGAGTAGAGAAGCGGGACTTATATGGGACTCTGAATGCTTTGACCATATGTCCAGTGTCAAGGCGCCTACATACTGTGTAGACAACATGCTGTCACTACCAGCTGACTATCGTGCAAAGGTAAGACAGCATCGGAGAGACAGCATCCTTGCGGCTTTCACTGCTCTTCGTGATAACCAACACTTACCCCGCAGATAGCTCAGCCCTAAATACGCCTTTAAACACACAATCCGCTTAGAAAACGGTAGCATAAGTGGCACTGACGTAGGTTGCGAGCCATGTCCTGCAACCCTCGAGTCACGTACCAGAAGAGCAATGGGGACTCCGGCATAAAAATGCGAGACGGTCCAGCGGCACCAAGTTTGGTCGTTCGTGACTTTATTTCTAGCAGATACGCCAACTTCCGTCCATCGCGAAACTTGCGCCACCCTACACCTCGCATAATCTGCAAGGCCCTCGTTAGTAAGCGGTGACCAGGCATACGTAGCCCGCACCTGATCCAACGTAAGTTATTCTGTGTTACAGGCTGTTCGATGGAGCCAGCATGATTATTACTATCTAATACTTGCCTACGAACATCGTCGTTGCGGACACGGTGGTGCCATCTGACACCAGCAATGCTCCGCAAACAACGATGATCAAAGGCTTGAAGGCGACGTATATCATCAGCGTGAAGGGGCCAAGTCTTTCTACCATAGAGCAGGATGGCACTCACGGTGACCCATATACAGAGCCTTACAGACGGCGGGAAACAGTCTTTTGGCGCCAAAGTTGCCGCAGGCTCAAGCAAGCTGCCCTGGCCTTTGCAAGGCGTGAGCTGACTGCAGTTGCTTTGTGCCCCTCGTTGTTGATGCAGCTGCCAAGATAGATAAATTGAGCAATCAGCTCGAGTTCCTAGTTTGCAAGGGTCAAAAGGTCCTCAAACGGCTGGTGGTCTTGCAGAAGCACTTTGCACGTTGAAGGTGTAAAGTGCATACCAAATAATGGGACCACTCCAGACAGCGTTTTCAGTCTTGATTGTGCCGCCGCGACAACGTTAAAAAGCAAGACCGTATCGTCCGCATATGCACGCAGCACATGCATCGTGTGATTTCGCATAAGAATATTCCATGATAGAATTAAAGACGAACGTTAACAAGTGGGGCAATTAGAAGCTCCTGGGGAACTCCACTTGCAGTCGGAAAGCTATCCAATACTCCACCCTGACGCGGCCTGTAATGTGTGAGTTGGGAGCACGATGAATGTTCACGCATTTCGTGGGAACAGTCTTTCGCGCAAATATTTTGATTCCGATCGATCGATCGGCTGAAGAGAACGTACATTTGAACTCGAGGATAATAGCTATTGTCGGTACCTGATATGCGTGGGGCTGCTCTAGCATCTGCTGCAAAGCGAATATATGGTCTACATAGCTACGTCATAGGCAGAAACCTGCCTGCTATTCCCTTATCCGATATTCTCATTCAACAGTAAGGCGACGAACGAGACATGAACCTAGTATGTTTGTCACATTTTGAGGTAGGCTAATACTCCTGTGCTTAGAACAGACTGTGCGACTACCCTTCTTGTATATTGCTGCTATCATCGAGTCGCTCCAATCAGCCGGGACAGGGCCTTCCTACCAAATACATCCGAATGGTAGGGTCAGTGTGCTGCAGAGTACCACTTCTCTAGCCATAAATAGTAAATGTGGGAGGGATCCTGACCAGCGGCAAACAAACGGTTTAGGGCTTTGATGGCCTTTCGGACCACGGCTTCCGTCGGAAACCCTACACTAACCGATCATGGCTCATCTTGCATTACCTGCGTAGGACGAGGTCCAAGTGCAAGAGCCATCCGACTGGTCTTGAAAACGTTCCATTCAATGAGCCATAAAACGCTCCTTATGGTGTATCAGTGCACCCGAGCGGTCGCTGACTGTCACACTGACGCCTGCTTTCATGCGATCAGTGCTGCGAATCAGTTAGGAGGGTATGCGGTAATTGCCTACTGCCACGGCCTCCTTCATTTCTTATGACTGAGTAGTCCACCAGACTTCCTTGTCATGAACTAGGTTCCGCATTATTTCGCGTTAAGTGGCCAGTCTGTTCATGCTGTGCTCATAGCCAGCCGGGGTCTATTCTAGAATCCAACAGGTTTACCGACCTCACGGATATCCAGCAACGAGTGCCGTGACGATTGATAATGTCACAAGCAGATTCCCCTACGTCCCGCTTGGCGGAAGAGATCCTACTCCACTATAGCTCACTAGCTTTGGAACAAGACAGCGAAAGTTCAGTACGCAGCTTGTCTTGATAAGCTTGCCTGCCGAGGGCTGAGACAATTTCTCATGTGCTTATCGGCGTAGAGGCTTGTTGCGCCGCCCTTTAAATTTCATTGAGAAACGACGGCGGACCAAGGCATGATCAGGTTTGACGCAGGTACATCAGTAGTAGTGGCGAGCCAGTACGGAACCACGCCAAGTGTAACATGCTTATTCGTTTAATTTGGGTCCATCGCTGGCCAGCTACAAAAGGACGCCAAGTGGCACTTCGGCGCTCAGTGTGTCTAAAAGCCGCGCCAGTAAGGAACAACTGGTGCTCTGCACACAGTTGCAGCAGATGCTCACCGTCGTCAGTCCGTTCGAAGTTAAGCACCTAAGTACTACCTGGCTGAGCTTCTGAAGCACTCAGATGGCCTATCTGTGCGTTCACACCCCCTACCAGTACTATAATATCTGAACTAGTGGCAATATGTAGTAGCGCGATCAGTTCGTTGTAAAATGTCTCCTTGACAGCATTTGAACTGCAGTCGGTGGGAGCGTAAGCGGAAATCACGAACAAACAGCGCTTTGTACTACGTCGTGAATTAACCTTAGCTGATGTCATCGAACAGGCTACAAATAAACGGCTGTTCATCGGGAACCCATTAACCGACGATAGCTCAGCCTTGGAGGTTAAAATGATATGTACACCAGCTTCACCCGTAGGTGCTGCATCGGCGTCTCCGGATGCGTGCAACCAATAACGAGAGGATAAGCCAGGTGCAGTCAATTCAACAACCTCATTAGTGTCATTTATCCTAGATTCGGGCACACAACGGACATATATACCCAGGGGTCCACGAAGCGCGCATGTGCAACCTGTTGACCTATTCGTCGTAGAGGACGAACGTGGAACCTAGCCATGGAAACAAGACAGCGTACGCTTACAAGGGTCTGTTGCCGACAGCCGTTTGGTGCGTTTCGCGAGAAGGTGTCTGTAGGCGTTTCAACTCCAGTGACACCTCGGTTGCGGTTCATTATGCTGGGAATTATAGTAGAATTTTAGTAATGGGAGTCGAGATGGTATTAAGAGGGACAATTGGAAAAGAAAGAAGGAAGGCGCCAGCAGTAGTGTGTTTTCGCTTTTCCGCCCTGTTGTATGCAGCAGTTAAGGCAAACCTTGCTAAGCTGCGTGACGGTCGATGCAAGCTGAAGTTTATATCTGAAGAAAAAGTCACGATTGCATTAGGCTGAGATCCTGCCATGGCGCTCAGACCCAGACAGGTGGATGGTTAGGGGCATCATCCAAGGTCTTTTTGTTAAAACCCTGTCCGCACGTCAGCGTGAGGTGGCCCTGACTTAGTGTTACCGAAATGGTCGCCATCCCACTTCAAACAGCAAACGGGAAGACAGGGAGGCTGAGTTGGTCGGACCTCGCACCACTGACAAATTATGGTGGGCGTGGCTCTCAATTGACCTGGAGGCACCACCAAGTATAGCTCAATGAGTCAATGGTACATAAATCGTCGCCCCACGCTACGGTCCAGTCCCGTTGTGACCGTCCAACGGTTGTTGGGCCTCCCCGTTGCGGAGAGTAAACAAAATGTCCTGTTATTGATGTAAACGTTGTCAGCACCGGACACAGCAAGCCCTTACCAGCCACGACACATCCCTTAGCTTTGATATTCAGGGCCTTTTATTTGGATTGCCCAGGACAGCCGGCTCAATGTGTGGCCTTATTCGAGCGTACCGTCAGGTTTTCATGGCACCTGCAGACATTGCTAAGGCGGCGTTATCACATCTTTAGTTTTGTACGAGTTTATTCGTATGATTTTGGCCATCACAATACGGTACAGTTAGCTTAGCGCTTCACAGCCTAGGTCCTCCGTGGCCTAGACTTTGTTTTCTTCTACGTCAACCCTGTTCTAAGAGCCGGTGCCACTCCCAAGGAGCACTTGGTGCAACTTCGACAAGCCTGCGACCGCTTAGATAATCACCGGCTAGGCATTACTCCGAAGAAAGGTCTATTTGGTCAAACTGACGTGGATGTCCTTAGGTACAAAATAAATAGTAGGGGCATTAGTCCCAGTCCTGAGAAAACCCCGGCAAGCATGGACTATCCACTGTCACAAATCGTTAAACATCCGCGCGTATTCTTTGACATGTTTAACTTTTACGGAACATTTATTGAACATTGTGCCGCCGTTCCTCAGCCTACGGTTCACTTAACCTAAACCAAGTAAGTTCACCAATCCTCCAGAAACCGTATTAGCCTTTGTTGCCATCAAGCAGAATTTAAGCCAGGTAACATCCCTGAGTTTTTGGATACCAAGGTGAAATCTACTCCTGTGCTCAAGACTGGACTCTCAACCTGCTTGCGGTGCTGTACTAAAACAACTTACCGGCAATGAGATTTAGCCGCTGTAAAACTGTTCTCGGAAGCTCTAGCCAGCGCAACAAGGTGTAGCATGTTTGCTCGCTGTCCTCGCAATGTATTAGGCCGTCACAGACGTTTGTCACGTCCTTGGAGGACAACGTGTTGTAATCCTAACGAACCCCAAGCTTCTGGTCTACGCTTTTGTGCCGTTTGCGACCGTTATTTACCGAGAGAGACAGGACACAATCATTACCTCCGACAACGCTGTATTAATGCGTACAACCTAGACGGTTCAAAAATTGTCGCTGCTGCACTTTCACCTGCTCACAGAACTAAACTTTCGTCCTTCCCAATAGAACTTGTGGTATTGTCCGTTGCCCGGAGCACCGATGCTGAACTCCCTCAACTTCGAACAAATACTAGGTTGAACTACTAGGATTACCATCGTTAAACTTAGACGCAAAGATTTATTGCGCAGTCTCTACCGATAAGCCAACACCGTTTGTTCCCAGTCTTTCCGGCGAACGGTACTTGACTATTTTCACGGAATGTCGCATCCTAACATTAGATCCACCATGAAGTTAATTACTGATCGTTACATTTTGCTTAGTACGCATTCGGATATCCGTCAATGGACTAACCACTGTCGCAGCTGCCAGAGCACCAAAGTACGTAGACACACACGGTTTGCCCATGGCACATTCTCACTAGCTGAGGAGCGTGTTTGACGTGCGCACCGAGGCACAGTCGGACGGCTTCCTCGCTCGAACAGTTTAACTTGCACGATGGCTTGTGTTGACCATCGTACTCGTTGGCCGCACGGCATTTCTTTAAATAAATAAATAAATTTTTATTCTCGACAATGCTAAGCACACATTTACAGGCATGGTCACGTTTGGCTAACATAGGGTGATCCACTTGTACAAAAGGACATGTTTGGCATAACAGTGTATGTAAGTATATGGGTGTATATACGTAGGTAATTGTGTAGGAATGTAGCTTGTGTTTTTGAATGCGCCGCAGAATTTTTGACCGCTTGTTATCGTCAGTACTGTGAGAATAAGCGATTGATTTTCGTGGGATGGATAGCATTTTCCAAATATCAACGTGCCAGTGACTTTAGATTGTGGCGAGTCACATCCGCCACGTCGCAGTGTTGTTAAGCAGACTTTTGTGGCTTTTTATAGGGAGAACGCCTGCCGGGCGAAAACCCACCACGTCCAGGAACGCTGCCGTGATACATATTCAGAAATTGTTGCGCGTGCATTTGTTGACTCGTGGTTTACTTTCAGTGTGCCAGCAACGCTCTCTACATATCGAGAACCTCAGTGTAGCTTCACTTAGTTCTGTAAGTTCAATTGTCTATTTGGGTTGTACCCACATTCGGAAAACTGCTTAACATCCTGCTTGGAATGGCGTTGTCGAGCGTTTCCATAAACAGCATAAAGTCGAACTCACAATCCGTTCCACTGAATTACGTTGGTCTGAACGTGCACTAGCCGTCCTCTTTGGTGTTCATAACATCGGCAAGGAGGACATTGGACGCCGCCCTGCCTAACTCGTCTTTGGCACAGCTCTCATGTTTCCAGTTGAAAGGATTTTGAATCCCCGAGGCACCGGTTTACTGGCTTGCGCTCTTTGCGTTCCGGGATGTGGATGGAAGAAGACAGAGAGGTGTCCAAGAGATGAGTTAATCGAGAGGACTGAAAACACGCGCCTTGAAGCTGGCCTCAGTTAGAGCGTCTTCACTCCCTGCTTGGAATCCGAAAGATGCGGCACACGTTTGGCTTGATACAGTTGCTGAAATGCCTTGGAGCCAACCTCAACAGCGTTTGTGCTGTGCGTTTCTTCGTCCCACAACCTGTTTCTTAGCTTCCTCCTCCAACCAAGGTCTTACTATTCAGCCTAATATATTTTGCATAGGAACATTATTTTTGCTGCAAAGTAGTCGGCTGGCAGCTTACCTTAACGGTGCCCATCCGTTACAAGTTGCGCAGCTGGGGTGCACCTGTGGCATTTTCACCCGTACTTTCTCATGTATTGCGGCACATTAGCTGAGGCGTTTTTAATTTCTACGCAACATGCATGCTGAACAAACGCGTGGTGAACTGGATCCTCTGACCTACGCCAAACAGCTTAAACAAAACATCTGAACATTTGACTTACGTGTACGCTCCACATAGCCCGCGGACAACGATTTCAACTAGACTTACGCAATTTCCTTTTGTTTTTATTCGCATTGAGGCAGCTCGCTAACCCTTGATCTCCCTTATAAAGGTCCTTCTAAAGCGTTGTCAAGAAAGCTTAAGTTCTTCCCCTGAAAAGAAATTGTTCGAAGAAAGCTGTGCGTACTGTCCGTCATCAACCCGTTTACATTGAGCCTGTTGACGTTTCACTGCTCCCAAGTTGTTACCCTGTTGGTCAACCGACATCTTCCAATGCTCCAGGAAATTCATGCTTTTGCGCAGCCACTGGTCTCAAACACACACACGCTCAGGACCTTCCGTGGGTTCTCCTCTAAATCAACTGTTTGCTCCCCAAATAGCTAAATCGAGCATTGCCTTATCAGTTCACGCTCTACGGAGGAATAAAATAGTGGTCTTTGATGTTGTAGCTTTCGTCCTTTCTTTCAAAAATTTTAGTATGCTATCCTTTTTACTGTTTGGACTAACGAGTACAGTAGACTCCTTTGTTGCCTGCGTACCGGCATGCTGATATTTAACTTGCTTATTCTACGTTTATACGTTGCGTTCAATTCGCTTGAGAAACGGAAAAGTGACGCGAAATTATTTTCGCACCTTCAGTCCTTCGTGCTTGTGGTGTGTCACAAATAAATCGCAGTCTACGAGTTGAACGCAGTAGTGAATGGGCTGTAAGTATACACTTTTCGAATGATTTTGCGTTTAATGATGGTCTTTAAACTTCCTAATATACTTTAGACTACTACAGCCACTAACTTTGTCTAATCGTGTATGGGTAGCACAGAGGTTGCAAAAGAGCATATTTAGCAATGCATAGATTAGCAAGAGCCGGCAAGCCATCACATTAAGTTATGGGGACTGTTTATTCCAAACCGTGGTAAAGAAAACGCAGTGTTCTATGGTTGTCGCTTCGGACCTTTTTCGGGGTCAGCTGATATCTCCTCGGCGTCTCTGCACTACAGGTTAATGTTACAAGCGTTAAGGACTTTCATGAGCCACATTCTTCTAAGCAGTTAAGCATCCTTGACAGGCGTTCCAACCCTCTTTGCCCTTTTATACATAAACGGGCGTTGCTTATGCCTCCCATCACAATAGATCCACGAGGAAAGCCCCAAAATTTGACTTTTGTCGACAGCACGCACTGACTTTAACGGTATGAAAGCAGCTACCGCCAACTTGGCTTCTATAGCGCATTCCGACCTGGCGGCTTTACTGTCGCTCAGTACTGTCGCCTCTGACGTGGCAGTTAGGGCCACTTTAATTCAAACATAGGTGTGGCTTGGCAACAGCTGGTTTTCTTCTCAGTAATTGCAACCTGCAGCCTATCGTTACAAGATGTTTGGTAGGACATTATTGGTCGTGTACTTAGGGATAAGTAACGTTCTACTCAAATTAGCAGGCCGCATATTTGCCGTTTTTACTGCCCGTATGTAACTAAAGTAGTTTCTGGGCTCGACAATCAATCGTTATGGTTCTAGGGAATACCGCCACCTAGAATACATTGTTTAGTTTACGAATGTTACACGTTATGTCTCAGTTTGGCGCAACTCATTCCCAAATGTAATTTCCAGAAACCAAACGCTCTCTGCTGACGCAGCCACCACTATGAACTTGGCAGCCGTGGCCACAGCGCAACTTTATGATCCTGAGCTTAGCTTACACGCAGATCACCCTCACTGGACAAACAGCCATCAGAAGGAACTATACCGCCATTTATACTTAAGTTTTATTATTGACCCCTCGCGACACATCTGCACAGGCATTTACATGTTTAGAACACGAAAACTGATGAGGTAATATACAATGGAATTGTGGGATTGCCACAGCTGTTGATATAGGAACGCATGTATATGTGCATATAGGCGTGTATAGCCGTGTTTCGAGGAGTTTTAGCGCTTTCCTGCTCGTTTGCACTTGTTTGAGAATTGTCCCTAGTGTCACAAGGTTGATGGATATATGTGGACTTCAATCGCTAGTCCGGATAAGAACTGTGATGACTTTAGTTGGTGGCGAGTCACAGCCAAAACGCCGCAGCTTTGTGAGGCAGACATTCGTAGCTGTATATCGGGACGAGGTTTGTAAGGTGTTAACAGAAGACGTCCTGCAAAACTGTTTCTGACTATTTGCTGGAACGGGTCAAACCCGGATCACTCACCTGGTACCACCAGGAGGTTGTTTAGGTGGCCGCGCTCTGTCATCCTTCGAGCGCTGCGACACGTCGAGTTTGACCTGTTGTACTACCTGACTGCGAATATCCGCGAAGGTAATCGGTCAGATGCAATCTTGTCAATGTCATATCACCAATCGGCAGCGTTCCAGGACGTGGTGGGTTTACCTCTGGCAAGCGTTTTCCTTACAAAAAGCCAGAAATGTCTGCTCAACAACACCGCGAGGTGGCGGAGGTGACTCGCCATACAGTAAAGTCACCGCCCCAATCACAAATTGGTAAGTCGACCGATATCGCATTTACAACTTCTGTGCATATACCTGCCTTCGCATGAACACGCCTGCACATTTGCTCAGTTAAGTGCCACTATTCTTAAATATTTTTACAGCTTCTCCCTCATGCTTCACTTACCTGACTCGCCCTGTGCACACAACCTCCTTAGATTATTTCCTCACCAACATACTCCACATTAGTGATCTGCTTCTTATACCTACATCTCGCCTTCTGCGGACATAGCCTTCGTACAACAGTTGGGCTATATGGGTCCACACTACTGACTTCATTCGTACTACTCCCGCTCTGGATGCTGCTACTCATGCTACCATGTACAATACCACAAAATGCTGCTCATGCCCAAAAAGCGTGCCTCGCTTTGTCGAAGATATAAATAAAATTTTATGTATTTACTTAGTACACACGGTCGTTGTTGCATCGGGTAAACTCGTAACCGCAGAATTCGTTCTGCGCATTGTTATGCGGAATTCAGTACTTTGGCAGCTGCTTGCCTTTCGTGTCAAAGCGCGAAGGTACGATGTTACATTAACTGCTCACTAGGCACGGTTCTGACTTCAAATACACCTTCTCACCAAGTTCACCTGAACTCAAAAGCCCACTGCCAACTCCGAAAGCATTGGTGTACCTGCTGGCTAGCATCGACCGTTTTACTAGGTGGCCAAAGGCTAATACCTTTCCGAACAGCTTTTCGGAAACTGTAGCCAAGGCATTTTTAGAGCGCTGGGTTGCATAGTACTGCTGTCCCGCCATCATGTGCACCGATAGTAGGTCACTTACCTTGTTTTCATTTGCCACATCGCATAAGGATTTTGGCCGCAGCTACGTAAAGTCGAAGACATATCAGCCGGCATATCATCCGCATGTTTAAGCGCAACGTCTTGGGTTAGTATTTAATACTCTCACAAAAGACAGTGTGCGTTGAAGGTGCGGCGACCGCGCGACGGTTTAGCAGTAATTAAGCATCAGTATATTCTGTGGTATACAGGCGGTATCGCGACAACGTAGGAGCACAAGTGCTACAAATGTTAATACTTAATATATGTGACGCCGACGTTCAACACAATATAAGTTATGCCGGTGTAGCGTTCGTGTACTGCGCGCCACGGACGCACGTTGACCACTGACTTACGTCACCCTAGTATCGAGCAGGGTAAGAACTGTTAAGTGAGTGATAAAGAGCTAATCCCAAGAAACTTCCTAGAGCCAATAGCATGCAATATCTCATGTGCAGTCACCATTGGACCGCAATGTGATGGTGGCACCGGGCATGATAAATCTAGGTCAGGTCAAAGTAGAGCTAACATGCGGTGGCTTGACTAGCATACAAGAGTTACATAACGGTTGCGATGCGCTTTTAATCTATATAGTATCGTCCAACTATCAACTTAGAGCTAACAGGAAGTTGTGATTGACCTATTAAAAGAGGTTACACATGGCTTTGTCAACTTAGGTAGCATCCTCCGCAGACCATCTTGGATCTTCCAAGCGTGGACTTGGCTGGCATAAACAAAATACAAGCGGTTACATCAGGTCTTGGCAATCCAGGCAGCATCACACACCGACCATACTAGATATTTAAACCGTTGCATGAATTAGCTAAATCAAGTTAAAAAGCGTTGCAACAGGCTATTTGACTCTAGATAGCAACGTCCACTGTTCAGCTTAGAGCTTTTAAGGGGTGGCTGGGCTGGCGTAGAACAAATTTTACACGGTTGCACAGGGCTTTCCGCATCTACTAGCAGCTTTCCAAGTCCACATTAAAAATAACGTGTGGTAGTCTGGCTGCTGTAGACCAATTATGAAACGAGTGTACCAGACGTGGCATCTCACTAGCGCCGTTCAAAACTTGAGTACAGCTTCCAAGTGTCAGCTTGGCTGACCTAAACCCATTACAGAGCGGTTGCACAAGGTTTATGATGATAGTTAGCAGCGTCTACAGTGGTTTGACTGCTTTGAGCTAACTTAAAGCGCTCGTATTAGCCATTCACATTCCCCGTGCGCTACTTTACATATCGGCATGAAATCATTCAAATGCCGTATATATGACGTATATCCGTTGTAATGCGGTTGCACTGACCTTCCAAGCCCGGTGCCTTGGTCACATAGTCCTTTCGAAACAGTAACGAGGTCACCTTGCTGCCGCCTACTGATAACACAGGCCTTGTGTTTAATTCAGAAAACCGCGGCAGCTCCAAACATTGTCCAGCCAATGCGTCGCTATCCCACTTCAGGATATCAAAGTCCTGTCAGCAATTTCATTGCTTCCGCAAACTCATGTGAATCAAAGTAACACCTTTTATATTTTACGAAGAGGTTCCTGCTCCTATTAGATTACCGTATACCGGCAAATACATTATTTCTACCTTACCTGAAGTTCCGTATCCGTCTTCTGTTTGAAGTCGTATACAGCCACAAGTAAACCATCCCGCAACCTGGCTTTACTTGACGCATATAGAGCTGGTGTAACGTCACTTTGCTTTGGCAACTTCTTAGTTAGTTTTGGTATTCTCTGTCATGCTTCGGTTAACTTGAAGGCTGGACTAAATCATGCACATTTTAGAAGGTCTAATAATATCACGCATATCTGGTACATAAGGTTTTAGCGGGTAAATAATTGCCAATTACGACACCAAGATGTTAAGGTAACCTCGCTGCTGGACTAGTTTGACGTTTCCGGGTACCTGGCATAGCCCGGTGCACCGCGCGCAGTACAAAGTTTGCGCGGTAGAAGCATTGTGCGCTACCACAGTTTCCGGGATCTGCTGGAAACCAAGGAGAGCCAAAGCAATACGCACGTATCCTAACATAGGCGAACAATCAATGTCGACGCAGCCAGCACTTACACGCTTAAAATCTGTGTTGGCCTGCGATGTTTGAAGTTAAGCTATAGCTTAAATATTTCTCTCCTTAGTCGGCCATCACAAATGGACCTCAACTTAGCGGATTAGCTGTGCAACAAATAACATAAATAGGTTCATACTATCTTGTTATATCTCATACTGTGGTACTTATGAAAAGTGACACATTTTATGATAAATTTGTTAATTTACTATTTATATCGCTCAAACAGAGCCAATACTTGTTATTTAGGAAACTGCAAGTGCAAGTCGGTATAGTACGGTATGTGTGGTTTCCGTGGAGTTCGTGCTGTGCCGCCGCACCCATCCGTAACAGTGTTTGTTTGCGGTAACTGGTGTAACATGCGTGCGGTCGTGGCTTCCGAGTGCTTTTGTTCCCGGCTTGTAGATATGTCCAACAGCCTCAGTGCGCTGCCATGGAAAGCAAATACCTTGTAAGTAGCTGGTTGCTTGGGTCACCACTATCTAATAAGACGCCAGTAAACTCAATATAAAGGTAAAGCAAAGAGGATGGAACAATCACTGTCCACCTAAGGTGCGAAGGTATTCTCTCCTTAGGGAGCACAGCAAGGTCCTGCGTGGACCTGCTACAAATGGAACCTAGAAGAGTCAGTTCAGCACGCGCGTAGCAAACCAGGGTCAAAATTTAATACACACGTGGCTTGCCCTTACAGTTCCGGCCGCACCGGTCACGCAAACTATGTAACCTACCTTACTGGTTATGCACGCTAGTTAGAGATGGAAAACAGTTCGGCTAAAGTTCCGCCATTCAAAATACGAAAAAGCGCAGCCAGAGACAAGCCGGCGGACATAGCTCCGGAGAGCTAACATCTGGCTATTATGCTGAAAAGGCAATATAATGCTTAGTAATTGAGAGCGGGGTCACAAAAGTGAGTTCGTGGGGTGGACATGGGCATTCACAACACAAATGCTATTGCGTTCTTCTCCTAGCCATGTCAACACATGTATATAACTAGACGTTTTCATTCTGTTTCTGTCCCCAAAAAGGTATCCGCGAACCTATCACCGAGGCAAACTTCGAAATAAGGGTCTTCCTTCATTGCAAACAATTTTCTACTGGCCACCACTTTTCTTTTCACGCCGCGTCCACGGCGCACAAACAATGCACGCCGCGGGACGTATTGGGCTTGCATGTTCAACCGGTGGTCCAGCAATGCCAGTGCCAAGAAGCACAAGGTAGTAAAATTTATTAAGGCACTAACGCGCATTAGGTACGCTTCGAATGAGAAGATTAGGCAATGAATGGTATGGCTGAGAGGTCGGTGTGCAGGTTACTTTATTGTTGGTGGTAACACCGCGTTTCCGCCCAGTGAATTTTAAGAAGCTGACACAATGCGTGATAAAACATCTTCCGCCCGGGCATTACCCAATCGAGGCGCGTGTCGCTTCATGGGATGACCGCGGGGAGCTAGCAGCTAAGTTAGTTGGAAGTGCGTAGATAAATCTTGCCTGATGTAACCGGTAAGTATGCAACCCGTTAAGATCGCCTCTCCTCGATGGCGACGAGAATGCGTTTAAAACATTTTTAACCCAACTACTCTTTCTGAGCAAGGAACTTGCCTTAGCCCATGAACCACTTTGATTCCGACCATCAACACTTCACTTATGTCGCGGTCCTGACTAAGCAAGTTGGACAAGGCTGGACGCGGTGTTAGTAGCGTGGCCCAACATAGGCCACCTCACCTTTGGTAGTCTGGTCGCACCGCTAAGCATTCAGAATATACGGAAAAGTGGTACTGGCTTTATTCCAGTTTCGCTGGCTTAAGTTCTGCAAACAACATGGTCCATTTGTCTGTCACCAAAAACCGCTGTAGTTCAAGTTCGCCTAGCTGGTAGTGCGCTTGGAGCCCATTTGGCTCCAATTTTTAAACGGAACAATGCCGAATTTTGGGCAGCTGCCAAACCTGCCTAATCCAAAGCTTATCGTGACTGTTGTAATCTAAATTCCATCAAGATCGGACACTTTACGCCAAAGCATTAAATCCTCTGCAAACATATGGGAAACGCCCTGAGTGTTTTGGACAATTCATTGATGTACAGATCAAATAAAGTCAGGCTAAGAATTGGACTCTGAGAAGCGCCTTAATGCATGATAGACGGAAAGACATACTGGACCACAGCAACACACATTTTCCGTCCAGGAATGGGGAGATTCAATGGAAATAACACCGTTATGTGCCATAAGACCAAAAGTCCAAGGAGTGGTAAGATTAAGGTACAGCATCGTACGCTTTGCAGTACTCTATACACAGTACGTCTACTGCAGGAAATCAACCAACAGCTTTGCGCAACTTTTGAGTGCAGTTAGCAAACCAGTCATGCAGAAGTGACCTTTGGGAAAAAAGTGGAATAAGCCCACAAACCGCCCGCAGCTGGTGTTCCTTCATATATCTAACTAACTACAAAACAGCTTGACAACTAGACTTGTCTCACCAACCGGCTGCTTGTCGGCCAGTTTATAAACCTGGCAGACGAACACATCTTTCCAAATATAGGCAAAAAGACTTTGTGAAGCGCTTACTGATACAACAATGTAACTAGGGCACATAGCTTGCTGCTGAGTTCGTTTAGTAGCAGTACCTGAAGGTCGTCCATCCCTGCGAATTTTGTAGAAGTATACCCCTGAAGTATGTGGTAAACTTGTGCTTCCGAAACTGCGAAAGCAGTGATAGAGCAGTCCTGTGGGACGACCATGACTGTCAACATGCGACAACTGCGCCTCCCGAACAATAGGCTCAGCGTAATCTGCACAGCGTAAACAGGCTTTTCCATGTTCCGAGTTAACAGTAGCGCCGTCACTCCGAATAACATTTGAGTGCATGAACCAACGTTATTACGCAGGTTGATGTAAGCCAAGATAAACTTGGGGTTGGCGGCGCCTACATAAGCCAGCACTACCTATTTGCAAAGTATAACAGCTCATAGATTCTGTTTGCAGGCATTGCGCGCTTCATGCTGACGCTATAATATACAGTTTGCGAAAGCTGCCAGGTGGCATCCCGTTTGTCTATTTAGTAGGTTGTGTGCAGCTGGGTCCGAACAAGGTGACTTTGCTTTTGCAACGTACTACAAGAAAAGGTGATATGGGGGTATAGTAGTAAAAAAGACTGTAAAATATCCCATGCCGTCTATAAATCATCAACCGGCAAGCTAACGCATGGAGCGTTTACTGCTTTATCTGTAGTAGACTAGGCGTCGGCGTGACAAAAATTTATGAACCGTGACTCACAGTAACCGGCTTCTCCGTTTGAAACGTCTAACACACTAACGAATTGGTGGGTACAATGTATATATAATGGAGGCATCCACCGCCAGTGCTTTTCAGGTTCAACCTCTTTATGCTGTGAAGGAATCGGTTTGGGTTTCTTCCGAAGTTCATGGATTATGGTTGTATATTGGCTGTATCCATAGGGCGCCCGATAGTTCATGCACTAAGGATAAAGCGCGTTTGGTAGCTTTTGAATAAGCCGTGTACATCCCTACGATTATAAACTGATAGCCGTAGATTACACAATGTCAAGGGTTAATGGCATCACACCAATCGAGTCAGCAAGGTATATAAGTCTACCGGCCTGTAGAAAATTAAATTACTAAATAATAAAGTTATTCTCGACGGTGGGAGACACGCCTTAAGAGACACACTCCTGGTAATACAAACGCATAACCTCAATAATGGTACAAATGTTATGATGTAAACAACACACACTAGATATACCGGTGCAGCTATGCGTAGTATGTACGTGGATGCATGTGTAGCTCGTCGTATGGTGTGTGTTGGTTATTATTACTGTGAAACTGCGAGTATATTCGGTGAATGCGCCAAGTTTGGACAGAATCATATAAAATCTATAAGTGGCTGAAGCTCGCGAACCGTCTAAAATCTCGCGGCACTTTACGACTTTGACTTTATTTAGTAACGAGCAAGGCAGTCGTAGTATTTTACAAGGAGAGCACTTGCCACGCGGAAAACACCATGTCTTATAACACTGAAGCTGAACCAATAGCTGTACCTTGATTAAACCAAACCACCCAGCTGGAACCACGTGGTGATTGTTCGGCCAGCCAGTCACTTGGATGGATGGGTTCAGTATGTTTTTGTACCGACTAGTGAGTAATGTAGTCTGGACGTGGTTTGCAGCTTGCGTACTTCGAAAGCAAAAGCAGTAGGGGTCGGTATGCTGCTTGGAAGTGAGTACAGGGTTAGTGCGCAGATCTACACGGAAAATTAACCAAAATCAGGTAATGCATCTTTGTTCGTACCACTCCATAAATTGGGCCACATTTCCAACGCACTTACAAACGAGCAACTAGTCAGAATTCTTTCTTACAGACGCCGTAGATAAAACAAACAAAATATTTTGCACGGTGTTGTTATCTGTCCTACATTTAACAGCACCGCTGGCATGCTCAAGCCTCTAGGGTGCAGATGATGCGTTTAAACACTCAGGGGAAGACGAAATCTACGAAGGAAACACTGTAGTACTCTGAAGTTCACCCATGTAATGAAGACAAATGCTTTGGCCTTAGAACTAGTAAACCAACTTCTGCTACATCAGGTTTGTCAAGAATACCGTGCATTAGAGTTGGGAACAAAGGTTGTGCGCCGGGTGGTCTACTACGCCGTAGAACCAAGATGGACGTCCACAAGGCATGTACTACAAGAATAGAAAGCGACAGTACTACCAGTGTTTCGCGAACGCTGTGTGCATGGGTTTGCTATTAATTTAAATCGCCACATTTTATAGAGAGAAGTAGGAGACCTGTTTATATTGCCTTAGCAGGCCGCTTGGTTTTGGTGAGACGCGCGGCGTTATCGTATTTAGAGCTGGAAAGGACAAGCTGGCTTTAAAAGAAAAATGAAGAAAACTTCATAATTACACTGGTCGCTAAGCTGAATGTCCCTTTGGGATGGCATCGTACGTGAAGGACAGCTTGCCACGCTCTGCTTGATGATCTATGTCCTGGGCATGCTCTAAGCTGAATAAGGAGGAGTGGTAAAATAACAACTACGCCGTGTTAAAGATGATGGACCCATCAGTGGGTGCCTCATCGGCAGCGGTTGCAGCGTAATTATCCACAGCCGCGTAGTAGTATGTACCGTATACGGAAGGTATATAGGCGTACACACCGTCCACTCTAAGCCAGATAGCACAATGGTACTTAAGTCATGCGAGTCAAATGCTTTGACTACGCTGTCTCATTCACCGTCCATCCGGGTTGAAAATGGTAAGGTTTAGTGGGTATACCCGTGTGGCATAGAGTAGATTGCAATAAAAGCATTCACTGGAAATGCGGTGAACTTGAAGAGAATAGGACAGACTGAAAGGTTGCATACACCTGTGGACAATTGCGATGCACTGAAGATGCATGCAGTTGCGGGATTCATGCTATGCGTGAATAGATTATGAAGAGCTATAAATTCTTGGCATTGTTCCTAGCTCCATTGTGTGACGAGTCTGTAAGCATCCTGGGTTTTCATCGGTGCTATGACGTTATCGAGCTCCACTGTGGAAAAACTTGGCATGCAAACGAAAGTCTTTGGGTCCCTTACATTTACATATTTCCACTTCTGTGTTACTGGCAGCAAGAGGAATGTCTTCTTCGTCGGACGTACGGCGCATAATATGAGCAACTATAAGCTGGGATTTGTGAATTCCGCGTTTGATGGAAAAGCAAGTGGGACTCAAAGGTGAAGTGCTAAGAAGCAGTTTAACTTCCCCCTCTTCCGCACGTCAGCCTTCAGATGAACCAGTATGTAGACGTTCCATGTCAGCTCGCTGGGTACGTATAAAGCAAAGTTAAAATCCAAGATATATAATCTACCAGAACTAAGGAAAGCAAATTTGGCAGTATGAAGGTGCTGGTGGCACATTAGATCATAGCAAATGCATGCTCCCTAACGACAATATGACGATTAAACATGCTGATCCGGCGTATAACGAACATTGTTGCAACTCCGCTACCTTTCATGAGCGTTATTCACCCAGTGGTCGGAATTTACTGGGAACGTAGACTGTCCAAGTAGGTCCGACGTCACACATATGTTTGTTTGCCAAATTCGCTCGAGGCCTGCGCAGTCGAACTCCATTGCCCACTGGCTATATGAGCCAGTTTGTGCTCAGTATGAGCATTAGACCCGATCATACTGTATGCATATAATCAAGTGGAAATTCATCAAACTAATCTACACTCAAAGCAAAAAGATCCGATGGTTGGGTATCATTCCTAAGCACAGATGCAATAGTCGGCGGTGCGCTATCCGTAAGTGCGTACCTCAACTTGCTGATCAAATGCTCACTACATTAAGTGCATTTGTGACAACTGTAATAAACCGAGTGTTCTTTTTTGCTTTTCACCTACTCGCGCGTGGTGGTATCACAAATAACGGTTTGCTGGCGAAATACTCAGTTGCTTTGCAAGGAACAAATCTCATAAACTGTGTCGTGTAAATAATTCTACACGGCATTTGAAATTAATGTTCTACCATAAATACCAACAAATGGCATCACAAACGCTGGTTTGAGCGCAAGGCACACGATTGACCATACTGGAGCCTTTGATGTATTAAAGCATTGAATCCGTCTATAGCCAATTGTTAGTCCACAGCGCCATCTGTCGCCAGCAAAGGTGCAGAGCCTGCAAGATACAGACCTCTCAGTATACCAACGTGAACGTAAGCACCTGGTGAAACATCTCGAAGGCGGTAGCTCCGTGAAGTTTGCATCGGTATCCGGTACCCCTTCAGCAGGATAACCTTCCACTGTTGCACGAGCCTCAGCAGTTAACGAACAAAAACGCAGGTACCTGACAGTTTGCAATAAGTTACTTAAAGTTATACACTACTTGATCGGGGTCACTGTCACCTTCATAATAGGTTGTAACGTTCTCAGATGACTGCACTGCCAGAGCAGCCATAAGTAATATAGGTTGCAAATCCTCTTACGCTTTTGTCGCCTAGCAACGGACAACAAATGGGCTACTTCGTAGTTGAATCCTGCTGTCTTTCTCCGCTGCCCAGTAAAGGGCGCTAGGAGCCAAAAACATTGCGGTCAGTTGACTAGTTTTTCGAAGTAGCATACTGAAAATGTATACTTAGATATCATACAACCTGTAACTGGAAAACCGGGTAAGGGTGACTGAAGAGACGCAAGACCAGCGGAGCAAAACTGCAGCGCATAACAAAGCACCAACAGCGGCTAACATCACAAAAGCGAAACGACGAGGATTAAATGACCTAAACACGCAGTAAAACCACACGTGTTATCGTCAATTACTACCACGTAAAATGCATGCCAACTATTTAGTTAGTAACAAATGTCAACGTAAACGAATTTAACACTACTAAGCCTTTACGGACAGTTTGTTACGTTGCCTGCTACGATTATGCTGCCAAGGAATCTTGAGTCGCTAATTATCCAAACAGAAAAGACACGGCGTTGGGGATTTAGTTTCCATATCCCGACATTACCAAAGGGAAGAAATGGGGCTCAAAGAACTTTCACACATATATTTTAAACAGGGCCTGGAACTAAGCTTTGATCTAAAACCAAAAGCAAACTAAAAATAAATAAGAAACGAAACAAAAAGCTAAATCATAGTAGTAAAAGTATTAAATCTTTACTAAAAGGCAGGTAAAGGAATTAATGTGCGTTAGCTTGTGAGAAAGTATTAGTTCCTTTTGATGAAAAGCTACTTTTAACAGTAAACCTTTTAGTGGTTGTTGCCCGACAAATATATTGGGCCGCAGAACAGGAAGAAAAAGAACAATTGATAAAGAACTCAAAACATAACTTGGTACTTTCCGTTGTTTGCAATGCCAATGGAGAACGTGATACGAGCTAATAATATCCTTTGTTATACCTACATTTTTGTTTGGCAACCCCCGAGTTCTACCTACGGATTACAGCACATGATGGTGAAAAGTACAGTTTAACTGGAAGTTGCCATCCATTCTTGGAACAAAATATCGAATTTCGATCAAAGAGTTCACAAAAAGGAAGAAATATGTCGTGTGATTTTGATGTCGACATTTCATCCAACCTCGTGTTTGATGACCATTTTGTTGTTGTGATATTTGGAGGGTTTGATTCCACAACGTTGAGAAAATGCTCCTCAGTATGGAAAGCTGCAGTACAACTTCGGCGCAGCAGCCGAGTATATTCTATATATAAAAGGTTTTAATATTATCGTTAGTAAGGCAATGCTTCATTGCTTATTGGTTTTCTGAAAATCAAAGAGCATAGACTTTTACGCTCATGATAACTTACACTACTTTATGAGCAATTTTGTTACCGTTAATTTGTTTTTATAATTGCGTTAACGCGTTGATAAAACTATCCTAAGATATTAAAGTATTACAGACTTAGATTTTTATTGCAAACGAATAGTTATGATGTCATCCTTTTGCTGTGCCTCAGAACAAGATACAGCTTACATTCAAGTGCACCCGCTATGTGCAACCAATATGTCATTGTGTAGTTTCCCTGTAATGAATTCCGTACATAAGGTTTTAGTCGCGGACGAACAGGCCCAGCTAAAAACAGTTCACCCAATGGGTACGAACGCTGGGACGTATACACTTGACGGCAGAGTTCCGTCGAGCACTTAAAGACTACGGGATCAACGCGATGCGTTATTCAGTGTGGCAGCCCGCGCCACAAGTTTGGCCACGGTGCACAAAAACTGCAATCAATAAGGCGCAATAAGTGCACAAGTGGATGTATCAACGGTTGCATTTAAACGAGGTACAACAATAGCAGTCAGTATATACTCCTGGAATAGTAACTTTAATCGCTCATTTCGTTTTCAATTTTGTTAGACTACCCTATACTTCGTAAAGGCACAGACCCTCTGTCTCACTTAAATATGGTGCACAGGCTCCAGTTGGTCCAGGACCGTGCTGTATGGAGAAATGAACGGGTCCATCAGGTGGATTACCCTGAGAGCAAGTAATGTAACACGGCACACTAAACAATACAGACGAAAAACGCGTGTTGTTCTCCAAAAATAATCAAACCAGCCTTCATAAAGATATTAACGTAAAAGTTGCCAGCTTCACAGTTATCGGTCTGCGTACGACAGCAGCAATAGGAAAACAAGAAACAAGTCACAGGGGTAAGGTGCTTTGACAAGTGGAAGTGGCCGACGAGCAGGGGAATTTAAAAGTAAGATCAAAGACCGCCTTCGTTTCCGAGATATTGAGATTAGCTAACATATGGGTTGTTTGAGCGTTCACCTCCACAGCATTTGTTGCTTAATTAAACCGTCAACAGGTGCACTGCGTGATAGTGGCATTAATTACGGAGCTAACAGCGACACCTATCAAGTAGGAAAGACCGATGCAAACGGCTCCTAAGGATGCACGGTTTCGATAACAGAGGGCAAGAAACAACAGGTGGGAAGTCGACTGAGACGGTCTCGGGTTTGAATACATCTATAGGACAAGTAGATCTCTTTTTTAACACCATATCATGTTCCTTTGGAAAAACGATGGCACTCTATAAGCTAAGGAAGAAATTTGAGAGGATTTTGCTCAAGAACAGAGGCCCAAGTGTAATACAACTTAAGTTTGTAGAAGAATCAACTAAGCCTCCTGTCGATGGGAGGCAAGGCATGGCCTTGGGGTTGGTGTAAGTGGTTAGATAACGGCCGGTGGACGCCTGTGGCACACCAGCGAGGTAACTCAAGACCTTCCCATACCACACATTCAGTTTGCCGTCGGGATAAAGCTCGGGTTAGCGGCAAGGTTGACAATGATCGATGGACATCCAAACCTGACCATCCGTTGCTGATCGCCTAAATCCAAATCACCAAATTTCTGTTCACAACAATGATCCTGCCCGCGACGCTAGAGTTTAATGAATGTTGTAAACAAGTTTCCGATCGTAGACGAACATGTCAAGCCGAAAACATCTCAAGCAATGCGTACGTGTGTCGCAACGCAAGCAAGTGGCGGCAGCGCTAGGACGAGCACATAAAGAACAAAGAAATCTGCACTAAGCGTCTTTCCGAGAATCAGCTGGCGCCGCAACTTCGGACAGAGTGCACATAAACAACAGACCAATAGAGCAAAAGGAATGCATGTGGATGTATCAAAGGACGCATAGAAACGAACGATAACAAAAGCAATCAGGATAAAGTAATGGGGTGGTTAGTTTACACTCTCATTTCGGTTTCGATTTTGTTATATCAATTACATTCAGATGCTGCAATGGTTACTTGACATTGACGGCCAGAAAACAGTAACTTCCTATCTGGCTTAAGGAACGTGTGGAACATTTGGTTTGCATTAACGTCATGTCCGCTTTACATTTCTGTGTGATATATATTTTCGTACTGTGCTTCTGTAAATCTATGACCTAAAACCTCCACTTTTATGTCTCTGACTATTGAGATATCTGCCATTTATTATTTAATTATTTATACTGAGTGCACTATTAAATAGTTAGACCATAAGAGCACAGGTTTTACCTAATTGTCAACCAGAGTGTCCATTTGGGTGGTTTTGCTTTGTTTTGCGTCAGTGCTGCTTCAGCATACTCTCATACTAGCACTGTAGCCTTTATAAACTTTTGTTCACATTAGGTATGCACCTTTCAAAGTGCTCCTTTTTACCCTAGGTCCTCTAATTTAGTACGTTCCGTAGCAAATGGCACTAGCGGCAAAATATGGCTTACATATTGCGCCGGTAGGCAAAAAGCCGTGACAGACAAATTGAAAGTTTTGAGACTGCCCTTTTTAGTCTACCGCAAATTTAGGTGCTCGTGGTGTACGACCATTGTCCTTTACCGACATTTGTATGCGAGTTTCGGTTGACAGCGTTCTACCAGGCTGCACTGCATAAGGGCAAAACTCATTCAAACGAAAGCAAAACACCTAATTAAATAATTGCTTTTATTGTTTGTAGTCATGCACTTAGCAATAATTATCTTTATCTAATGTCACTAACGCCAAATTTTCCGTACCTACTGGACCACTTACATCAAACCGCACCATTATCCAACAAAATTTAGCGGTACTAAATCGCGGCTTGCACTATTCTATGCGCCTACTCCCTGCAGATCAGGTCTATCATCAAGTGGTAAAAGCCAGGGCTTATCCCAGCAAGTTCACCGTTACATAGACACAGCAGCTGCAACGCTAGAATTTTATAAGAGCCACGTCCGTCCAAACCTGAAATATTGCTTACCGTATGCAACAACCTAAGGAAGTCGGACCGTGTTCCGTTTGAAGAAGCTCAGAGGCATTTTACGTAGGGGTTGCCTATATCACAGCAAGCGCCGAATTAGCAAGAGGGTGCCAATAGCTTAAAATTAGTCCTATCGGCGAAAAAGCATAACCCTTAACCTATGATGCTTACATGTAATTATTCATAATATACTGCACAATACGATCACCTGTCTGAAAATAAGCTGCGCCTAGGAACATAAGCACCGAAACGTGAGCCACTCAATTACCTTGCTAAGGGCGGAGATGAGACAGCAAACTCCGTTCTTCTTATCTGTGTAATTAACCATGTGGAGCAAGTTGTCTTCTAGCCTAAGAGTTATTTTAAACTAGCAGTCAATGAGGAACGAGATACAAAGGTTCCTAGGTTTAGAAAATATGAAACCGGACCTCAATATCTGCGACTTACGAAACCACATCTTCAAAACTGGCCTTAACTCGGCTTGCGGGGACCTAAAAGGTCTTGCTTGGCATCCAAACCACTTGAATTCGACGCCCGTCTACATTCTTTGTCGTTACCGTCATACAATTTAGCAAATTTAAAGGTCATCATCATCATCAACAGCAGTACATCAGCCATTTGAACTGATGCTTCGTTGCCATACAACCATGAGGACCTATGAAATAAAGAATAAGAAAAGGGCGAGAAGGGGGACTTACCTGAAAACCTTAATGCCCTAAGCAAACATTCAGGGGCAAGGCGCCTACACCTTGTGTAGACAACATTCCGTCACAAACAGCTGGCTATCGTGCAATGCTACGGCGACATCGGCGAGACAGCTTCCTTGCGGCTTTCACTGCCGCGCGTCATAATCAGCCAGTATCCCGCAGATAACTCAGCACCAAACACACTTTAAACAGACAATCCGATTAAGAGACCGCAGCAGACGCGCCACTGGAGTCTACTGCGAGCCGTGTCCTGTAGTCTCGAACCAAGCAAAAGGTGAGTCACGTGGACTCCAACCCGGTAGGCGAGACGGACCAACGGCACCCAGTTTGGTCGTCAGTGACTTCATTTCCCGCTGCCAAGTCAACTTCTGTCCACCTCGAGTCTTGCGCCATCCTACACCTGGTAGACTGAACAAGGCCCTCCTGGGTAAGCGGTGACCAGGCATGCGTAGCACGTACCCGAGCCAACGCAACTTATTCAGTGCTATCTGTTGTTCTAGGGAGCTAGCATGATCATCACCACCTAGTACTCGCCTACGTACATCATCGTTGTGGACACGCTGGTGCAATCCGACACCAGCAATGCTTCGCAAACAACGATGATCAAAGACTTGAAGGCGCCTCAGATCTTCAGACCGAAGGGGCCAAGTCTCGCTACCATACAGCAGAACGGCCCTCACTGTGGCCTTGTATACACGGTCTTTCAGGTAGAAGAAACTCCCTTCTGTCGCCAAAGATGACGCAGGTTCAAGGAGGCAGCACTGGCCTTTGCAGTGCGTGAGCTCACGTCAGATTCTATGCGCCCATCATTACTGATGCAGCTGCCAAGATAAGTGAATTGATCAACCGCCTCGAGTTCCTCGTTAGCAAGCGTCAAGTAGTCAGCAAGCGGCTGTGGTCTTGCAGCAACACTTTGCACTTTGAAGGTGCGAAGTGCATACCAAATAATGGGACCACTGGACAGGCTATTCAGGGTTGACTGTGCCGCCGCAAAATCGTCGAAAAGCAAGACGATATCGTCCGCATAATCTAGATCAACTAGCCTTTCACCAAGCAGCCCTTTAACGCCTACATTGTGAGATTCCGCAAGGGAACACTCCATGATAGAATCCATGACGAAATCGAACAAAAACGGGGAAATCGGACCACCCTGACGAATGCCACTTGTGGTCGGAAAGCTATCCGATAGGACACCATAGACCCTGACGCGGCCTGTAGTGTTCGAGTATAGAGCACGAAGGATATTCACATATTTCGTGGGAACACCTTTCCGCGCAAGTATTTCGAACAGAATCGATCGATCGACTGAATCGAACGCATTCTTGAAATCGAGGAACACAGCTATTGTCGGTCTGTGGTATTCGTGGCGCTGCTCAAGCACCTGCTGCAAAGTCAATATATGGTCTATACAGCCACTTCCTGGGCCAAAACCGGCCTGCTCTTCCCTAACCCGAGATTCGTGTTCTGCAGTGAGGCGACGAACGATAATCGAGGCCAGTAATTTTGTCACAACTGGCGTTAGGCTAATACCCATGTGGTTCGCACAGTCTGTGCGACTGCCCTTCTTGTATATTGCCACTATAATCGATTCGCTCCAGTTAGCCGGCACACTCTCTTCGTTCCAGATACATTCGAATAGATAGGTCAGTGCCCTACAGAGGACCTCACCTCCATCTTTAAATAGTGCAGGTGGGAGGGAATCCGGGCCTACGGCACGAAAACGATTGAGGGCTGTGATCGCCTTTCGAACCTCGGCCTCCGACGGAGGCTCTAAACTAACCGTCCGTGCCTCGTCCTGCATCATCTGAGTAGGAAGAGGTCTGGGAGCAGGGGGCCAGCTGAACTGATGTTCAAAGTGCTCAGCCCAACGAGCCAGACGGCGCTCGTTATTGTGTATCAGGGCACCCGCGCCGTCCCTGATTGTCTCACTGACGCCTGGTTTTCTCGGACCAGTGGTGCGGATTAGCTGGAAGAGTATCCGGTAATTGCCTACTGCTCCTGCCTCCTACATTTCTTGAGCCCGACTAGTCCGCCAGGCTTCCTTGTCAGCCCGTTGGCTCCGCCTTAGTTCACGCCTAATAGCCCGTCTGGTCAAACTGTGATCAGAACCAGCCGGGGGTGCCTTCTAGCTTCCAATAGGTTCACGGACCTCTCAGATATCCAGTGACTGGTGCAATGACAACTGATAGTGCCACAAACAGATGCTCCTGCGTCGTGCATAGTGGCCGAGATCCTATTCCACTGAAGTTCAGTGTTGTTAGGACAAGACAGCGAGAGTTCGCTATGCAGTGCTTCTTGCTAGGCTTGCCTGACAGAGGGCTGGGACAATTTCTCAGTTGCCAATCGGGGGAGACGCTTTGTGCGCCTTCCGGTGAAGTTCATGGAGAAACGACGGCGCACCAAGGCATGGTCAGAGTCGACACAGGTACTCCAGTACGAGCGGCAATCCAGAATAGAACCGCGCCACCTGTAACTTATGGCTATGTGGTCAAGTTAGGTCCATCGCTGGCCAGCTACCGGTGGACGCCAAGTGGCACTTCGGCGGTCCCTGTGTCTAAAAGCAGTGCTACTAAGAAACAAATAGTGCTCCGCACACAGTTGCAGCAGACGCTCGCCGTTGTCAGCCCGTTCGGCGTTAAGTCTATAATTACCACCCAGCTGAGTTTCTGAAGAGCTCAGACGTCCTACTTGTGCGTTCATATCCCCTGCAAGTACTATAATATCTGAACTAGTAGCACTGCGTAGTAGAGCGTTCCGTTTGTGATAGAAAGTGTCCGTGATTGCATTAAAACTGCAGTCGGTGGGAGCATAAGCAGAAATCACAAACAAACAGCGTTTTGTTTTATTTCGCGAATTCACCTTAGCTGATGTCGTCAAACGGGCTGCACATAAACGGCTGTTTACCGTAATCCAATCAATCAACGATGACTCAGCCTTGGAGCTGAGAATGATACCTACACCAGCTTGACCCGTGAGTGCCGCATCGGCGTCTCCGGATGCGTGCAACCAATAACGAGAGGATAAGCCGAGTGCAGTTAATTCAATAACCCCGTTGGGGTCTTTAAGCCTAGTTTCGGACACACAACACACATCAACACCTAGTGTGTCCAAGGTGCGTGCGAGTGCAGCCTGCTGACCTGTTTGTCTTAGAGTGCGGACGTTGAATGTCGCCATGGAAACGGGACAGCTTGGCCTTATAAGGAACTTTTACCGATAGGCGTCCAATAGGTGCTGTGGGATGGTAGCTGCAGACGGTACTACTCCAGTAGCACTTCGGTTGCTGTCAATTAAGCTGGGAATTATAGCAGGAAGGTTAGTAATAGGGCCGGGATGGGAGTAAGAGAAAAAGGTGGAAAAGAAAGAAAGGAGGCGCCAGCAGTAGCATGTTTTCGCTTATCCGCCCTGCTGTATGCAGCAGATAAGGCGACCCTTGATAATCTGCGCGACGGCCGATGCAGGATGAAGTTTATGTTTGAAGAAAATGTCATGGTTGTATGTGGACTGGGATACTGTCAGGGCGCCCAGACCTAGACAGGAGAACGATTAGGGTCCTCATCCAAAGCCTATGGCTCAAAAGCCTGTCCGCAAGGCAGCGGGGTGGCAGTGATTTAGTTTTACAGAAATGGACGCCATCCCATTTCAAACCCCCAACCTGGAGGACCAGGAGACTGAGTTTGTCTGACCTCTCACCATTGACCAACCTGGTAGGAGTAGCTCTCAAGATGCTCGGAGGCATCACCCAGTATAGCTCAATGGGTCAATAAGGTACGCAAACCGTCGAACCACGTTAAGGTCCAGTCTCGTTGCGACGGCTAATTTAACGGTACCTGTCGCACACCTATTTTTAGGTTGTAAGAATAGAAATCTGAGTACACAATGACTTTTCTCACGTTGATTTTTTACCTCCTACTGACACTCCGGCCTAATTACCGTACTATGAGAAGCGTAGGAGCCATGCCATATGCAACCGTTAAGGACTACTCAATATTCCAACCCCTACGAATAGCCACTAGCAGTGGCCACTTTTGTTTTCTTCTTATAAATTACCACAAGCACAATACCCAGAAGATCTCAGCCGAATCAGACGCGTGCATCTTACAAATGCTCAAACCAGCATACCAGGTCAATCAATCAATAACTACTTTCTCCATAATGAAGCCATACACACCAAAACAGGCACGATCATTTGACTGACAGCACGACAGAAACACGCTTAGCGTATATAAAGCACACAACATAGATAAAGGTTCTCAAACTGCACGGTTTAATAAAAGATACGTAGTTGCCAGGTAGGAAATTCGCAAGGATACTAGGTATGCTTATATGTGTAAGGTGGATATGTGGCGCGGGAGCAACATAAAATCTATAAATGTTACCGTTACAGAAATGCTCGGTGGGCTTTTGAATAGTTCAGGAGATTGAGCTCTATTATCCGGTGTGCGTATGAACCCGATAGAACGATTGATAATAACTTTTGGACGAAGAGGTAAGATTTGTTTCATATGACACTGGGCTAATAGATTTCATTTATCGGGATCTTGTCAGTGGCTAGCCGTGGGTACTTACTTCATTTTGGTGGCGAGTTACAATCGCTACGACGCAGTGTTGTTTATCAGACGTTGGCAAATGTGTAGTAACAGAACGTTTGCTAGTAGTAAACCAACCATGTTGTGCAACACTGTCGTAGACCGCAATTGGAATAGTATTGCGCCATTAGTAACCCCACGTTACGTTTGGTTTCCGCGAAGCTAATCGCAGTCACGGTGCACCTGTTTTTTCTATCGGCTAAGCGAGAGTTAGCCAAGGTACACTATTAGCAGCTAGAACTGGCGGTACTGGACGGAAAAAGGCTATGCAGGTTAAGCTGCCGTTTTGTGGGTGAGCAAGTGTCGCAGAGTAATACAACACGGACATTGCATGAGTAGTATAAGAGTCTAAGAAGATAAACCACGGTCCAGGTCGGTTTTGCAGATAGTTCCACGAGGGAGCACCATTGCAGGTAAGCGGAACGGTTGAGGAGAGATAAAGCTTCTAGTGAGATGTTACAGACGTAAATGTTTTGATTCCAAATGTTCAGCGCAGCTGAAATCCGAACAAAAAGCTTGCGGTAGTTTCGGGAATAGGCAAAACAATATCCTAGTAATTTTCACAACCGATATTATATAAAAGGCAGAAGAACTTCGACAGACCACCCTGGCGTGGTGAGTAAGGTATCCATAGTTTTGTAGAGTTAGTTAGCTAGGATTTTGATGTTGCGAGGGAAGTAAGTCACTTGCGCCGTAGACAAGGATGACATTCTAGTAGCAAAGTAAATAAGAACCTTAAAAGTAAAGGTAGCGCTTCTTTAAGGTAATGCTTCAGTGTTGTAAGAGTAGTGAACCCAACTGTTCAAACCAGTAGAATGTAGGAATGGGAGGGTTCACTGTGTTCGCCAGAGTACAGGCAGTGCCGAACGTAATAATATAGACCATAATAGATAGACACCAATGAGCATAGGTTTAATAGCAGACCACACTAGCAAGGCGGGTAATGTATCCATAGGATAATAACTCAAAGCAAACGGGGTTTTTAATACTTGAAGAAATCCATTGGCGAAGTGGACTGCACATAACACCATGGAATCGCAGGTAGGTTAAAAACTTGCAGAGATAATGCTGGTTTTGAGGTTCCAATGAGGTTTAGGATGTGAACCTAATTGTTCAAACTGCTGGAAACTGGGACAGAGTACCGGCATGGTGATAATGGCTGTCTATCTAGGATTTGAGACCTATGCGGCTTGCCTTCAAGGTTTTACCTAGATACGCAAACTTGCGAGCTGGAGGATGTAAAAATCCTAGCACATAGAAGTACAAAGCACGGGAGGGAATTTTTGGAAGCCTGGTAGTCTACAACGAATGCAATCAATCGACACATTGAATTTGAAGCAGTATACGCCACACTACTGGAGTACGACCGCCAACTCGATCGACTGAATCGGGGTGGAAAGTGTGACTAGACAACCCGAACTGGCAGCAGACTCGCTCGTATGAGCAAGCAGACAAAGGAGGAGAGGTCATAGGTCATCTGCCCATTAAGCAAGCTGAACGCGGGTAGAAGTCCCAACCAATAGGATTGCTCGGATCCACGGCCAACCACGACGGTATAAAAACGCACGCACACCACGCTCAGCGCACTCTCACCGAGGCTCCTCTACGCTACTCTACGCTATTGCAAGCCACTCCACTACGCACTGATGATGTCACCTTGGTTGGTGACGAAAAGTTTGCAACAAAATTGCCAAGCTCAGCGAACCGTTCAACAGCCATCTGAACAATCTGCGCTACCAGCCTTTAATTATATAGCCAACCAATTCGGGCGTACAACACTACAACAAGCTCGTCGTTGGGAAACCTTTGCCTGCCGACAAGCTTGCACACGCAAACAGCTCTACTTCCTTCATGAATGCCTGAGAAGGAACGTGCTACCAGCAAGTACAAAGCACAGACCGGCGCTGAACCATCCAGCCGCCTGGAACTTAGCACGACAATACTTGAGATTCATGGTCAAACTGATGATAACTGCTGCCCACAGCCGCCTACGCAGATATGAGAGAGTCATAACGGACAATAGGACCAATTGCCTAAGTACTATTGACCCACAGCTACGAACAGCGCTGGAAACCGCAATTGAACGTCGAGTCAAAAGCACCAAGACCCGACTGAAGCTTGCATTCAACACAAAGTTAGACAAACTGACTAAGAGAAATGACTGCATTAGCAGTGAAGGATGGATCAAAAACCTTCCTACCCGGCACCTCACTGCAAGTGAAGTGGATGTCTGGATTAACGGGCTTAACTTCAACGTCAGAGACGCTTGCCCCATAGACTACTTGGCTAGCTTTCAACACGCACTGAAGGCAAATGAACTGTTAAAGGAGTCCCAGCAACAGGTATGGCAGACCGTTGTCCCAGTGCTTACTCGAAATAAAGTCACCCAGACCCTAGCCAAGGAGGAAACGTACGCACTCAGAAGTTTAAAGAAAGACGAAAACATTGTAATCCTACCGGCAGATAAAGGGCGCATGAGAGTTATAATGGACAAACCGGCGTTCACCTCCCATACTGCGATTTAGTTGTGACACGCCTTAAGCACGGAGGACTAAACGTGCAATAGTAATTCCGCGTCACGTATCCTTTTCACAAGCTAACTGAACGGCAACATACAAACGTAGAAGAGACAAGCCAAAAATCAGCATGCCGGTACGCAGGCAACAAAGGAGTCTACTGTACTCGTTAGTCCAAACAGTAAAAAGGATATCATACTAAAATTTTTGAAAGAAAGGACGAAAGCTACAACATCAAAGACCATTATTTTATTCCTCCGTAGTGCGTGAACTGATAAGGCAATGCTCGATTTAGCTATTTGGGGAGCAAAAAGTTGATTTAGAGGAGAACCCACTGAAGGTCCTGAGCGTGTGTGTGTTTGAGACCAGTGGCTGCGCAAAAGCATGAATTTCCTGGAGCATTGGAAGCTGTCGGTTGACCAACAGGGTAACAACTTGGGAGCAGTGAAACGTCAATAGGCTCAATGTAAACGGGTTGATGACGGACAGTACGCACAGCTTTCTTCGAACAATTTCTTTTCAGGTGAAGAACTTAAGCTTTCTTGACAACGCTTTAGAAGGACCTTTATAAGGGAGATCAAGGGTTAGCGAGCTGCCTCAATGCGAATAAAAACAAAAGGAAATTGCGTAAGTCTAGTTGAAATCGTTGTCCGCGGGCTATGTGGAGAGTACACGTAAGTCAAATGTTCAGATGTTTTGTTTAAGCTGTTTGGCGTAGGACAGAGGATCCAGTTCACCACGCGTTTGTTCAGCATGCAGGTTGCGTAGAAATTAAAAACGCCTCAGCTACTGTGCCGCAATACATGAGAAAGTACGGGTGAAAATGCCACAGGTGCACCCCAGCTGCGTAACTTGTAACGGATGGGCATCGTTAAGGTAAGCCGCCAGCCGACTACTTTGCAGCAAAATAATGTTACTATGCAAAATATATTAGGCTGATTAGTAAGACCTTGGTTGGAGGAGGAAGCTATGAAGCAGGTCGTGGGACGAAGAAACGCACAGTACAAACGCTGTTGAGGTTAGCTCCAAGGCATTTCAGCAAGTGTATCAAGCCAAACGTGTGCCGCATCTTTCGGATTCCAAGCAGGGAGTGGAGACGCTCTAACTGAGGCCAGCTTCAAGGCGCGTGTTTTCAGTCCTCTCGATTAACTCATCACTTGGACACCTCTCTGTCTTCTTCCATCCACATCCCGGAACGCAAAGAGCGCAAGCCAGTAAACCGGTGCCTCGGGGATTCAAAATCCTTTCAACTGGAAACATGAGAGCTGTGCCAAAGACGAGTTAGGCAGGGCGGCGTCCAATGTGCTCCTTGCCGATGTTATGAATACCAAAGAGGACGGCTAGTGCACGTTCAGACCAACGTAATTCAGTGGAATGGGTTGTGAGTTCGACTTTAGGCTGTTTATGGAAACGCTCAACAACGCCATTCCAAGCAGGATGATAAGCAGTTTTCCGAATGTGGGTACAACCCAAATAGACAATTGAACTTACAGAACTAGGTGAAGCTACACTGAGGTTCTCGATATGTAGAGAGCGTTGCTGGCACACTGAAAGTAAACCACGAGTCAACAAATGCACGCGCAACAGTTTCTGAATATGTATCACGGCAGCGTTCCTGGACGTGGTGGGTTTTCGCCCGGCAGGCGTTCTCCCTATAAAACTCCACAAGAGCCTGCTTAACAACACTGCGACGTGGCGGATGTGACTCGCCACAAGCTAAAGTCACTGGCACGTTGATATTTGGAAAATGCTATCCATCCCACAAAAGTCAATCGCTTATTCTCACAGTACTGGCGATAACAAGCGGTCAAAAATTCTGCGGCGCATTCAAAAACACCAGCTACATTCCTACACAATTACCTATGTATATACACGCATATACTTACACTGTTATGCCAAACATGTCCTTTTGTACAATTGGATCACACTATGTTAGCCAAACGTGACCATGCCTGTAAATGTGTGCTTAGCATTGTCGAGAATAAAAATTTATTTATTTATTTAAAGAAATGCCGTGCGGCCAACGAGTACGACGGTCAACACAAGCCATCGTGCAAGTTAAACTGTTCGAGCGAGGAAGCCGTCCGACTGTGCCTCGGTGCGCACGTCAAACACACTCCTCAGCTAGTGAGAATGTGCCATGGGCAAAGCGTGTGTGTCTATGTACTTTGGTGCGCTAGCAGCTGCTACAGTGGTTAGTCCATTGACGGATATCCGAATGCATACTAAGCAAAATGTAACGATCAGTAATCAACTTCATGGTGGATCTAATGTTAGGATGCGACATTCCGTAAAAATAGTCAAGTACCGTTCGCCGGAAAGACTGGGAACAAACGGTGTTGGCTTATCGGTAGAGACTGCGCAATAAATCTATGCGTCTAAGTTTAACGATGGTAATCCTAGTAGTTCAACCTAGTATTTGTTCGAAGTTGAGGGAGTTCAGCATCGGTGCTCCGGGCAACGGACACTACCACAAGTTCTATTGGGAAGGACGAAAGTTTAGTTCTGTGAGCAGGTGAAAGTGCAGCAGCGACAATTTTTGAACCCTCTAGGTTGTACGCATTAATACAGCGTTGTCGGAGGTAATGATTGTGTCCTGTATCTCTCGGTAAATAACGGTCGCAAACGGCACAAAAAGCGTAGACCAGAAGCTTGGGGTTCGTTAGAATTACAACACGTCGTCCTCCAAGGACGTGACAAACGTCTGTGACGGCCTAATACATTGCGAGGACTTAGCGAGCAAACATGCTACACCTTGTTGCGCTGGCTAGAGCTTCCGAGAACAGTTTTACAGCGGCTAAAGCTCATTGCCGGTAAGTTGTTTTAGTACAGCACCGCAAGCAGGTTGTGAGTCCAGTCTTGAGCACAGGAGTAGATTTCACCTTGGTATCCAAAAAACTCAGGCATGTTACCTGGCTTAAATTCCGCTTGATGGCAACAAAGGCTAATACGGTTTCTGGAGGATTGGTGAACTTACTTGGTTTAGGTTAAGTGAACCGCAGGCTGAGGAACGGCGGCACAATGTTCAATAAATGTTCCGTAAAAGTTAAACATGTCAAAGAATACGCGCGGATGTTTAACGATTTGTGACAGTGGATAGTCCATACTTGCCGGGGTTTTCTCAGGACTGGGACTAATGCCCCTACTATTTATTTTGTACCTAAGGACCTCCACGTCAGTTTGACCAAATAGACCTTCCTTCGGAATAATGCCTAGCCGGTGATTATCTAAGCGGTCGCAGGCTTGTCGAAGTTGCACCAAGTGCTCCTTGGGAGTGGCACCGGCTCTTAGAACAGGGTTGACGTAGAAGAAAACAGAGTCTAGGCCGCGGAGGACCTAGACTGTGATGCGCTAAGCTAACTGTGCCGTATTGTGATGGCCAAAATCATGCGAATAAACTCGTACAAAACTAAAGATGTGATAACGCCGCCTTAGCAATGTCTGCAGGTGCCATTAAAACCTGACGGTACGCTCGAATAAGGCCACACATTGAGCCGGCTGTCCTGGGAAATCCAAATAAAAGGCCCTGAATATCAAAGCTAAGGGATGTGTCGTGGCTGGTAAGGGCTTGCTGTGTCCGGTGCTGACAACGTTTACCTCAATAACAGGACATTTTGTTTACTCTCCGCAACGGGGAGGCCCAACAAACCGTTGGACGGTCTCAACGGGACTGGACCGTAGCGTGGGGCGACGATTTATGTACCCATTGACTCATTGAGCTATGACTTGGTGGTGCCTCCAGGTCAATTGAGAGCCACGCCCACCATAATTTGTCAGTGGTGCGAGGTCCGACCAATCTCAGCCTCCCTGTCTTCCCGTTTGCTGTTTGAAGTGGGATGGCGACCATTTCGGTAACACTAAGTCAGGGCCACCTCACGCTGACGTGCGGACAGGGTTTTAACAAAAAGACCTTGGGATGATGCCCCTAACCATCCACCTGTCTGGGTCTGAGCGCCATGGGCAGGATCTCAGCCTAAGCAAATCGTGACTTTTTCTTCAGATATAAACTTCAGCTTGCATCGACCGTCACGCAGCTTAGCAAGGTTTGCCTTAACTGCTGCATACAACAGGGCGGAAAAGCGAAAACACACTACTGCTGGCGCCTTCCTTCTTTCTTTTCCAATTGTCTCTCTTAATATCATCTCGACTCCCATTACTAAAATTCTACTATAATTCCCAGCATAATGAACCGCAACCGAGGTGTCACTGGAGTTGAAACGCCTACAGACACCTTCTCGCGGAACGCACCAAACGGCTGTCGGCAACAGACCCTTGTAAGCGTACGCTGTCTTGTTTCCATGGCTAGGTTTCACGTTCGTCCTCTACGACGAATAGGTCAACAGGCTGCACATGCGCGCTTCGTGGACCCCTGGGTATATATGTCCGTTGTGTGCCCGAATCTAGGATAAATGACACTAATGAGGTTGTTGTATTGACTGCACCTGGCTTATCCTCTCGTTATTGGTTGCACGCATCCGGAGATGCCGATGCAGCACCTACGGTTGAAGCTGGTGTACATATCATTTTAACCTCCAAGGACTGAGCTATCGTCGGTTAATGGGTTCCCGATGAACAGCCGTTTATTTGTAGCCTGTTCGATGACATCAGCTAAGGTTAATTCACGACGTAGTACAAAGCGCTGTTTGTTCGTGATTTCCGCTTACGTTCCCACCGACTGCAGTTCAAATGCTGTCAAGGAAACATTTTACAACGAACTGATCACGCTACTACATATTGCCACTAGTTCAGATATTTAGTACTGGTAGGGGTGTGAACGCCAGATAGGCCATCTGAGGTGCTTCAGAAGCTCAGCCAGTAGTACTTAGGTGCTTCACATCGAACGGACAGACGACGGTGAGGCGTCTGCTGCAACTGTGGGTGCAGAGCACCAGTTGTTCCTTACTGGCGCGGCTTTTAGACACACTGAGCGCCGAAGTGCCACTTGGCGTCCTTTTGTAGCTGGCCAGCGATGGACCCAAATTAAACGAATAAGCATGTTACACTTGGCTTGGTTCCGTACTGGCTCGCCACTACTAATGGTGTACCTGCGTCAAACCTGCTCATGCCTTGGTCCGCCATCGTGCTCCCCACTCACACATTGCAGGCCGCGTCAGGGTGGAGTATCGGATAGCTTTTCGACTGCAAGTGGGGTTCCGCAGGAGCTTCTAGTTGCCCCACTTGTTAACGTTCGTCTTTAATTCTATCATGGAATGTTCCCATGCAAAATCACACGATGCATGTGCTGCGTGTATATGCGGACGATATGGTCTTGCTTTTTAACGTTGTCGCGGCGGCACAACCAAGACTGCAAACGCTGTCAGGAGTGGTCCCATTATTTGGTATGCACTTTACACCTTCAACGTGCAAAATGCTTCTGCAGGACCACCAGCCGTTTGAGGACCTTTATACCCTTGCAAACTAGGAACTCGAGCTGATTGCTCAATTTATCTATCTTGGCAGCTGCATCAACAACGAGGGACACAAAGCAACTGCAGTCAGCTCACGCCTTGCAAAGGCCAGGGCAGCTTGCTAGCCTGCGCAACTTTGGCGCCAAAAGACGTTTTCCCGCGTCTGTAAGGCTCTGTATATGGGTCACCGTGAGTGCCGTCCTGCTCTATGGTAGAAAGACTTGGCCCCTTCACGCTGATGATATACGTCGCCTTCAAGACTTTGACCATCGTTGTTTGCGGAGCAATGCTGGTGTCAGATGGCACCACCGTGTCCGCAAAAGACGATGTTCGTAGGCAAGTATTAAATAGTAATAATCAGCTGGGCTCCATCGAACAGCCTGGTAACACAGAATAAGTTACGTTGGATCAGGTGCGGGCTACGTATGCCTGTGTGCACCGCTTACTAACGAGGCCTTGCAGATATTATGCGAGTGTAGGGTGGCGCAAGTTTCGCGATGGACGAAAGTTTGACTGTATCTGCTAGAAATAGAGTCACGAACGACCAAACTTGGTGCCGCTGGACCGTTCTCGCATTATATGCCGGAGTCCCATTGCTCTTCAGGTACGCGACTCGAGGGTTGCAGGACATGGCTCGCAACCTACGTCAGTGCCACTTATGCTACCGTTTTCTAGCGGATTGTGTGTTTAAAGGCGTATTTAGGGCTGAGCTACTGCGGGGTAAGTGTTGGTTATCACGAGATGCAGTGAAAGCCGCAAGGATGCTGTCTCCCGATGCTGTCTTACCTTTGCACGATAGTCAGCTGGTAGTGACAGCAGTTGTCTACACAGTGTGTAGGCGCCTTGACACTGGACATATGGTTAAAGCATTCAGAGTCCCATATAAGTCCCCCTTCTCTACTCCTTATGCTTTATTTCATATGTCGGCATAGTAGCGAAGCAAACAATTCCACTGTTTAAATTACTGCTGTTGCTGATTTGTTTGTTTGAACAACCGTGTATGAGCGGATGTTGCGATGATGCGTTGTGCTCAATTTCTCATTAGCCAAGTAGATTTGTCAGGTTTTGACGGCCGTAAGTGGACTTGTGGTGACGATACACGGTTATTTAATGTGGTAGGGCTCGATAGGGTTGATAGTAATACGGGTCCCAAGATGGAAAATGCTGAAGCAATGATGCATACTGCTTACTGTCCAGCTATGAGTACGCGAAGTCCGACGGAAAGTGCCTAGGGCCAGATGGCAAGGGACTGGGGCAAAATGCTGTTGTCCCTTAACTTCCTGCAACATAAATCTACCACGAGGTCGAAATTGCTAAGGAAGTCGAAGCCCATTATGGATTTTGGACATCTGCGATGGTAAGCAGATCATACCAAAAGATGCGGTCGTAAGCCAATGATCTTTGGTGGCCCCAGCATCTGGTGCGGGTTAAGGTCCCCATATCGCGCCCAGTTGTAGCCGCATGTAACAGTACTTCCGGTATGGCTTGCACAGCGCGTCTATCCGGACGGCGTGTTCTATTAGTAACGGATAGGTATGCAGGCGCGGAATGGTCCAAAATATGAAGCTGTATTATTACGTGAAGCGATAACCATCAGTATACGCTAACGTCCAGAGAAAGACGTTTACCAGCGGCACGCCCCGTCACCAACTTGGGCTGGCTTTTAGCGACTCTCTGTTGGGAAATCGGAGTGCTTCATGAATAATTGCATCCCGGGACGAATAGTTACGTACTGCGCTTATTGGAGCAAAGGTAGGAAAGTAGCAGTACGCCCGACTGAATGTTGGGGGGTGGCTATTGCTGCAGACGCGCAGACCACTAGGGAATTCCTTGTAGTTAGTAGTGCGTTTCTGCCCGAATGGTCCGACGTGTCTCGAGTTCGAATGAAACGGGAAGATGCTATCGTTGCAGGTATTAAGCGTTATGCTGTGGGTATGAGCTGGCTGTCTGGTGGAAAGCAGCTACGTGCCTAAGCGTACTCCTAATGGAACCATTACTAGGCTTATCTCGAAGCTTCGCGAGGTTATTTTCCAGTGTGATCGACCTACGCTTAAGAACTTGAAAATACCTCTGTCCTAGCTAGCGGTGGAATATACAGTCCTTTAGCTTTGGACTGAAAACCGATCTACGGAACCACGTGCTCGCGTGTGCTAAGAAGCTGAGACGACGATGCGATCCTTAAGCACGACGCCGGAAAAATAACTGCAGCAGCCGACCTCTCATCAAGCACAGTAGGCGATTACTGCTAGTTGCTTCAATCCTGTCATACGGCGCTTCTGCACTCACGGCAATCAGGGTTAATCAAATGACTTCCAGAGTGCCAATGGTGACCAGTAAGCGTGAGACTATGGTATATGAAACCGGCGACAAGATTGTTCAGT
>OX104068.1:1554561-1594880 GCA_944474145.2 Dicrocoelium dendriticum | reverse complement strand
CTTTGAACCATTTGACAAAAGTCAAGTGCTTCCGTTAGTGTTTGTTCAAACACTGTTTTTCACCGGTTTTTATCTAAAAAGCTCGTTAACAAGGAATGTCGGATATCAGGTTACCGCGTCAAGGTCAAGGGAGTAATTGTTTTTTAAATATCGCGTATACACGTATATCATAAGTGGTGAAATACGACGAGAATCGAACAGAACACGGGTCGGTAAATAATGAAAGCTTGCAGATGAAGCAGGAGTGTTTGGGGTCCTAAAATAGGCACATGCTCAATCGGTGGGAACCTGAGAGAGGAGAACGAGGTGTGCAGGGAAGGAATATCACTCAGAAGAAGCGACAGAGACGTATTTCCTTAACCTTAAATTGGTAGGATTGCACGAAGTCAGGGAGGACAAACACATGTAAGTTAGCGTCGAATGACGAAGGAATGCAACAGAAAGCACAGGCTTTCCTAATAACCCTCCATGGCCCGAACCTCTTTAGCACTTAGCTCCCCTCCTGCATACATCATTTGCTTGCAGCCAAGGCGTTTTGTCTTTTCTCGGATGCTCATGACGTCATTCTTGACGCCAGACAAAGGCAAGCTATTGAAATTGATGGTTCATATATAGGGATGCATATACTGAGCTAAAATTAATAAATCTTGCCTTAGTTGTCTACTAAATTGATGGGGTTTGCAAATTCATCCGAGTCAAATGGACACGGCTGTCCTGGCTTATCCATGTAGTACGGACACATGTTGTCTTGGGACAACGCTCAAATCGCATAAAGTGAAAATATTTTGGAGGTTGTACTTATACTGCGGATGCCTCGACCAACTAGTCTCTTAAAAACACACGCGAATGTCCTTTCACCATGGTCTACATACAAAGCGTCATGTACTTAGGCACATGGCTTTGGTGGTGCCTTTTGCGTCTCCCCTTTCATAATTTTCTAATATGCCCCCATGTATGTTTGCGTACGCTCGGAAAGTGAGTTTGGCGGCCATTGCGTCGTAAATCGTACGTACTGCCACTTGGGAGCTATACAGTACATTTTAGATACGCAGCTCTATTGAGCTCCAATGGCTATGGGCAACTTCTATACTTTTTCTTGTGCTCATTGTATACGTTTATAAAGTTATCCGCATTAGTTGCAAGCTTGTTACCTACGGTATCGGAAGACGATCCAGCATTTGAAAAATGCTGCAGCTTCTGCGGTTATTTTGCTTTAATCGTGTACAGAAATCAAGCGGTGTTCTGATTAATAAATTTACTTGTTTTTTTACCAATAGTTAAGCTACAAAGCGTTTTAAATTGGCTGCGATTAACGCCAGTTGCGTTTGGCGTTTGAGGTCAACCGTTAGGCAGATAGATTTGAAATGTGCTACGTTTATGATTTCCAGCCATTAGCCTGAAGTGCTGTCCGGTTTAAGGTATTTATCCCTAAGCCTTATTATTTTTATTTTTACAAGGAAACACTACAAACCTCTTTATCTGATGGTATCGTTGCCATCGCTTTTCTCCTCTCATTCCATGAGCCCACCATTTATCGGGAACCATAAGTTCCCGAAACTGGGTAATGGAGCTGTTAGGAACATCGTTGAGAGGCGGTTCCTACAGTTTGGTTGCAGTACTCGCGCTCAATGGTTACATAATCTTAGGTCCATTGTTACACTTTCTAGAGCAAGTGGTTACTTTATATTAAGCTCCGTCCCTCGAGGGCACAGCAACTAGCCGTCCCGAAATATACCTTTATTCGGTTAATAATTTATTTAACATTTTATGCTGCTGTATGTGATGTACCTATTCTAACCCTGCGTTAATGCAACCCTCCATTTTCTAAAGGTGTTGATTCTCCTCCCCCATGCATCATTGCAACCTCTGACATCCTACCCAACTGATGCAGCTTTATGATTTGAAGTAAATGTTTAACCAGGTTATCTGCCTTCCAAGCCTCTCGGTCTGAGTGCTCTTCTCTTCTCTGGCTGTTTGCTTTCATTACCTTGCATCGCAGTATGTCCTACAGCCCCACGGTTTCCATTAAACAGTTACGCCCCTACGTCCTGTGGAATTGTGACTGTATTGCAGACTGGTATGACTGCTTCTTTCTCCTCATTGCTTCTCATCCCTGGAACCTTCAGCTGTGCTTTGCAGTTTATTTCATTCTTGTATACAGGAACAGCCGGCTCCCACTGTAACTTTACCTGAGCTCCACTTACCGGGTTGTGACTGATACTCACATACGCACCCTCATTAAGCTAAGCACTTAAACCTTTTCTACAGCGCTCCTATTGCTCTAGTGGTCATTATCTTGGTCCAAAATTAGCTGCTTTGCAGTCTGTGAAGACTATATTTCACGTTCCCGCCAGGGTTACCCGTTAATTCTCTCACCATTCCGACACAGTTACTGCATGTTTTATGATATATCTGCCCTAGCTGCTTAAACATCCTTGCACCTTTCAAACCAGACAAGGCAACCTGCCCAAACGAAGCGATGCCGCCTACTTATATGTTGCTACCGCCCACCCAGAATTTTTCACCTGTTAAGCCCAATCCACCCATTTTTGTTAAACCGTTGCCTTTGTTTCATTTTGAAAAGCTTTGCTTTTCTAACGCCGCTCTGACATTCTGGGTAGGGGCGTTGGGGTCTATGCCGCCACCCTGTATTTATCATACTTGTGTTCGCAAGCTCTTCTTTACTTCTTACACCTATCCTCATTACTATCCTGAAAGTTGCTTTATGAGCTTGTTCCACCCCATGGTGGTCTCACTTCGCTAAGCCTACCGCACTTCAAAGCTTGACAGGCAAGTAGCTTAAGATCACGCGTCGCGCCTGATTCCTGGCTGCAACCGGACTATGGGTGGCTAAAGGTGGCACTGCAATACTTTCTTTACTATAACACCCTTACTCCATACTTATGCACTTGCTTTTCACTGCGTGTTCGCATTCGCCTTACTTTCTGGACACTGCCGTATGTGTTTAGCCTCTTCCCTTACCAACCTGAACGCTCCCAAGCTAGCTATTAACAATGAACAATGATTTAGCACGGTTAAAATAGCATGTGCTTGCCATGTCCCGTAGGGTGGTTGAAGGAAAATTAAAATTTGTGGGGCATCGAATAAGTAAAGCGACATTTCAAGCATTCTCCAAGTTTAACGCACCACTGCATAAGGATGGTTTGAAGCGGGAATGGTTTGTGCACAAGCAAAATGGTATACAGTACGGTTATAGTTAAGTAAGTGCGTGCGAAAACAAAAATGAAAAGAAAATGCCCACTCGTTTGTTGCTTCAATTGACAGATGTGGTATATTAATCCAGTGTAGCTACATGCAGGCTAATCACTGAGACACTTCCACATGTATCCTCACCGCAACGTTGCTTAGAGAGCTAGTAATCACACGGTACGTTTGCGTTATTTCGTCCTCCAAGTGGACTTGACCATAACAAGTACTACACGCGTTTTAGCGCTTCATCAGGGCGCACTTTGAAAAGCTTTAATGTGGGGGCAAGTATAAGGTTCGTCCAGGTACAACACACACAGTGGGCAAAAGTGTTGCGTCGACAACCAAGTCGACTGTAGTGCACAGCCAGTTTGAGATGATAACCTCTCAGGTTAATATTTCGGCTGAGCTTCAATAGCTGGCGACGTGGGTGCGTTGGGTTCGACAGTATTACGTAAACCATGCTTAGGTCTCTTCGCTGACTTTGATATGCACCGCTGTCTAACCTCAGGGACTGCAGTCTGCGTTGCTAGGAGAGAGGAAGCAATCCTCTAACGAGTTTGGTCGCCCAAACTTGTGGAGCTTTGTGTGCATCGTCGTGGCGCTTGCGCCAGGATGGTCAAGCCTTGCTCGCATATCCCACGTGAGGTCTCATGTAGACGTTCAGCAATGGCGAAAACATTGATTGCTCAAATTTGCCGAAATCCTTTCGTAGAAGTACAAGCTGTTGACAATCTCTTTTTGATGCCATTTAAGCTTGGCTTGTGCAAACGAGGTCGTCCTGCACGATCCAAGCTTTAATCTTTTCTGACCCGTCTCTCCCGATGCGGACGCCTTTCGGGGTAGATAATGTTGTGCGCCTCAGCGCCGTCATAACCATTACTTTCTTAACGCAATTCTGCTCGCTTGCAGCCATTCTTCAACGCTTATCTGCATTTCCCTTTCCTCTGTAAACGCTACTTTGAGAACTGGCAGCTATCTGCTGTCCATCTCAAACCAGTTAGCCTTGGCTTCATCCGAATTGTCCATCACGTGAGACGGCTGTGAGCATAGTTATCTGGTTCCTTAGTCCAGCATTATACCCATGCTTCTCTCCAATAACCATACTATTCGCTGAGACGTTCATGATCTTTTACGCTATTGGTCTTGACCATGCAATTTTTGAACCTTCATCCGACGCAGTAGATTTAGTCCAGCCACACTGAAACTGTGGTGTAAAAACATTTGTATATCATATGTACCAAACAACCTACAAAACGTATAGGATTCCGTATAGTGAGGCACTACTGCATGTCAACAGATTTCGACAGTATTTCTTGCTGCATACCGATCATCTGTCAGTTTGGCTACCTCTTGCTTGCTGCCCGCTTTTCCAAAGCTGTCCACAGCTATATCAGTCGACCCACTTTAGTTCATCCACCGGTACTGACTAACCCAAGCTCAGAAGCCAACGGACAAGTACACGTGTTTCTTTTATCCGAATATAAAAAAGCACAGTCTTGTCTTAGATGCACATCTCTTTCCGCACCGTTTCTTATCCTTATTCTGCAGTGAAGTCACTTTTATGGAGTCAAAGCAAATAGTTTTAGCTCGCCTTGCAATCAAGGTACCAAACTTTGCTCGCCAGCCATCATATGTTTACATGGTTCTCATGTGCTGAAATGGATGATGGAGGCTTCTGTCGCGATTAGTTTACATTGCCAAGTACAACTTTACTGTTTCTCAGTGACATTCAAAAAGTTGTGCTCCTTGCCTACTACTAACGGAAGAAGATCTTGCTAGCTTATTTAACTGGAGCTATTGTGATGGCCCTCCTTAGACCTCTTTACTGCTTCTCAGAAAACGCCCTAACCAACGGTTTCGGCTAATTCCATTTCTGCAAATCATTCTGCTGTTCCATTTACCTGCAGCTTTACCACAGGCCTTTCATGGATTTTGCATTGGATCATGGACACAAATACACCTCGTCCTGCCTACGCTTCTTTCCTCGTTCTGAGGCCAGGAAGTATTTTTCAAGACATACCTGATGCTTCCGTTTCGCTCGCGGGTACTGGAGCTTGTCGTATTTTTCCGATATTGGCGATGTCCATCTTCGGTATTAGCTCAACCGACACCCTCCGGGTTCAGTAGCATGTGCAGTAAATGCGGAGGGAAACTACACAAGAAGTGACTGGTGCTACACCTGAATGTGCCTGTCTACATAACTGCTGTGAAACAATTCTGCGCCAACGGACTAGGTTGGTGTATGAGTAACTTATGCCTTTCTCAATGCTAGACCACCTAATGTACTCCTATTATGCGCACATGTACTCGCAAGCGTCCAATTTCATTTTACTGCACACGCTGACGTGCGGGTTGATAGTTGTCCACTTTTGGGGATTGAGCACGGATCCCCAAACATGCATTAACCTTGAAGTCACTTTTCCCGAATAGTCATGTTTACCCATATGGGTGTGGTCTGCTACGCGCACTACTGCCATCTTTTTCTGTCCTCCAAAAGCACATATACAAATCCGGCCATCGTTAACTTAAGGATGTTTGCACAATCCGCAGCCCATTAGCATTGTTGCATTATTGTAGTACCCTATTGCTACCACGCTTGTAACAATTATTGGATCTTACCGGTACCAGCGCATCATGCAGTTCTGAGAATTTACCATTGATTTACCAAAGATAACTTACCTTTGATAGAAATCCTATCCATATTTGCAAAAGCAGTACTCTTTCACACAGAGGGTGTTCGGTTTTCTCACTCTTCATTTTCTACCCAGATTTTTTCGAAGTTGGACGGGAATTGCATAGCGATCCCGCATTGAACTGGGGAATGGCATTTCGCCTGCAATGTACGAAGGCGGCCACAGGGGACAGTTACGCTCACCGCCTCCGTGATAAGTCCATTGTGGATAGCTAACCATGAAGTCCGCAATCCCGGACAACTATGCCACAGCAGTAGAAGTGCAGCTTCATTAACTGGAAGGTTTTACTCACCCTCACAATTCTTCACCCAGCTGCACGCTCCTGGTTCGTAATCAATTGGCATCCCAGAATAATGCCGGAGCCTAACTTTGCCATTCCGTCAGCCAAGGGTGAAATTTCATTTTCAACAGGCTGCGAACAACCGGGTGTAAACACGGTTTGTAAGGTGCACCGCCTGCTTAGACCACTGATCAACCTAACCGACGGCAGGTTTCCAGGGACAGATAGACACTTGCCTGGAAGGGGTTTTCACAATAAATGGTCACAAGCGTTCGCCTAACAATCTTGCGACGTGGCGGATATGACTTAGCATTAAATAAAACCACAGCCCAACCTTTCACCTTGGCAACTTGACCAACGCCCTCTTCCACTATTTTTAAACCTACACTACGTACTGTCCTCGGTCTGCGCATTCCGTCTCCGCTTCACTAATTACGGGATTAATTTTATTCCCCAAACTACACACCCCGTAGTCCAGCCTGTCGACACATCGTAGCGGTTTTGTCCCACGCGTGTACATCACTATCTTTTGCAACTTATATTGGCTTTTGCGATCCGACCATGCAAAGTAACGCAACCTGCTATTTGCTTAAGATTAGCTGCAGTATTTTTTGAGCAGGCTTGTAATGGCGTGTGTTGACGCATTCGAAAAGGAAAGATTTATTTATGTTGTATAAATACAAAACAGGATGCTGGACTATTGTAGAAAACGGCTTGCGTTTAGCAGAATACACATTATAGGGCCACAGGAGGTTTACATTATACTAGCAACTGCGGTGAGGCTGTAAGAAAATAGCGCACGATATGTAACGAAGTTCCTGGAGTGGGGTACCGGCGGGAGCTAGAAAACGGGCACGGAACGAATCAACGGCGGTAGAAAGCAGCACGGAGTCAATCACAGCGGACACACGACGCGAGAAGCACACACAGCAACCGGGCACTCACAGAATCGCAATACGCAAGCGTGACACGGGCAAAACGAGCAGACACGGAGGAAGCACGTTTATCCACAACAGGAAAAACAGAGGTGTACAGGACCTTGATAAGACAATCAAAACAAAAGGGAATGTCAGAGTTTTGGGTCGGTAAAGTGCCTTCGCACGTTTTCATATATCTGTGGTTTCTCGAGAATCTGCAAATGAAAGAGAAAAGAAAGAGATCATTTAAGTAGTCTTTAAAACGACCCATGGCGGTTTCGATTTCGTTACACCACTCCCCTTCCGGCGAAGACACTGTCCTCAGTGTCTCAGTGCCCTGAATACTCGCCGAGCCGCCTTCGGGAGGTATCTCCACAGTGTGTTCCACGATCGGGAGGCATCCGGGTGGGACGACTTCCTCCTTCGGAGTAGAGGCTGAAGATCCCGCTGGTTTCAGCTGATTGTAATGCACGGTCAGAACGTCGGAATTTGGTTGAGCGACATCTCGGACGACATACACCGTGGGTGAACGGACGAACACAATCTCGTATGGCCCTTGCCACTGTCGGTGAAACTTCGCTGCTGCGCCAGGCGGAGGTCTTGGGCGGTGCAACCATACGCGATCTCCAACGTGATATTCAGGGCCCCTACTGTGTCGATCCTAACATACTTTCTGACGATGCTGTGCTATCCTTGCGTGTTCTCCCGCACACAGAAAGGCTGATCGAAGACCTTCGACAAGCTGTCGTACGTAGTCTAAGAGAGAACAAGCCTTGATTGGGGGAATAGGGGATATCAGCTCCAGAGGCAAACGAAGCTCGTGACCAAACGTCAGGAAGGCTGGAGAGTACCCCGTGGTTGCATGCACAGACGCTCGATATGCCATCATGCATTGTGGAATCGCTTCGTCCCATCGATCTGACTAGTGCCGCTCCAGGAAACTCTGCAAAATCCCTTTTATAGTTCGGTTGGTGCGCTCTACTAATCCATTCCCTTGTGGATGATACGATGTAGTACGTGTCTTCCTCACCGAGAGCAGCCGACACGCCTCCTGAAGCAGGTGACTCTCGAAGACGGCGCCTTGATCTGAATGCAGTGACAGCGGTGCTCCATAGTGGGCAATCCACTCATTTCCGATGGCTGACGCAACCGTTGCCGCATCCGGATTTTTGATAGGCATGGCCTCGCACCATTTCGTAAAATAATCTATAAGAACAAGGAGGTGGCGGTTCTCGTTCCTTGTGTCTGGCAAAGGCCCAATTAGATCGACTGCGACTCGCTGACCTGGGGACGTTGCCACTATCGGTTCCAATGGGGCCCCGGGATAGGGGGTCTTCGATTTGATAGCGGCACAGATCTCGCAGGCGTCACATAGCTTCACGACGTCGGCGTGGATTCCTGGCCACCAGTACGGTTGACGTATGGCTGTCTCCGTCTTTATTTGGCCAGCGTGACCTAACTGCTGATGGACTGCTTGTAGTACGCCCTGCACTCTCGACATAGGAGTAATCACTTTCGGGCCCAGGTCATCCATGAGGAACAGCGTCCCACCAATGATTCTTAATCGGCTCCAGTGGTCTCATAGTGAGCGTTCGTCTTTCGAACGGGATTGCATTTCTGTACCCGATGGTTTAGACGATCCCTCCACTTGCCGCATATAAATGTTAGATATATATGGGTCCTGGGCTTGATCCTCTGACCACGTTGTATCAGTTTCCGAGTGGTGTAGGACTGCATTTATTTCGTCCAGGGCGGGAATTCGAGAAAGGGCATCTGCGTTGGCATGCCGTGCTCCCGGCCGGTACTCACAGGTAAAATCGTACTCTTGTAGGCGTTCTTGCCACCGCGCGACTTGTCCCTCCAAGTCACGGAAGTTTTGTAACCATTGCAGAGATTGATGGTCAGTCCGCACAAGGAAAGGTTTTCCGAGTAAATATGGTCGAAAATACTTCAAGAAATACACCAAAGCCAACATCTCACGTCTCGTTGTGCTATACTTACGCTCTCGCTTGTCCAGTCGGCGGCTAGCATAAAAGATCACGGTTTCCCCAATAGAAGTTTTCTGCGACAAAACAGCGCCAATCGCCTCGTTACTGGCGTCGGTGTCTAGGACAAAAGGCCCTGCTCGTTCGGAAGTATCCAGGAGACCTAACAGCGGTGGCGACGTGAGGCATTTTTTCAGTCGTCCGAAAACACAGGCACACTCGTCCGTCCAAACAAACTTCCGTCCCTTTTCCGTCAAGCGATGTAAAGTCGCCGAGGTCGAAGCAAACTTGCGCACAAATCTCCGGTAGTAAGATGCCAGTCCCAAAAACCTACGCAATTCATCAACTGATCTGGGTTGTGGCTACGACCTTATCCGTTCGCACTTGTCGGGGTCGGTTTGAATGCCATCTGGCGTTATTACGTGCCCATAAAGTTAACATGCTCGCGGAGAAAACGGCACTTCCGTCCCTTCAGCTTTAATCCAGCCTGCCGTAACCGCTCCAAAACTGTACGTAGACGGGTGTTGTGCTCTTCGACCGACCTACCATGCACTATCACATCATCCAAATATATCAAACATTCCTTGGGTAAGAGACCCTCCAATACTTTCTGCATCAGGCGCTGGAAGGTGGCTGGGGCATTAGCCAACCCGAAGGGCATGGTCTCGAATTCATACAACCCGGATGGTACAATGAACGTGGTTTTCTCCCTATCGGACGGACGGACCTCCACTTGCCAATACCCGGCGGCCAAATCGAGAGTAGTAAACCATCGTGCGCCATGAACAGCAACAAATGTGGCGTCAATGCGAGGGAGGGGCAAGGGGTCTTTACGGGTGACTTCGTTTAGCTTTCGGTAATCTACACAAAGTCGTAGAGGACCATCCTTCTTCTTCACGAGTACGATGGGAGACGACCAGGGCGATGTCGATGGGCGAATAACGCGCATATCAAGCATCTCCTGGATCATGCGATCTAGCTGGGCTTCGTAATGAATGGGCACCCTTCGCGCCCGCTGGCGAATAGGATGCTGACTCCCTGTATCAATTTCGTGTTGGATGACGTTGGTGCGCCCAAGTTGAGTGTCACAAAACAGATCCTCATAATTACGCAGCATGGAGAGAAGTGAGGCTTTTGAGTCTGGGGAAATACCACTGTGGTTACGTAAAGGCTCAATGACATCAGTCTCGAACTGTGATGGTTTCGAGGTGGCTTCTAAAACTGTGCAAACTCCCCGTGAGTGACACAGCTGCGTGTTGACATGAGTGGACTTTGGTAATAGATTCGCGGTACCAAGCTGCAGCAAGCTTCCATGCTTAGCCAAAAATCCATCCCTAGGATGGCGTTCCAACTTAGGTTACGACAAACTAGAAACTCGTGTACTGCAGTAACATGTTCCAGTTGGACTTGATCCAACACTGCGAATTCGACGGGCAACTCAGCCCCGTTGGCCGTTAACACTCGTGGTCTTCTCTGTGTAGTGGCTTGGTGACCCTCGAGGCGGTCGGCTATTTCTAGACGCAACAACGAACATGACGCACCGGTGTCAAGCAAGAACTGCATGTTAAAACCATTGAGGCAGCCACCGGTGGTTAGAGGTCGAGACGGAGCATTACGAACAAAAGTGGATGCAAGGAAGCCGAATGGATTAAGACGTGACTTACCTTGCGAACGTCGCGGCTTGATCGGTGGGTTACGTCCGCAAAATCGAGCACGATTTCCAAAGCGACGGCAGTACCAACAATTGCGCCTGGACGGAGTGGAGTTGAGGTTAGATGCTCTGCTGTCGGGAATGGACACGTTTCTCAGTGCCGAACACAAAGTGGCCTGTCCATACTCGTCGCGATCGTCCATCGAATCCAGGGACTCGTGACACTGTGCCTTGTTCATGGCATCCGTGAAACTGCAGGGCAGCATCCCAGCTAGTTGGTCACGTAGGGACCTGTCGTGCAACCCGGTGCGAAAACGCTCAGCCAGCCACTTATCCCGTTCGGCGTTGGAGAAATCGGGAAAGGCTCTCAAGGAGAGCTGCTGAAGTGCGCTCGCGAACGCTTCGACCGATTCTCCTGATTGTTGGGTACGAGCAGCAAATTTCTGTCTACACAGAACTGCGGCTTCCTGTTTCCGAAACAGTCCGCGCAGCCATCCCATATTTCTGACGCTGGCGCCGTTAGAGGAATTCCAGTTGCGCGGAAGAGGCGCGTGACTTCCGCGCTCAAAAAACTGAGAATGCAAGGGCCTACGTTCTTTTCGGGGATACTGGAAAGGTATAACGAGACCTGAAACTCCGAATTGTCAAAATCATCCCCCGGCCGAAAAACTGGGGGTTGCCTCGGCACAGGTCGAAACTCAGAAAAATCCTGGGTAACAACACGAAGTTGCGATTTCATTTTTGGTTAACTTTTTCCTTCTCCATTTCGAATCCCACATCTGATACCAAATATAACGAAGTTCCTGGAGTGGGGTACCGGCGGGAGCTAGAAAACGGGCACGGAACGAATCAACGGCGGTAGAAAGCAGCACGGAGTCAATCACATCGGACACACGACGCGAGAAGCACACACAGCAACCGGGCACTCACAGAACCGCAATACGCAAGCGTGACACGGACAAAACGAGCAAACACGAAGGAAGCACGTTTATCCACAACAGGAAAAACAGAAGTGTACAGGACCTTGATAAGACAATCAAAACGAAAGGGGAATGTCAGAGTTTTTGGGTCGGTAAAGTGCCTTCGGACGTTTTCATATATCTGGGGTTTCTCGAGAATCTGTAAATGAAAGAGAAAAGAAAGAGATCATTTAAGTAGTCTTTAAAACGACCCATGGCGGTTTCGATTTCGTTAAAGATAAACCATTTAAAGCGCGCGCTACAACACTTGTGACACTTTATCAACCACTGCAGAGTGGCAACAATCCTTCTTGATTTCGTTACGGAGCGAAGGTATAAAGACGTCTTTAATCGAACATGACTATAATATGTCCCTGAATTGCCTTCGCATCAGATGCTTTCTTTAGCTTGTTATGGTTTTATTGCTCATAATTTTTGTTCCGGTAGTATGTTTTATTTCGACAACTTTTGTAAACTGTTTCAATTGACAATAGGTTACTAGAAAACCCTACATGCAAATCCGCACTCACATGGTTCCAATTTGTGGCTCTGCTGCTGCTGTTTGTGCAAGCTACCTTTTAGTCTGACTGAAAGCCGGTTTTCTTCTGCGGAATCATGGTTGATTGTCTGCTTCCATTGTACTCGTCCATTACGATAAGTGCATCCATTACCGTAACTCAAACTCAACTGTGATTTGACTGTGAGCTCGCTTCCCCTAAGTTTGGCATTTTCTGAGTGACTTTCCGTTGTTCCAAGATAAATATATAAATTGCTAAGCCCACCTGTTTAAACCTTACCTTTTTCGTCGTCCTGTCTTAGGGGGCTATGTTTAGTTTTTCTATAGCTACACCAGTTTTCCCTTCCTAATTCAGCCTGTGCTGGTCCACTCATAAGGTGTACTCGAGTAGAAGCCATTCAGCCGTAAAATTAGATCCCGGTCAACCGTTTTGTATTTTACTGTTTTGGTGCCTCTAAACGTGATCTTATTGCACCCAAGCCTCCATGAGCTCCCTACGATAAACTAATGGCAGCCATTCTTATACCTACCGTCGCATCTGGTATAGCGCGCCTACGGCAGCTACTTTATGGTGTCCAGCTGCAGGAATGCACCCTACCTTAACGCTTACAACAGATGCGTTCTCTAATTAGTTTGTCTAACCTTGACGGGTATCCATTGCCAACGTTGGACTGTGTCCTCTGGCCAAAACCGCAGTACTTCTTTCGGTCGTTGAAAACGATGTTACATTGAAAAGCTTGCAGGAGCTGTTGACAATGTGAATCATTGCTTTTATATTTCACATCAAGCAACACAATCTGTCACACACAGACTATCCTCTGGTGCCAAAGATTTTAGTTTGGAATTCAGTATGTCTATTATCAGACATAAGTGCGCAATTATTCTTGGAGGTTCTAACCCAAGCTCCCATCACAGCAGATCAACTTGACGACAGCGCCTGTCATACTGCTACTTCCATCGTCAATTTGGTAACGCAGAAATTTATAGCTCTCTGTATTGAGAATCTATGATAACCACTTCAATTTCGCAAGCGGAAATGCCAGCCAGCCCAAGCTGGGGACAGCTATCGCTTGCCACGTCAACAGCTACAATATGTACGTGTTCGACTCCACGACTAACCATTATTTTGGTAGATGCAGACTTAGTAACTACCGTTAAACCCGGTTCTTTGAAGAAACGATCTCTGCAACCTGCCGGACTCATGTTATACGCGGCTAATTAGACTAAACTAACAACCTACTGGCTAAAACCATTAAACCTAAACCTTATCTTACAATGAAAGTTTTTTCTTATCACTGTTTCCTTTCCTACAACTATACTTGGCACAGACCCTCAAAAAATTCGGCCTTGTGGTATATGTATGCTGCAGAAAGTTACGGAATGACAGAAGTTCACTAACTGTTCCTCGCCACGCTGCTACAGTTAACTCTGTCGGCAGCTGCCTGCTTCTGTTATACCGTAAGCACGTTTTCATTGCTGCGGCAATGTCCATCTTTGGTCGAACGAATACCGACACAGCTGAAAACGAAAAGGAGGTACGTCAGCTTAGCTAAACTAATGGTCCCACGGTGTTAGCGAAACTGCAAGCGGCTAATCGAGGAATCCAGCGACGCACAAATTCAGTATTAGCCGCTTTTCCAACCATTGTCAGGCTTCTTCCTTTAATCTGATACCTATAAAGACCGTTGGATGGCGGTCATGCGGCCCTGCTCGATAACATGTCCCCTATGACCATAATTTTTCGTTTAGGTTTACATGGATGGACGTCTTTTATAAGCTAGACCTTTTCCGGACTTAACCCCATATCCCAATAGCCCCTAAAGACGTTTACAAAACGGCCGTTATCACGCCTTTTGGCTCATAAGAGTTCATTCCTATGCCTTTTGGCATTGGTAAAGCCACGCACTTTTTAACGTTACATTAACTATTATGTTCTTAGTGCCGCCTCCGTTTTGGCCTGAGCGATAACGTCCTGCTAAACATTGCCACCCCAGGTAACTTAAACCCGACGAATGTTCAGGCAAGTCGACCATCAGAGATGTACCAGCAATCCTGCTAAATGTGTGGTTGCTCAATCAGCTGCCGAGCTTTTGGTACCAGAATCGATTGTATGGTCACCGGTACAATCCCTGTGAAGATCCAACAACCTACATTTGTTAAAATCGTATGCCGTTGCAATAGTGTGTTCCATTACTATAGAAGGTTCCTTCACAACTGTGCTGCCGTACTTTAGCAAATGAGTGATTTTTTCACGTACCCCGAGGAAATTCACCTTTTCACCGGAAGCCGAACAACAGTTCTTGCCGCCAAAGGGAAGCATAGCGATGTAACTTTTCTGAGCTACCTGAATACAGATTAAAATGCAAATCCCGTGCTTAAACCTGACACCTCGCACGTTGCTCTGGGAGCTGTTCTACAGCGGCTGCTCGGCAGCGCCTTCCAACCGTTGTCTTTTTGTAAGCTGCTGCCAACACAGATCTGCTAGTGCATCTTCGGTCCCGAACTGCTCAGCATCCACCTGGCCGTCAAACATTTTCTACCTATCCTTGAAGGACGACCTCTGTACACTTGACGGACTACTAGCCACTTGTCTACGCGTCACGGCCCGCTGCCGATCGTTATTCTCACGGTCCTCACTCGGTGCTTCTCTCTCTTCACCTTTTAGAGGAGGACGGAATTTTAGCGGAACTACCTGGGGATCCCGCCTTAACCGACGCTAAAACCAGGAACCGACCGCACATATCCTCTTTGAATAAGTGCAGGGTGGAGACTTGGACACTAAGCCCTCGCAAGCCGGAGAAGTATACCAAGACCGCAAATCAAACCCTACATAAAAACAAAACTTTACTTCCGTATAAATTGTTTCCGCAAATTCCTCATGAGGTCACCTTTTATTCCATTAAATTCAACGAGCAATGACGTAACCTGACCAAACGTCCAGTCAGCCAACTAAAATTTCCGGGTGCTACTGGACTGCCGAAACACAAGCAAAAAATTGGTCGGTAAAATGCTTTGCTAATTACACATTACCATCCTATCGGATCAACGACAGTGTTCCAAGATGTGGTGGGGTTTCGCCTAACAAGTGTGCATCCTATAACATCCCTCAGGTGTCTGTCTACCAACGCTGCAACGTGGTGATTGTATCCCGCCAATGAATATCGTCACTGGGTAGGGCTTCACTCGCAAGCTGATTAGCGCTATTGTTTATAATTTTTGATCCAAATATTATAAGATACCATCCAGCATTCATATTCCAACCCCTCCGCACTTAATACGTTATTACATTTTAGCACTGCTCTACGGACAAAACCAGAAAACATCGTCACATCAAACATAGTTGTTCCTTGCAAATACCTTTCTTATTTAGGCGACATCCATACCTTCTACCCACCTTCCCATAGCACGTAACACAACGTGCCAGTTACGAATAACTGCCTGTAAAAGTTGGATCCAGTCTCCTTTGTTGCTGCACGAAGTATTTATGGGTAAATTTTTATTTATTTATGGCAATACGGCATTTGGTAGAACTCTCCATTCTATGCCAACATTATCTATGTAGACGGTCAGAGCAATGCTGTTGCGGATGCACTGTCGCGTGTTAATGTCCGACAGGTTTTGCTCTCAACGACCAACCATGTATATATGTCCGTTTCCCGTGCAAATGAGGCAGAACGTGAAAACCTTGCTGGAAATGCACACCAAAGTGCTAACTGCGCCTGTGTTAAACTCAGCTGCAAGATTTACTGCCATGTTTCCCTCGATAAGCCAAGACTGCCTGTTCACCAGTCCTTTTGTCTTACCGTCTTTGACCAAATTCATGGACCATCCCGTCCAAACATTTGCTTTAGTCTGACCTTAATCACTGGTTGTTAAATTGGGCCTGATATGCGCGTGGTCATTCGGCATTAGGCTAGGCATTTTCTCAGCTTGCAGAGAAGGGAACTTCACGGACACACACCATAACTGCTACCGGAACCCTCCCACATCCTGGAGCAAGGTCTAGACATCCTCAATTAGACTTATTTGGACCACCCGCTCCATCAAACGGTATAATTTTTATATGGATGTGTGCGAATCCTTTAACACGTTTGTCACATGCAAGTCATTTATGGTACAGGGCTACCGTAGCTGGCTAGTGTATTCTTCGTGATCGCTTCGAACACCATCGATGGAAAAGCTCAAGTTCGCTCTAGGTTACTCTGTGAGTTACACCGCTTATTGGGGTGTGTTCACATTTAAACAATTGCTTATGCTCACGCTGCCATTGTAATTGCGCTACGGTTGACAGCTAAAAGGTGCTATCACAATTGGTTTGCTTTACACACGTCTGTCTGGGCACCTTCTAGCATATTTTCTTGACATTCGTAATACATTTCAAATGGATGTTAGATGCAGTCCTGAAGAAGTGGTCGCTGGTACGACTCTTAGACTGCTAGACGATACCGGATTCCTAGTCATTGATGACTATGATACTGTCTCTTTCGCACAACAACCTAAAACACACTTCCGTGCGCTACGGCCTACTGCTCTTAGAAGCACTGCTCGCAAAACACGAGTTCATCAGGAGTTGCCCAATTATCCGCTTATTTTTATTTACAGCAATGCAGTTCGAAAGTCGTGGACACCTTCTAACAAACGCCCATACAAGCTATAATCACGAAAGCCCCAACCCTACCGTGTAGAGAAATGGATGGATGCAATCCGTAGTTTTGATGGCGTTAAACTTGCCTATGCTGAGTCTATTGTTGAACGTTTACATAAGGTACCCATGACTAACTGCGGCTTGTTGCCTCCTATTATTCAGCCCACCGATGCAGGTGCATCATAAATTAGTTGCTTTCGCTCAAACCAAAAGCTTTTCCACACAAGTTCAGGCCGCTTTTCAGTTTGCTTCTTAGCTAGCCGAATTCTTTCACCTTTCACCTAACAGCATTACTAACATCTCCTTGCCAGTTCGCGCGTTACGCGGAAGTTATGTAGTGTTAGTTGTTACTAAACTTTTTGGTACGCGTAATCAATTTTATTCCGACAACTTTGTACGTTTTGTTTGAATTGACCAAATACTATTGGAATACTTCCTCCAAATGCGCACACGCGTCGTGTCGAATTTAGCTGGGTTGTTGCTGCAGTTTGTGTAGGTTATCTTCGTGTTTGTTAGATATTCACAGTACTGCCGTAAAGTTACGAGTAAACCTTGCTTCCATTGCGTTCGGCTTGTACGACAGTTATATCGGTAACCGTAACCGAAACTTAACTCTGGTTTGACTGTGAGTTTGCTTCCCAGAAATTGGTTGCTTCCAAACTGACGTAAACCGTTCTGTATTTCCAAGACAAATATAAGCGCAAAGCGATATTTTTATACAACTGCAGTGCTCAATAAACACACAGCATTATTCTTGCTTCGCCAATACCGTTAAAGACGGCCATTGCCGCCTCAGTTGGGAGGGCCGCTAAAACGTGGGTAGGTAGTTGCGGCCTTTTTTCCTTCAAGACCATATTCACCATCCAACGCTTTATATGCACCTTAAAGAGGCATCCAATATACGCCTTCCTAGTTGCGTTATTCGTCTTATTTGAACACGTACTACTAATACGGAGTATTTCCAAAGTTGGTGGCGAAAAATACGGTTGCCCTAATGCTTTGGATCGACGCGTAGACTAGCTTGTTTATACGCATACAGAAGCAAACTATAAACCTTTGTTCATCCTCTACCTACTGTGTTCCAGCAGCCTGCAATGTTTATCACACATTAGATGTGATGCCAAACAACCACACATGCAACAACTAGAAAAATGGGAAGTGTAAAAGCTATCTCGGGACCACCTCCTAATCTCCAACACTTAATAAACACAACAAGCGCGCCATGGCGTTGACAGTGGTAGGCTCGATGACTTATGCATTGTATTCGTGGATTCCTAGAGAACAGATGCTGATCCAATGTCAGCCTATCACCTCCGGTTCAGAACAGCAGCATGTCATGGCGGCCAGCCGTCTTATTGGGCTGAAGCAGTCGCAGTTAAACAGTGTGGTCCTGCTACCTTAGAGAAGAGGGTACCCAAAAGCCGCTTGAAAGCTTTCTAGTACTGTGTATTGAAGGCTTTCGCCGGAACACTGTTCCAGTGTTTAGCACCCGGGCGTAGAGCGTGAGGGCAGTGAGAACAGGGAGCCATCTCATTTTATAGAGTTTTAAATCGTAACCTCGTGTCGAACCTCCAATGTAGCGCATGATTAAGTTAGTAGTTTTGTTAGTGCCCCTCTTAGTATACGCCTGGTCAACATGAGGTCCCTGCGGCGGCGAATGTAGTGCTGAGTGGGAAGGTCCACTTGCTGAAACTGAAGTGGCAGTAGAGTATCAGAAGTCCAGGAACAAGCTTGGAACCACGTCTCTGGACCTGTCTATTTAGGATACGTCCCCAATTAAAAAGTAGAAGGACAACCGATAATTCATACTGTAGGAATAAGCGTACACAAAAATTGAAGAGAGCACAAGATATACAGTATACTTTGGGTGCATAACGTTCATATGGCTGAGCACACCCCGTTAGCAGCGGCTAACCACCTCAACCTACCTTGAATGGTACTTAGGTTGATGGCAATTATTACACGCCTTTTACTTAAGCGAAATACAAGAAAAGAAAACCACCAATATGGTAAGTACCGAGGGACTTAGACGCGCTTATTGCAAGGACGCAGCATATTTATAATTTCTTGGCAATCCCAAGCTGCTGGACCACTGATGTACTACCTCTGGCGTGTTCTGTAGTTTAGCAGTGTCCTCAAGTTCGTGTACCCCAGCCTCTAACTTAAGGCCGTCTGCAGAGTGAACGTACCTTTAAAGCAATCCACAAATGTTGTTGCTGAGGAGCGTGAAGAAATCAGGCCCAATTAAAGGACCTTGCAAAACTCCACTGGTCATGTGCATCGGCTGGGCAATTGTCTTGTTTACCTTCAGTTACATGGTTCTTTATCCAGTAGTTCTGCGAACCATTAGTAACGTTTGGCTTTGCCACTAATTTCGTGGTGTCTGCAGCGTAGCTTTTGATGTGGGACCTTATCGAATGCTTTGTTATAATCGACCAAGCCCATATCCACTGGTTGACCGTGGGCGATTGAACTTGTCCCTGCTCATGCCGCAACCGACAGGTTACTAGTATAAGGGCTACGCTTCAGAAACCTATGCTGTGCTGTGGATGTGCTCTTTAATCCACCACTGCTTCTGGAGAAAGAAACTAATATTCTTTTCCATGATTTTGCAGCTTATCCATGTCAAGCAGGTTAGATCATACCTTGCTGGATCTTGAGGGTTCCCGACTTTGTGCTTAGGCAACACGATACTTGTTTTAAATTTGACGAGTAGATGAGTACTTTCAGATAAAATTGGAAGACTTGGCAGGTAGGACCTTCGATGTCTACAGCCACGGTCTTGAGGAACAGGGGATACAGACCTTTAGGGCTCGTAAAGAGTTCGGATCCATCTCTAGTACGAGTTTCATAATAGTTACAGTGTAGCGTTTGATCTGGTGCGGGCTCGAACTGCTCAGGAACATAGCTGTTAGCAGAAAGCTTCTACTATGTACACGGAGGTGGTTGCCTTGCCAGATGATCAGCTTTTGCGTCGCCCACATAAGGTATGGACTTGGTTGAGTGGGAAAACATCAAGTTAGGTCACAGCTGGTCTTGCTCCCTCCGTTAATGTACGAACAAAACTTTAGTAAATAAATAAATAAACATACATTTTCAATAACGCGAGGCACAACTTTACAAACATGATGAGGTTAAAAGCTAAAATGTAGTCAACAATGTGCAAAAATACATGATATATCACACTTAATATATGTCTATAGGTGTATACACGTATGTAATGGATATGTACCGCGCAAGAGCGAACGGTGCGTTGAGGCTGGTGGTGGCTAGAAGCTGACAGATGAGCTACCCATTGCTGCTGTTGTTGCGCTATTAGTCCATGTCCTGGAGGCCTCCTCGGGACGGCCGCTAAATGGGAGTTGGGTAACGCCCTTCTCATGCTAACATGCAGGACATTAATCCAAATGAGTCAATGAACCGACCAGGTGCTAGACCCGCTGCCTTAAGTGTGTACATTTAATCGATGGCACTGGCTGAGGACCCGAGTCATTCATCTGTCAAGATTTGGTGTCCTCTCAGTAGTTAGTCCATCCTATTCTGAGAATAGGAAGTCGTCGATGGTCCAATTCCCGGAAAATCTAGCGAACAGTGGCACCACATATCCAACAGGTAACAGGTGCTGCCGAGTAGAACATCGGACGCGCCATTTATAAGCTGCCGGATTGCCCTGATGAGAAAAATGCGACGATAGGCGCGTTTATGTCGCAGAAGAATGCAACATTTGCCGCAAATGAGGCAGAACCAAGTGGCTTTTGGTAGGACAGTACGCTGGCGAAAATCGATGGCAATTTACTCGAGAGCTTCGTCCTATAAAAGTGCATGGTGGACAGAAAAGACAAAGCGGATGGAATCCTACGCCCAGCGCCAACAACACAAAGAATACTTTGACTCTTTGTAGGCTGTGTATTGACCGAGATTAAAGCAGCTGAGGACACTGATCGATGGTAGTACAGGCGCTACCTGCACAGAGACTACAGCCATAATACAGATCTGGAGGAACCACTTCGACTGTCTCCTCAACAAACGTTCAGACATTGACTGGTCTAAATTGAACGGCCACAAGCTGCAAGAATTAAGATGAGTCTGGCTGACACCCCGACACTGGATGAGAAGCAGAAAGCACTTGCACAGATGCGAAACGGCAAGTGTGCTGGGGCCAACGGTATCCTGCCTGAAGTGCTGAAATACGGCGAACCCGCATTGTTGACTGCACTGCACGACTTGGTGCAACGTGTATGGATTGAGGAGGCGGTGCCTCCTGAGCTAAAGGATGCCCTTGTGCTACCACTGTTCAAGGGCAAAGGTAGCAAGCAATGTTGCACGAATTATCGTGGCATCAATTAGCTGAGTTGTGTGGGCAAGGTGGTTGCCCGAATCCTGTTCAACCGCCTCGTCTGTCAGGTTGTGGAACTAACGTGGCGGTAGAGCAGTGTGGATACCGCTCGGGTCGCAGCACTATAGATATGGTGTTTGCAGCTCGTCAGTTGCAGGAGAAGTGCAGAGAACGACACCAGCCGTTGTACTCGCCTTTACTGATTTCATCAATACAATTGATACGTGAACCGCGAAGCATTGTGCATTGTGTTGGGTAAGTTTGTTTGCCTGAGTATGTTTGTAAATTTAATTGAATGTCTGCACAGTGGTATGCGAGCGAGGGTGCGGCTGAGTGGGGAGACCTCGGATGACTTTAAAGTTATCTCTGGTGTGAAGCAAGGCTGTGGCTTAGCTCCACTCGTGTCATATACATATGTTCATGCAATGATGTCTTGTGCTTATGATGGCGCTTGTGCTTGCGGTGTGCGTGTGGTGCACCGTATTGATGGTGGGCTGCTAAACATCCGTCGTTTCGGTGCGAGAACCGTAGACTGTGAGACAAGTACCCGTGGGTTGCTTTTTGCTGACATCTGTGCGCTGTTACCACCCAGTGAGGATGAGTTGCAGCATGTGACTACTGCTCTGGCTTCGACAGTGGCGAAATTTGGGCTCACCATCAACACAAGCAAAACTGTCTCTCGCTGTCTCTTTCAGCCTTTAACGGAGGTGCAAGCTTGAATATTGCCGCGAATCAGCATTTGTGCCAAGTATTGGTAACCACCTAGCGTTTCTGCTACCTTGGGAGTGTGATGTCGACCAAGCAGCGGCTACACAGCGAGCTGCGTAAGTGCTTGTCGAAGGCAGAGGCCGCATTCGGGAAGCTAGAGTACCGATTGTGGAACAACCATCAGCTTACAATTGGCACGAAGCTGATGGTGCACAAATCCGTGCTGCTGTCCGTCCTTCTACACTGCAGTGAAACTTAGCCGATGTACCGACGGGATGTGCGATGTCTCGAGCTGTTCCATCAGCGGTGTTTGCGACGAATTTTGCACATCACTTCGGGCAACGGAGTTGCTGACACGAAGTGTTGCGACAAAGTGGAGTGTATGCAGTGGACTGCATACTTTTACTGAGTCCCCTGAGGTGCCTCGGTCATGTGAGCCGTATGGATTCTACGCGGATACCGAAACAACCATTATATTTTCAGCTGCGTATTGGGAAGCGGCTTGCGCGGAAACCAAATTTACGTCATTAGGACATGATCAAGGTGTGCTTCTCGCCCTCTAATATTGATTGCAGGTCGTGGGAATCGAAGGCGGTTGATCGGTGCGCATGGCGCGATCTAATCTTCAAGGCGGTTGCCGAAGTGCAGGAGCAGGTCCTCATATATGCAGAGAAAAAGCGGCCAGCACCGATGGGTTATACTCCACCGACATCGTGCGCATGGTGCCGTAGCACATGCGGTTAAGGGTACCTGACTCAGCAGGCCTAGTGAGCCATGAGCGAGGCCACTGTGGACCACTGCTAAGTCCACGACGGTCATACCAAAGTTCGTGAGAAAGGTAATTTCCTAGGCTCACATTTTTGTATGGCTACGCGGTTAACTTGTGCTTACTTGCAAAGCACGTTTTTCTTTCAAGTTTGAGGTAATTTTTACGAACTATCGGTATGGTAATTGAGATTGTCATGATTTCCGTGATGATAAGCCACGGCTATACCCCAAAACATGCGTTTGACGGAGGCGCGGGAAAAACGCGGTTTTATATGACGTTTGTGTTCAAGTGGTATGGAAATACCTAAGCACATTTCTATGGCACATGTTCGGATGTTGGACGCGGATGACCTGAGGATGCTTAGAAGGCGACACAGGAAGCGGAAATCATGGGGTGGGACTGAGAACAGAGTTGTTGTTGTGGCACGGCGCCTGTCGAGTGGTTAAAGGTAGCAATTTGACGAGGTATTTGTTTTTCGTGCCTTCGGTTATGGAGGTCATTGCTGGACGATATTGCAAAGTACTTTTGGCGGATGCGACTTACCAAGTGAAGTATGGGGATATATTTTGTGGCACGGGATGTTGGTAGATGTAACTGTTGCGGCGCATCATTTCCTATGCATCACTTCCTTATGAGACGTACCAAAACTACCGACAAGCAGTGGAATCGACGAAGGAGATGCTACTTTGTACTGAATCTGTACGAAACCTTGTAATTATTAAATGCCTGGCCCAGGTGCGGGCGATGACCTTGGCTTATCCTAACGCGTCGACGGTGTATTGCCGTTTTCACGTGTTAAGTTATACGTCGCGCCTGGTCAGTCGTCTTTCGGGAACGTCTTCAGCAGACAGAAACCTGCCGCACGGCCTGCTTAAATTGATCTATACAAGTGATGTTGAACAATTCGACAAACTGTTGAGGGCCGTATCGGCAAGGAATGCGGAACGCTATAGTACCTTACATCAAACTTGGCTGCCACGTACATCGTCCAGGGTTGCTCACAGGTTGCGGGGTGTGTGCTTAGTCGGTTGCGTTACAACCCAACGAGTTGAGAAAAAGAACAACCGCCTGAAGAGGCAGCTTACCGAGCAGTCCCCCTGCATACTCTGTTTACGTTGGTGTTTGATCGTGTAAACACATTGATTCAGGAGGGGCTACAAACTCTTGGGAGACATAGCGCGTCCACTTACCTACCACTCTCAGAATTGTCCATGTCAGCACCGATTTTGGTGCGATTTCTTCTGTTCGCTCGCAATCAATTTATGCTACATTGGAAGAGCACACCTATCTTAGCTGTCAAGTATGTTGGTCCGCAATGGTTGGTTCGTTGTGCACTTGGTACGGCTACACGTTCCTACGTCGTGACTGTGGAGTCCTGCGTCTGCGATGTTTATCATCAGTGGTGTATGCCGTGTGTCCATTTGTTTCAAGTAACCGCTGGGTTAGGTACCGGTATGTGGAAAATAGGTGAAATACAGAATGCACGTTCGGACACAGGATGCAGCGGACACTTTGTTAGATGCTTCGTTGTTGCGTAATATAACCATTCATGAGACGGACGATGTGCTGCAAATAAGACCTGCGGGACGGGCTACGACATTGCTGCAAGCAGAGGAGGTCCTTTCGGAATTGAAAGCACACATGTGCAGCCTTTTTATGAGAATAAACGCTCTAGCTTTACATGACACTTAAGGTAAAAGGAGTTCGGGTGGGGTATGTAGGAAAGTTAAGCATCCCTATAACGGGTTGGACTCCCGTGTTAGCCGTATCTTTACTGGGCTTATGCGGCATTTACAAAATATGCTCAAAGCGTGATACCCTACCGTGCCATCAGAAACCGCTATGGAAAGGAAGCAGGTAGGAGAGAAATAAAGAAGAGAATACGCCAGCAAGTAGAAAGTGGTTGTCTTAGCGAATATCGTGGTGTTGCTCCGCTAGATGACAATCCAGGCGAATCTTACAATCTGCCACAGTGGGTACCAAGACAAAATCGGCAGACAAAGCGTTCCATGGTCGGCAGTTTTACAAAGGGAAGTAATATCGTCTGCAGTTTTACCGGCTGTGCTGATGTGTGAGTCTCAGTGGTTGGCCACCTAGGTGGGAGCACGATTGTTGCAGTGTAAGTCGGTGGCGACAGGGAGGTCCAGGGTCGGATGACATCATAAATACAAGGAGCAGAGCTCCCCGTAGACGTCGATACATACGCGAGTAGAGGCCCAGGCAATGAAGTCGCTGTTACTCGAGGTTTTGGTGCTTCCAATTTACGTTGGTCCTTCAACAACCAAGGGCTCCAAGCATGAATAGTAAACTCCAAGTGGGGTCGAAAAAAGCGTTGAGGAGGAGGCGGAAATTGATAGAGTCAATTTGACCGAATGCTCGTTTCAGCAATCCCAGCATGGGGTTAGAAACAGCAGCTGCTTCCCGGCAGGCATCGGATACGGAAAGACTCGTCTGGGTAATGATACCCAAGTTTATTTTGGCTGAAGAGTTTTCGAGGATATGCGCTCCAGGGTAATTTATGGGAGAAAAAGCGGAAGGGCGAGTAGGAAGGAGGTGAAATTCCGAAGCGTTAAATGGATAGTTGTTTCCTATGGACCCCCGATGTGGGCGGTCGAGGTCCGTCAGAAGAGCGTGGACATCGCCCGGAACGTTAATTGTGCGACACATCTTCACGTCATCCGCTTATAGTAGCAGCGAAGACTCCACTTGCGGTGCGACTTCAGCAATGAGGGCTAAGAAGTGGTCCGGTCCGAGAACATACCCCTGTGACACTCCGCTTGTGGCAAGGATGCGCGGAGACAACCCACCGTCAACGCTTACTTCGGCGTTAGGTTTTGAAGGTGGTTTCGGATCCAGTCCATCAAAGCCCATGAAAGGCCGTAAGACAACAGGTTTTGTAGTAGAACGTTGCGGTCGACCTTGTCGAAATTTTAGGCGAAATGCAAGAAAATAACATGCATTTTTAGGCCAGAGTTGGCAGCAGCCGTTCACCTATCCGTGGCAAGTAGCATGTTACTGAAGCACGACCGTTGCCGCCGGAAACCGTGCGGGCAATCAGTGAAAAGTTGCTTGGCCTCTATGTGGTCCATTAGAGCGCCTGTTAGGATCGATTCAATCATTTGTAGATAGCAGAGAACAGAATTATTGGTCGGGAATTGGCCGGGTCTTCACGAGTACTGCCTCTGTAGCTTGGTGTGATAGTCCCACATATCCAATCAAGGGGTACTTGGCCTTGCGAGAAGTAGTGGGTGAACAGCTACGTTAGGGTTAAGGCTAAAGCTGCAGCGCACACTCACAAGAGCTATGGGTGGAAAGCATCAGCGCCAGGAGAGACCGATAGCCGCAGAGATTTCAGTTTCGCCAGGACCTTCTCCGGCTTGAAATGAACGGTCGCGAAGAGTGTTGTGCGTGAGAACAAAAAAGGTATGCATTAATGAAACGGAGAAGGTGGATGCGTACTGCTGGCCCAGGATTTATGCTGCCTCGTCCGCTGACGTCGTGAGTCCTGTGGGATTCGTCGGTGCGGTGGCATTGTGCATGACTTGTCAAAGACAGTTGACGTGAGTATACAAGGCCTTGGCTTGAATGAACATTTACGCATAAGCTAACGCTGTTGCTCATACTTATCTTCGCGTACAAGACGGACGCATTGGTTACGGATGGATTGATAAAATTCCCAATGAGTAGCGGGTAGATGGGAGAGATAGTTTCTCCGTGCCGTGTCACTGGAGGCAATCCACTTCCACCTACAACTTCGGATTAGTGCTGGGCGCCTCCTCCATACTGTAAGTTGTTTTCATGGCGTCACCTTGGAGCAGAGTGGTACAAGGCCAAAGGCTGAGCACACGCTGTCGGTACTCGACTGGTGCTTGCGTGACAAATTGTTAGCGGAACTAAGAGGGTTCAACTTTCCGTACGCAGTCCAGCGTTGGATTAATTTGGCGTGTTGACGGGTCTTTTGATGAACCCTATAAAATCCAAACGAAGGATGAAGTGGTCGAAAAGCTTTAATGCGGCATCATACTATACCTGCTCAATCATCAGTCCTTCGTTAGTGAGGTTGAAGTCCAACACAGATGGCTGATTGTTTGATCGGAATTTGGTCGGCTGATAGGTGTGGTTTTACGATGGGGCGGCGTGAAGAAAATCAATGGGGCCTGTTACGAAGGAATCAGTAGACAGGGTTGATTGAAGTATCCCATGATAAGAAAGTGTGTTCGCATGTGGGTAACATAATATGGACGTCATGCGTCCTTCTCGGAGTGTAATTAGGGGCAGTAAATGATAACAAGACAGCTGGAGCGTTTGGCGGTTAGTACGAACACGCACCACATGGTGTCTGGAGACTGGAGGACACTGTTTACCAACATGCTGCAACTGAGGGAGATGTCATAGTAGAGTGCAACACCGCCACCTTGGGTGCGACACCTCCACATGGCGCTTTCAGGTGTCGCGATGTGTGAAACGGCTTTGGGAGAGTTTGGGTGGTGAAAACCATGTGAAGATATATTGAACCACTTAATGGTGCAAGGATCCGGTGCGGCTGGACAGTGGTGTTGAGGGTCAGCGATTGTTTGGCAACCGGGATCATCCTACCGTGGAAAGTGCTCTTCCCATAGTTGTACCTTGCTTGCCGAGTGCCTGCGATGTACTCATGCCAAAGGACGACAGAATTGCGAACCATGACGGTCTTTTAAAAGGAAGGATGCAGTACGTTGTAGGCGCGCTGTCCTTAGGTGCATACAAACTCAAGTTTTCCCTTCCGTTTTGGGTTTTGGAGGTACCGCCGGCGTCATCCAGGGCAAAAGGGTTGAACTTTCGTCAATTGAGCACTGCGACTTCGGTGGCGTGGTTCCATCCTGCATTGCCGCTAGTAGTGGAATAGCTGCGTCGACTCGGACCATGCCATGGTTCGCTGTCGTTTCTCCATGTACTGTACCGGGAAGAGCACCAAGCACCCTTCCGTGTGGCAATTGAGAAATTGTCTCAGTCCTTAGTCAGACAAGCCTAGCAAGATGCACTGCACACCGAACTTTCCCTGTCTTGTTCTAATGTCACCGAGCTTCAGTGGAAAAGAATCTTTGCCGCCGGGCGCAACGCAGGACCATCTGCCTGTGACACTATTGCTTGTCACCGTATCAGTCACTAAATAGCTGCGAGGTCGGGGAAATTGTTGGTAGACCAAAAATACCACCCGGCTGTCGCTGAGCCTAAAGTGACCGGACGGACCATTAGGAGCGAACTAAAGAAGAGCCTACTTGTTGACAAGCAAGTCTGGTGGACTACTTGGGCTCAAAAATTGGAGGAGGCAGGAGCAATTGGCAATTACCGCAATCTCATCTAGCTGCTCCCCACCACCGGTCCCAGGAAACCAAGCGAAGTTAGTTAAAAAGAGACCGCACTGGTGCACTGATACACAGTAAGGATCACCGCATGACACGTTGGGCGGAACACTTTCATCTCTGTGCAGTTGGCGCCCAGCTCCCGGACCTCTTCCTGCTCAGGGGATGCAGGTGAGCCATGGAAGGTTAGTTCAGAGCCTCCGTCGGGGACGGAGGTCCGAAACGCGATGGCAGTGAAGACCGCAAGGGAGCTGTCTCGACCTTGACACCTTAGCTTTGCATGGTTTCCAGCTCTTTGCGACGTTATATGGTATACCCAAAGTGCGGGCGCCTTGACCATGAATGTTGGCTTAGGGCGGTAAGGTTTCCAGGTAGGTCCTCCTCTCACCCTCTTATTTGTCTTTATTTCTTAGGTCATCATGGTTGTATGGCGGCGATACATCAGATCAAACGGCTGAGGTACTGCTGTTGTTGACTTTCGACTTGTCTTGTTGGACCCATCTATTCCAGCAGCGATGCAGGGCACCAAGCCATATCAGCAGGCGGATCGAGCCGAACGTGTTCGTCTTGTCTAGGACCGCAGCCAGCTGCCCAGAAGCTCCAACCTAGGCCAGTGTCGAAGTGAAGGGGCCAGATTTTGCAACCTTACAGGAGGTTTGCATGTACCGTGGCATTGCACACTCTTACATCCAGGACGAGCGTGATGTCGCGCCGGTTCCATACTTGGCGAAGGTTAACAAAAGGGTTTCAAACTTTCAATGTCTGGTTCGTGATGTCATCTTAAATTTCACGGACGCTGACAGAACTTCCCAGATAAAGTCATTTTTGAACTACTTATAGCTGCCTCCACCAACGGTCAGCGTAGAAGGCGGTCCAGGCCAGGGTCGGTGGAAGGCCTTGCATTTCAATGGTGCGATGCAAAGCAGGAAATGACAAGCAGGCTGTACTACTCCGTCCTGGACCGTTTGGCACGTTTCTGAGCTGTCACAAATTAGGGAACAATGCTATGCATAATCAAGATCAATAAGTCATTCTCTGTAAGCAGACCTACACCTGATAAGCCGCGCCTTGTGAATGCGCTTAAAATGGCTCCGTCAATTGGGAGGTTGAAGGGGAAAGGTGACAGCTGGGAATTTCGTCGCACTCCACTGGAGAGATTATGGGGCGACGACATCTTGCTATAAGCCATCACGATGCATGACGTATGCGCGCATGTGGCTCAGATACTGTGTATATATTTCCCAGGTGGCGCGAGCATTAAGAAATTGGCTGCCAAAAGACTCATAGTATTGCGTGCGCTATCCCTGACTGCATCCGGACTGCATTTTCTAAGGCCACAGGCGAAGACGATAAACACCACATGCTTACCGTCTCCACGCCTGCTTGCATTACTCAAACCACGTACTCCGACTGCAACTAGCCGACTATTGACTGGAATCCAGTCAACCGGAGCCGCTTCCGTCGTGGCACAGTGCATCCCCAGAACTAGCTTGGCTGGAGGCAGCAGCTTCTGAGTCTCCGGAAAGCCGCAAGTAGTATTTTACGTTAGGGTTTTCCTGGAGAGGCCACGCTGGCGACGTCGCTAGGGTATTATAATTTGATTTCTGAAAGCCAACAGCTGCAAGCTTACGGGCAAAACATGCTTGCCATCCGACGTGCATGAAAATTCGTACGGTAACCGCTGCGATGCTGCATAGAGAGCCTGGCGAAAACCCACCACATCCGGGAACACAAACGCCGAACCATTAGCTGGAACGGGAAAAACCCGAACCACCCACCTGGCACCACGACGAGATTGCTGGGCATGACAGTGTAGTAGTAAGGTAACACTGTGGCACCATTTTCAAAGTGCATAGATAGAAGATAGTGCGGTAAAATTAAATTTCTATACATTCATTAAGGATATCAGGTAACTGAACACTTCACAATTGTTTTACTACTTGCACGACCTTTTCCTGTTACCTTATTCGCGTCTTCGTGGGATTCAAGCTTTCGCTTTGGAATACCACGTGTCTTCTTTGCCATACGTGCACATGAAAGCAGACGACCCTTACGGTTTGGCGGTCGATTTCTTCCGATTACAGCCCGAGTAACACACTCGCCAAATCCTCCCCGATGCAGCTGTGTTGCGCAGCATCATCCGCCGACATCGCCACCAGCAGTAACGCGCCGCGGTTGCAAACACAGGTGTGCTCCTTGCATTCGTTTATTCTTAAACAGCAATGGTGACAATGTCTAGTTTCCACGCTTGCAGCAGCCTTCTCCCGTGTCCGCAGTAACACTGCAGCCACGGATGTTCCCAGGCAAGGGCATTAAATGGTTAGCCACCACATTTAGCCCACGTAACAAAAGCCACATCCTGCTCCATGCCACCAGGTTGCGTAGCATCCTCCGCCGACATCGCCACTAGCCGTGATGTGTGCCATCATGATAACAGGTGTATACCTTGCATTCACTTACCCTTCGACAGAAATGGTAGCAATTCCCGGAGTCGTTGATTGCTATTGCATTACCCAGCGTTCGCATTAACACTGCAGCCTCCCCTTCACAAACGCAAGTGACTTAAATGTGTAAAGTTTGATTTCATAGCACCTGTCACTTAGGACATCGCTATGTAGATTGAGTTTCCGCGTCTTCTTACTAATAAGTCGCTAGTACGCCTAAAGTGCCAAAATCTAACTGGTTGCCAGTATCCATGTTTGTGTGAACGACCACACGGCCCTTCTCAGGGCCACCCTCTGTCCTATAGTCTTGCGGTCCCCTCTGCAAGAAACATGTAGACGCCGGAGGGCTTGCAGCGGTTGGAGCACTGGGACGTAGGTGCAGTGGGGTCCGTAATGGTCCACCGACTAAAGTACTGAGCAGTCCACTTGGATACTGTTGGCAACTGCTATCGTAAACAATAAATAAATAAATAAATAGTTTATTCTCGAATTTGTCGAGACACACCAAGTAAGGCATGATCAATATTTACATGCAATATTGCTTCGCAACGAACACGTTGCTATGAGTGTAGTCGGCAGTAAGCCGAAGGTTGTACAGGCTGCGGAAATTGTGTAAGTAGTCATGAGGGATACAGTCATCAATGACTGACGAAACGTTGAATTCTAGAGTGTGTAGTGTAAACAGTCAGGGCACTACATATGTAATGAAAACGATACATATAGGCATGGTGTAAATTGGTATTGAAAGTGTCAGGGCAAATTTGAATAATGATTCTGGTCGACTTGCCAGTAGGTAGTTCTGGGCAGTGACTTTATTCAGTGGCGAGTCACATCCGCCACTTGCAGCAATGTTATGCGGACATTTGTGGCTTTTTATAGGGAGAACGCTTGCCAGGCGAAAACCCACCACGTCCTGGAACACGGACAGAAATTTGTTGGTGCCCTAATATATAACTGGCAGACCAGGTTTCCGACTGATTTCACCCTCAGATATCCGCAGTCAGACAACCTAGCAGCTGCAGCCCCACTTTTCCGCTTCACTAACAATCTCCTTAGTCACGACTTATCACTCAGCGCCGTGCATTGGTCATTACAACGCACATTTGCACAGGAGATATTGAACAAGTGATAACCGATACATTAACCGGTAAGTTACCTTTAAAATACTCCGCAGAGACTCAACCCTTAAACTGTAGACAAAATTTTACCCTCATTGACGTCTGTCATTGCATATTAATCTTGATCTACGATACAAAACATGTGCGGTGTCCATCTCCCAACAGCCGGCATGCACGGTGTTTACAGCCATCCGTTTTTTACGCAGGCTGCGGCTGCTAGCGTGAACTACCTCATCCGCCTGCCTGCAAACCACTACATTGCAGTGGTTCCTACGTGGCGGAAATGGACACAACACCAATACCGAAACCAACTACCAGACAATGTAAATGACAATACCCGATGAAAAATTTGGCAATTGTGGTATTAGTATCTTAGATGGTGCAGTCGACCGTATACACCCTCGTCTCCTGTTGATAGGTGGTACCGTAAGGAAAGGTTATCATAGCTTTAGCACCAAACTACGAGGTTTTTATTTCCAGGTATGTTGTCTAAGGCATGGTTGACGTACACGATACACCATACTACGGGAGATGTGTTACATCTCTTACATGTGAGTAAGTTAACCCCACGTTACATCTGTGAATACTGCTTTCATATGTGTCTACGGAACACATTTCCAAAAATCATTCCTCAACGTTCGCGTGTTGTGGATCACGAGCGCCTCACACGCTCCCCTAATGACATGAATATTAGGTTCCTTTACACATGTCAGCCTTCCATTTGTGTCTCCTTTACCTCAGCGTTTCAATATTGCCACCATCACTCAGTATAATGCAGCCAACGTGGTTGCATACAATGAAGGAAAAATGGAAAGGCATGTGACGCCGTTCAACTTGTTTCAGTAGCATTAACAAAGCCCATTCCTTGGGTTCTGCTTGCCACACTGCCTACGCATAACTCTGTGGCTTCCCTCGTAACGATAATAATGTCTGCAACGCGACCTATATGCACTTCATAACCACTGGGTATGGAGGCGCGCGGTGCCCATAGCGGAGTCCACCCCCGCGCATTATGCTGCCACCGTCTTGAGACATACATAGACCCATTTAGGATTAGTTATGAAGACGTGTGATACCAATCGTTGCCAATTCCCTGGTGGCGAAGTTGATGTTGCTGCCATGGGCAAAGATCAAGAGATTCCTGGGGCGTGCAGATGCATGCCTATATGGTCCGTTAGCAGTGATTAATATGCCACCGCTGCAGGGCCATTACGGGCTTAGTAACCGCCCGTTTCTAAGGACTATGATTTCAAAGGTTGCGGACATGCTGGTGCCGATTAGGACCCCAATGCTCTGCAACCAGTATAGTGTTATTAAAAGCAAGCCTTCAAGGCATACGCATCAAGTACGTGAGGCTTCCCTAGTGCCCAGATTGATGCAAATGTCATGGGACGCACTTAGAATAAGTGAAGACTGTTCATGTAAGTTCGTGGAGCTGATAACAGAAGTGTTGCTGTAGGCCATAAGTAGGTTTCTCTGTAGAACATACATAGGCTTACTAAGCGCAATTCCTTTACCTTAGGCAAGCGAAAAATGGATGCACGTTTAATAACCGTTATGACACCGATGCTATGGAACCTATAGTACGTTTCCATGCATCGCTCATGCAACCAACTGTAGGCTAACAATAGAGTCCGGTTGAGTGCAAATCCAAATGGCACCTGTGTGGCAATCATATGGCCTTGATATGCATCCGTTACGTTCACAAGAACGTAAAGCTACGTATAGTCCTGGGTATATTTTTGGGATATTTGTACGAAAACATGTCTACCATATTATTTGATTTCCTTCCTTATTCGTTTGCCATCCTATTATTCGTTATGCTTCATATAACTTCCGCATACACTGCACCTGATAAATTTTCCTTAGTATTCCTCATACTAACCGTATTATGTTGTTCATGCAACGTGTACTCTGCCTATACTACTCCAGATACTTTGAGAAGTACAAGTACAGACGCTGGTTGAACTCCATGAAAACTGACAGGCACAAAGTTAGTTAGTTACTCAATTACCTATGGAAAAGGTCAAATATATCTCTGCAATGAAAACGACGTAAATCTGGTCCATTGCCGTCCAATTATGTGTAATTGCAATGGGCATTCTCAGCCGGGAATAATGGCTTGTCTCCTTGTTGCACTGATAAATGCTGATCATCAGTACTACCATAATAGGTATAAAAATGTCTTGTTACTTAAGGATATACTCATGGATAGATTGAAGGAGTAAAAATTCCATTTCTTCTTATGTTACAGTTGCAAAATTAGCAATGCGTATATTTGTAAATAAATAGATGCATTCACTTTCACACCGCACTATGTATACATAAATATACTAATTATTAACCAGAGTCCAATATATATATCCTTACAAATGTGTACGGCTGGCTTCATCCGGCTGCGGCTTTGCCTGTCACTGCAGCGGGCCACAGGAGGCCTGCACCTACAGAGGGACCATTCGTAGCTTGCATTGCATCACCGACAGCTCCAACCACACACCTCATATCCAGTGGAAACCCGAAGGAATAAGACCAGGAAGCATGTGGATGGGCGTCACGTGTCATCAACAGAGCGGGCCAACATACTTTCAGAGGCAAAACAAGCATGCTGTATTTTTGAATCAAGCGCATACAAGGTTGTGGCTGGGCCGTAGTCCGCCACACATTGATTGCACGGAACCACTCTTTGATCCCAACCCGGCCACAGGGCCCGTGCACCTTATACCCTCCAGCAATCACCAACGGCCTCCTAAAGCCAGTACGGCCGAGGTAGTGGGTACTACACAGGTAGGCACCTTGTCGGCATGCACCTAAAGCTCTGCCACACCGGGGATATCAAGAAAAAGCCAAGCACTTGGGAGAAAGTTAACAAAAAAAGTAATCGAGTAATGAATAAGGAAACGGTGACATAAGCATTAAATTAATGTGCATATGAAATAAGTTGTTTACAATAGAATCCGAGATAAGTTCACGAGGTCAAAAGTATATTTTACGGAATTGCCACAAACACGAAAAATGCTATCGGAATAAACTAAAATGGCATAAGCGACGTGTGCAAGTATATAGAACAGAGTACAGCATGACATTAAGGGGAACAAGAGAAGCATTAGGACAAAACTGAAACCCACCATCTGAAATAAATAGACTTAGCATGCAAGCACGCAGTTAGTAAATCGAACGCAGTGTGTTTACAAACGCTGCGCTGATTCTGCCTACGTTCTCTGTAGAACCTGCTAGCGATAAGGTAGTGGTCCCGAGTGGCCTTGCTCATGGCTCACTAGGCCTGCTGAGTCAGGTACTCGTAACCGCATGTGCTACAGCACCATGCGCACGATGTCGGTGGAGTATAACCCATCGGTGCTGGCCGCTTTTTCTCTGCATATATGAGGACCTGCTCCTGCACTTCGGCAACCTCCTTTAAGATTAGATCGCGCCATGCGCACCGATCAACCGCCTTCGATTCCCACGACCTGCAATCAATATTAGAGGGCGAGAAGCTCACCTTGATCATGTCCTAATGATGTAAATTTGGTTTCCGCGCAAGCCGCTTCCCAATACGCAGCTGAAAATATAATGGTTGTTTCGGTATCCGCGTAGAATCCATACGGCTCACATGACCGAGGCACCTCAGGGGACTCAGTAAAAGTATGCAGTCCACTGCATACACTCCACTTTGTCGCAACACTTCGTGTCAGCAACTCCGTTGCCCGAAGTGATGTGCAAAATTCGTCGCAAACACCGCTGATGGAACAGCTCGAGACATCGCACATCCCGTCGGTACATCGGCTAAGTTTCACTGCAGTGTAGAAGGACGGACAGCAGCACGGATTTGTGCACCATCAGCTTCGTGCCAATTGTAAGCTGATGGTTGTTCCACAATCGGTACTCTAGCTTCCCGAATGCGGCCTCTGCCTTCGAAAAGCACTTACGCAGCTCGCTGTGTAGCCGCTGCTTGGTCAACATCACACTCCCAAGGTAGCAGAAACGCTAGGTGGTTACCAATACTTGGCACAAATGCTGATTCGCGGCAATATTCAAGCTTGCACCTCCGTTAAAGGCTGAAAGAGACAGCGAGAGACAGTTTTGCTTGTGTTGATGGTGAGCCCGAATTTCGCCACTGTCGAAGCCAGAGCATTAGTCACATGCTGCAACTCATCCTCACTGGGTGGTAACAGCGCACAGATGTCAGCAAAAAGCAACCCACGGGTACTTGTCTCACAGTCTACGGTTCTCGCACCGAAACGACGGATGTTTAGCAGCCCACCATCAATACGGTGCACCACACTCACACCGCAAGCACAAGCGCCATCATAAGCACAAGACATCATTGCATGAACATATGTATATGACACGAGTGGAGCTAAGCCACAGTCTTGCTTCACACCAGAGATAACTTTAAAGTCATCCGAGGTCTCCCCACTCAGCCGCACCCTCGCTCGCATACCACTGTGCAGACATTCAATTAAATTTACAAACATACTCAGGCAAACAAACTTACCCAACACAATCCACAATGCTTCGCGGTTCACGTATCAATTGTATTGATGAAATCAGTAAAGGCGAGTACAACGGCTGGTGTCGTTCTCTGCACTTCTCCTGCAACTGACGAGCTGCAAACACCATATCTATAGTGCTGCGACCCAAGCGGTATCCACACTGCTCTACCGCCACGTTAGTTCCACAACCTGACTGACGAGGCGGTTGAACAGGATTTGGGCAACCACCTTGCCCACACAACTCAGCTAATTGATGCCACGATAATTCGTGCAACATTGCTTGCTACCTTTGCCCTTGAACAGTGGTAGCACAAGGGCATCCTTTAGCTCAGGAGGCACCGCCTCCTCAATCCATACACGTTGCACCAAGTCGTGCAGTGCAGTCAACAATGCGGGTTCGCCGTATTTCAGCACTTCAGGCAGGATACCGTTGGCCCCAGCACACTTGCCGTTTCGCATCTGTGCAAGTGCTTTCTGCTTCTCATCCAGTGTCGGGGTGTCAGCCAGACTCATCTTAATCCTTGCAGCTTGAGGCCGTTCAATTTAGACCAGTCAATGTCTGAACGTTTGTTGAGGAGACAGTCGAAGTGGTTCCTCCAGATCTGTATTATGTCTGTAGTCTCTGTGCAGGTAGCGCCTGTACTACCATCGATCAGTGTCCTCAGCTGCTTTAATCTCGGTCAATACACAGCCTACAAGGAGTCAAAGTATTCTTTGTGTTGGTGGCGCTGGGCGTAGCATTCCATCCGTTTCACTTTCTCTATCCACCACTCATTTTAATGTAACGTATCTCTCGAGACCGTGTCCGGCGAAGTTTGCGGCCCTGCCTCTAATTCCACAAGTCACTGGGTTCTGCCCCATTTGCAGCAAATGCTGCATTCTTTCTCGACGCGCATACGCCAAACGTTGCATTGTTATTATCAGAGCAATCAGACCGCTTACAGTGGGTGCGTCCGATGGTCTCCTTGCAGCACCTGTCTCCTGGTTGCCGATTTGGTGCCACAGTTCGCACATTGTGGCTATGCAAACACATCACACTTTGGGCAGCTATCGCCTTCTCCGGGAGAGAATATTAACTTTTCGCCGATTCACGGCGGGAGGTCAACACACAGGTTTACGAAAATACATCCTTTACCAATAAACCCTTCTCATCCAGACCCTAACCATTTCTCATAGCGCTTTCTGTTTTCATTTTTTAATCGGTAGGCCGGCTTTACCCAGCTCTAGTTATCTCCATAATATCTCACTAGCACCCTAGCATAATTTGATTATCTGCGCGCCGCTGTGTCTAAGGCTCTATGAGCTGAACTACTTAATAGCTGTAATGCATGCTTGCGCATCATTCGCTTGCGGTCCTTTCTTCATGAAACATTTCTAAGCTCTCTTCTGTGGAGTAAACCTAACTCAATTGGTCCGCGCACAGCAGTTCCTTGCTAGACGTTCAGTTATCTATTACTCACTACATCTATGACACCTACTTATATTGAAGTCCAGCTCTCTCACCGGCCTTTCCCGGCACAGGCTTCCTTGCTAGATGCACAGCTGTCACCTACTCACCTGCGACACCTAATTAATTATAGTTCAGTTCTTTCACTGGCTTCTCCCGGCTTAGGCTTCCTTAGTTATATTCCAGTAGTTCCCCAGCACGGGGTTGTTTATCTGCGCGTCGCTGCGTCTTATCCTCTTATGCGCTGAATTATTTAACTGTAGTTTTATATGCTAGCACACCTTCCGTTCTCATTCCTTCCAGCATGAAACCTTCATTAGCACACTTCTGTGGAGCAAACGTAACTCGTGTGTTCTTTGCAGAGCAGCTCCTAACCTCTCCATGCTAGTTGTTCGCTTATCCATTACCCGATCCTCGCTAAATGCTCATCTGTCGCTTATTCGTTAGTAACACATAACTAATTGTAGTTCAGCTCCTTTACTGGCTTCTCCCTGCTCAGCCCTTAGTTATATTCCATTAGCACCCCAGCATGATTTGATTAGCTGCGCGTTGATGCGTCTTAGTCTCTTATGCTCTGAACTATTTAACAACCTCATTGTACGCTTGCGCTTCATCCATCTGCCGTCCTTCTATCACGAAACCTCTCATGGCTTTCTTCTGTCGTGCAAGCATATCCAAGTATTCAGCGAAAGTCGCTGTTTTGCCTCATATTTCTAGATGTTCACTTATCCCTTACTCGGAGTACTGTCTTAGGCTTTTTTACTAGCTCTCTGGCTAGCATTCCCTGGCTCTACTTAGCTTGGTACTATTATCTTAGCACACAAGCTGCTGCGGTCAGGCCTCATGGTCTGTTATCCTCAGCTATTCAACGCCTTTCCGTCAATGAACCTTTCTTAGCTTTTTCGTTCTTCACTCCTCTCATCCGGTCAGTGCACAGGTGCCCGTTAGCTTCTCGTGTCGTCTTTCTGGCTTGACCCCCAGAAGAATTTCACTCAGCGCTTGAGTCTTATCCATCCGCTGACTTACCACCAATTAACCTTTGCATTTCTTTCGTCGCGAGCCATTTATATCTTCACTTACGTATTCTGCCCTCTCTACCGATGTAGGTAGGCTACTAGCAGTTCATCAATCATACAACGTTGCTGGTCTTTGAATACTGCTCTCTGTCTCCACACGTAATAGTTGCATCAGAGCCAATCGATATTACGTTTTTTGCTTAATAGCGCAACGCTCCGTATTCTTTGTAGATGGTTGCAACCAACCTATACGGCTATTGCCTACGTAAAACATTCAAAAGACACTTTCAGCACAATTATTGCTCCATATTGTTAATCGTTCGTCTCCACTCTAAATATTATGCCATAGAACTTTAATAATGTTTGTTTCCACGCCTGTTGTTTGCAGCCTTGTTTGTCTGTCCCCTTCCCATTTCTCCGAGGTCCAAAACTTCTTGGGAATGTGGGATTGGACCGAGAAGGCTTTGTCCGTGACAGGACCTAACCCACAAGGACCTACAAAGAACATGGCTGCACAACAAAGATATACAACTGCACTCACCACCAGGACCGTTGTCCAGTATGATAGCTGGACATGAGGCCTTTACACTCATGAAAAGGATACATAAACCTGAAAAATCCGGACGCAGGAAACTGACACATCGCTCACCTGGACCATCACAAAGGCGAATCCTCATAAAGCTCTCACCCTCCATGGGCCCCAGCCATTATGGCGGTCCCGGCCAAAGATACCTGATCACCTAACAGAGGAAGTTGGAAGTCAATTGACTGCGGATAACCGAGGGTGAAATCAGTCGGCAAGCTGATCTGCCGGTGTTGCATTAGTGTGCAACCCGAGTTCCGAAGGCGTTTCAGTACGTGGTGGGTTTTAGCCTGGCAAGCCTTCTCCCTATAAAAAGCCACAACTGTCCGTTTAACAACACTGCGATGTGGCGGATGTGACTCGCCACTGAATAAAGTCACTGCCCACAACTACATACTGACAAGTGGACTAAAATCATAATTTAATATTTTCCTGACAAGTTCAAGAGTAAGTTACTCCCTGCCTACAGGTATCGTTTTCACTAATTATGTACTGCCCAGACTGTTTACACTATGCACGCTAGAACCCATCGTGTCGTCATGCATTGACAGCTTTATTCCTCATGATTAATTTTGCATTCCCCAAAGCCTGTACAACTTTCGGCTTACTGCCGATTACATACATATCAGCGTGTTTGTTGCAAAACATAATAGCATATAAATTCTACTCATGCCTAGATTAGTGTGTCTGGATGAACTCCAGAATATACTATTTATTTATTTATTTCAACCTTAATAAAAGTTGTTGACGTTGGACGGTAGCAAATGCTTCCGCGACGTCAACGAAAAGAGTGTAAATAGCGTTATCCACCAAACAACTGATCATTATTTCAAACAAAACAACTGCTAAACTTGTGTACCTTACTGTGCGATGGTTCGCGGACAGTGGGCTGTCAGATCCCTAAAACTAGGGCAACTTATTGCCTCCTTCCATGCAGAAGTTAAGGCGCAGCTGTTTATCTAGCTTGAAAACGGACATGTGCTTAAGGTTTGTTGCTGCTGCGTCAGCCAAACCGTTCTCTACTGAAGATCAGCAGTCCTGATATGAAGCTAACCTTTATTTCTAACCGCTTGGTTGCTTCCGTAGGTGTTGTTTGATGAAGCCTCTAGGTAATTTCGGCAGCACATGGAGCGTTTCCTGAGCAGATAGTTACCTCTACGACCTATCCAAGGAGGCTGCTGCCGTGTCGCTCTATCTTAGTATGAT